>JAREIK010000273.1:0-452456 GCA_029783825.1 Sapria himalayana | reverse complement strand
AGTATATTCTTTCAATCACCTTAGTTCTTCATAATTCTCTTTAGCTATTATCTCAAAATTCTCCTCCTTTTCTAATTATTTTAGGTTAAATATTAACTTGGTTTCAAAGATTCAGCTCATATGACATGTAATAGCTAAAAGATAATAAAAAAAAACAAAAAACGAACAAAAATACAAATACTAAAAAAAATAATTAACCAAATAACTAAAAATAAAAATATCTTTTTGCAAGGATAGTTATGTTAATTTAAGTTGATTAATTAAACTAAATAATCTTTGGCAATGACACCATAACTTTTTGTGAATTTCTTAAAGTACCAAACTTATTATTTGTGATATGGTCACAAAAACTCACTGAGCTTATCTTTTATCTAATGGAGTTCCATATCTGTATAATTCATACAAATAGTAAAACTAGGTATAAGTCCAAATATCGATCCCATAGTAATTATGTAGATAGTTGAATCAACTAATAGTAAATTAACTACTATTCCAAGTTGAGTAGATATACGTAGGTTTTTGTATAGGTACTTGAATTCTAGGGTATCAATGTTTTTGTATAGGTTTTTGGTAGATTAGTATGAAAATGTTTCAATGCCCTCTTGGGTATCAATTCACCTTCTAAGGTGACATTAGCCTCTTCTTCATGTCTATCTCTTCTCATGTTTTATTATTATAAAATTTTCTGAGAATATCAATTCTTGTTCACATGTCCCACCTTATTACAGTGATAATGAGTTTTTCTATCAGTTTATGTGTGCCTAATGGTTCTTCTACCACATCTCTTAGAAATTAAATTATCATGAGAAGTTCCTCTAAACTCATTTCTCATTACTTCTTTAGATAATAAATATTTTAAGATAATGTGCAAGACACTTACCTCACAAATGTGACATGCACAAGAAAATCATAAAGTTTTCCCAGCTATCTAGACCTAGACTAAGTGAGCTCATAATTACATAAGTATGTAGTCATCTTCCAAGACCATCTTCTGTATGTAATACGAGTTAATTATTAACCCTTGAAATATATTGATGTGTGCCTATATTAAACTCTCATTTTAAATGATAAGTTAATTAGATATCTAATGATCAGTATTTTATTTATAAATATATTCTTTTGAACATAAACTCTAGTTTCTCACATAGCTTGACTATCTTCATTTTAACGACAACATGTTGATGAATTTCACTACATATAATTTATTGAATAGTTGAGGTAATCATATAGTGCAAATCTTCTCATTCTTTTGCACTCAATTTTTTATGTTGTTTTTTTATTGGGTCATATAATTGGGTGATTATAAGATAGTTATGAATTCTATTTTTTCAAATAGAATAACTTAGTATCTTTAACTTTATTATCACATAATGATTCTTCATGATACTAAAAATCAAACAAAATTATCTCAAAGCATGTCTAATGGCAATATGTTGGTATTAGAATAATAGGATACCAATTTCATAATAATAATAATGATTAAACTATATATCATATCAATATCAATGAATGACCTCAATGAAAGTTCAGATATGACTTTTTGGCGTAATATCAAGAACTTAGCTCTAAACTTGAGGGTGTCAAGTTGGTCGGGTGGCTTGGGCATAGCACGACCCAAATTAGTCATGCTTGTCTCGACATGGCATGGTTCAGAACCATGTCTGGACCAAGGTTGTGATGGCCCAAGACACAGCTTGTGTAATGATGAGCTAGGACTAGTCATGTCTCATGTCGGACTAAGCATGACATGCATGGTTGACTCATTGGCATGGCCTAGAGGAACATGACTGATGACCAGTGAGCGAGCATGGGTCATGGGTCATAGACTCATGGGGCATAACATGAAGCCATTTTTTTAAAATAATAGTTCCCATCCCCAACTGGATGCCCATTACATTTTTACATAATGAGCATTGTCATGGAAAGTAATAGGCATGACCTATTGCTTTCCATGTTGGCTAAACTTAAACAAATTAATTTCAAAATTTTGTAGCTATCAGATTGTGTTTTGAATGGCTACAAATAAAATTTCAATCAGATTTCTACTCATTAAAATTTTAAAAATTTAAAAATTTTTAAAAATTTAAAAAATTTAAAAAACTTTAAAAAATTAAAAAAAATTAAAATATATATTTTATTTTAATATAAAAAAATTATAAATAGAGAACATAAATTTCTTGAAAGTATTTGTCTCTTCTCCTATTTCTTCATCTCCTCTCCTCTTCTAAGTTGGTGGCCATTTAAAATTTTAATTTTATATTGTTAATTATTTGTGCTTGCGGCTAGCCTAACCTAGCAAGTTTAGAAAAAGAGAAGTTAAGTGGTGAAAAGTGAAATACAACTGTGGAGTGTAGGGAGCTACTCAAATAAATTTATGTTGTTAATTATGGTACATAATTTTTTATTTGTTTGTTATTTTTGTTATTAAATATTTTAAAATTCAAAATATAAATAAAAAAAAGACAAATAAAGAGTTTAATAATTAAAAATTTGACATATATATAGATAATAATAAGAAGTTGATTGAAAGGACCAAGACTAAAACTATGTTCTTTCTAATGTCCTCAATCTAAACTATTTGCCTAAATACCTAAAACTAAGTGACCTTTAGTAGTATGGACTCACTTTAAGATAATAAAAAATAAAAATTCTAAGAGTGTTAAAGAAGAATCATATAATATATATAATAGTATTGCTGGCACGGACCTCCTTAAAAGATATGATGATCAATACACTAAAAATCATGATGCATTAGATCTAGAAACCCTAACTATACAAATAGGATTTTTAAGTTGAATCATGTAAGCTTCATTGAACCCCTTCAGATACCACAATGCCTTTGAGAGAAAAGGACTTGCCAAATTGATTATAATCATGAGCCTATTAATTAGATGTTTGGAGGATGTTATGGTAATCAATATATGTAGACCTTCTTCCAGCCTTTTATTCTAGGATTCCTAAGTCCACAAAATATAAATGATAGAAAAATAATGAATTTTGGAAATATAATGGAGTGGTATCCATGATGTCTCATATCTAGACTAGTCATGATGTTGCTTCATTCGCATGTCTCACCGTCCACTGTGTAGATTCAAAATAGAAACATAATAAAAATTTTTAGAATTTTTTTTCATCTTCCATCTTCATGATGGCCTTGATATATATGTGTGTACTAAGAATTATATGGAAATATGATATTTAGAATAAAATTTTAGTATTATATTTGATAATACCTCAATTTTCTAATAATGGATTAGCTATTAGTTTGTTTGTCATAAGCATAAGAGATGGGCGATAAAATGATATTTTTTATGTCATTTGTATGTATCATATAATTAACTAAATAGTACCGGTGGGGATAAAAGTTATTTCCTCTACTTTAGAAAAAAAAATAAATTTATTAAAATACCTTCAAATACCTAGTAGACAATAAGAGTTTAGTATTCTATGTTTATTAGAAGATCTTAAAAAAGTAAAATTTTCAAATGGATTTTAGACACCATTTGGATTATACCTACCTTATGTTAGAATCATGTGTTGGCTATCAATATGTGATATCCAACTATATCAATAGTAAGATTAATGAACTTATTTTTGATCATTCAAAGAGAAAAATAATTTATTTTATGAAATACTTAAAGTTTTTTTATGATATGACGAATATGTGTTCATATATGTGCACCCATTATTTGTTTTGCACCCAAGCAGACACGTGATATCAATATCATGTTTAGCAAGTTAAGAGGATGCCTTGCATTTTGTATTATGGCTATTGAGATAGTAATGAAGCATTTAAAATAATTATCCTTTATTCGGACTCTATATTGCTTGGCTGCCTAGAGGTATCCTACGGTCAAGGTGTTAGGCATAGAAAATATATCAAGGTGTAGATCCACTTGCATGAACTAGATTGACAAATTTGAATGGTTATTCCCAAAAAAGTTAAATCACATATTTACACATTATGAAATTAGGTATGGTAATTATAGCAAGGCATGGATACCATATTCATAAATGATAATTTTTCATTTAGTTAGTTTGGAAAAAAATAGTGGGGTAGTCCAACGAGTGGAAGCAAGCTATCTCAGTATTTATATATTGATTACTGCTACTATCATTTCATATGATGATGATAAGAATTTGAATATTTTAAGTTGATGAAAATCATATAAATCTACATATCATGTACTATTCAAGATGATAAGTGATCTATTGATCCCTTAGAGTCTAGCATAGTATTAGAGCCTACTTTTTATGTGGGAACCAATATTATTTCAGTTGGGACATTAAGACTGAGATCATATATTATAGAGGTACTTATATGCATGAATGACTAGGAATATTCAAGGTGGTTATTCAGGTTGTAAAAGTGTCGCTAGTAGATGATGGCCGACATCAAGATCATGGATATTGAGGTTACAACTAGTGATACATTCAGACACATACATGATTATGATGATCTATATCCGCACTATAATATTATAGACATAGATTGATGACTCATGCTATTTTGGAATATTTTTTTTTTCATATGATATAATATTTTGTTCATTTTTGGATTTCTATCGGTTTGCTTTATGTTATGTTATGCATCATATTATACTTATAAATTATTTTATTCATTTAATTTTTTTATTTTTAAGTTGATCCGAATGTCAAATAAATTTTTTAGTTATTAATTTGATTTTAATTCATTTAATTTTATAAAGCAATATAAATATGTAATGCACATTGCACATGCACTTTTGTCTTTTTAATTATTTTGATATATAAATATATTATTTTAATTATTAAATAAATTTTAAAAAAATCATAATATTATAAATGTGCCCATTTAATTTAGGATGCTCGATACCCTACCCATAATCAGCACAACACAGCATGGCCAGGCACAACACGGCATGGCCAGGCACAACATGGCATGGCAAGGAATGATCCAACACAACCTGGCACAGACTTATCTGGCTGTGGATCAAATGGACTATGCTAGCACAACATGATATCCATGTCATGTTGTGTCTGGCATAGTAAACCCGAGCCACAAAGATATGACCTATCTCTTCACAACATGAATCATTTGATACCTATATCTAATACTAGTAGTGGGGTTGGGGTAGGTCCCCTAGACCGTTGTTTCTTCAAAACCATAAATTTAGGACTAATATTTTGTTATTTAAACAAAGAACATAATAAAATTAAAATTTCCAAAAACCCATAAAACCATAATACAACGCTCTGAAAATCTAATATAGTAAAAATATTAAAAGTATAAGTTATGGTACTATCAAATCGAATAATATATGATAAAGTCTTGTTCACATTTAAATGAATTTCATAAAGTATATAATGCCCAAAATTATATTTTTGATTGAAATATTTTTTTTTTTTGGGATATACAATCTTAGAAATCTCAAATCTAATACCAACACATAACCTGAGATTTTTGGATGAAAGCTCTAGATCTCATCCCACATTATTCTTTAGGTGATAGAGTATGTTCATTGACTTCTCAGCTAATAATTGGCAATGTAGTTACATCTTTAATTTTTGGACGAATGAGAAGATCCAGCCCAACATCTTTTCATATCACCAATTGTCTTCCAAGCTACAAATTCACACAACACACACAATCAGCATATACACAAAGAAAAATAACACACTATGCATAGAAGATAAAACACATCAAACAATGTATAGTCTAAACAATAGATCTATAAGCTACACAGATTATGCATGAAAATTAAACACATAATGCATATTAAATAAAAATAACACAACACAATTGAGAATAAAATTACAACATGTACAAATGCACCCCAAAAAAAATGAAACTATAAATATATCTAATAAAACAAAATATAAACTTCAAACCAATGCGAGGAGGAGAGGAATAGAGGAAAACTCCTCTTCTTCTAATAAATAGTCCATGTTTTGTTGAACCAACATGCAAAAGGTAAGAGAGAAGACACACCAAATATGCACGCCAAGAAAGAAGAACCCCAAAGACAACACCCAAAATTGTTAAGGGAATCCACACACCGACTCACAAAATTGTTTTTTTTCCCTTTAAAGTGAGGGTTTGATGGTGGTACTTGCCCCATCCATGACACTTCATGTGTGTCTTTCAAATAATGAGAACTTCTTTTGATTTTGCCTTTTTTTTTGTTTATATTTTTAAAAATAGAACGTGAGATTTTTTTTTTTTTAAGAAAAAAATCCACATTCTTGGTTCATCGTGCTCAAGACCTTAAAAAAACAAAATAAGAAACAAATTGATCTACTAAACTTAAACATACCTGACAATATAATACATATTATCACATCTTTAATTTATATATTTTTTGGTTGATGATTTAAATAGCAATATATCATTGACAAAATCACTCATTGGTTAATGTAGTAAAGTTTTTTTTTAAGGAACATTTATATTTTGAGGTATCAAAATAAAAATATTTAGACATTGATATTTTTCTAGAAAGTATTTAAAAAATAGGCCCAAAACATAATTTATTTATGTTTTAGAACTTAAATAATTAAAAACCCCATATATGTTCCTCGCAGATACATCATCAATTTTAAAACATTTTCAAAATATATATATGACCATATAAATATATAAGTTTGTTTTTAAAAATAATTAATTTTTTTTATTTTGTTCAAAATAAATATTGTATCATATAAATATGTGAGTTTGTTTTTTTGCAAATAATTAATTTTTTAATTGTTTTCTAAATAAATAGATGATATAAATATGAGTTTATTGTTTAGCAAATAATTAAATTTTTTTAATTGTGTCCAAAAATAAAAAAAAATGAGCATGTAAATATTAAAATATAAGAGTTCGTTTTTTTTGTAAATTACTAATTTTTTTATTGTGTTGAAAACAAATTAAAGACCATATAAATATGAGATTATTTTTTTTTTGTAAATAATTAATTTTTCTATTTGTGCCCAAAATAAAAAGATGACCATATAAATCTATGAATTTATTTTTTTTTTTGTAAATAATTAATTTTTTTAATTGTTTTTAAAACAAATTGATGACCATATAAATATATGTGTTTAATTTTTTATATATAATTATTTTTTTAAATTGTGTTCAAAATAATAAAATGACCTAGTAATTTTTTATAATTAATAAATTATTTTAAACATTTATTATTTATAATAAATATCATGTAATGCATATATAAATATATGAGATGGAAATTTATTTTGTAAATAAATTTTATTTATAAAGATTTATCTTTGTAAAATAAAACTACATCACATTCATAATCTAGTAAAAAATCTTAATAAAAGAAAATATTTATTACACAGTTATTTCGACCAAATGAAATTTTATTAAAAATGAATTATAGTTAAAAATAAAATCTCATTTTATTATATTTAAATGAAAATTTTTAAGTTGACACGCGTAAATACATACACACATCATTATATACAAATGTATCAGTAATATATATATATATATAATGTTGAATAGGTGATGGGTATATTCATATTATTTATTTTGAGTGCACTCAAATTTAATTGATTTAGAATTTAGTGTAATATTTTTAATAATCAAATTTTATGTTTACTTTTTTTTAAATAATTTATGTTTTGATGCACCAAAACACAAATCTCTATTTAATTTATACAGGATTTATGGTACCTATTATTTATTTATTTTTGGGAAATTTGTGTTTTGGTACATTAAACACAAAATATTTATGTTTTTGTGCGCCAAACTTTTCATAATTAAAAAATATATATATCAAATTCTAAAATAATAAAGTTTTGGTGCACTAAATTTTAGAGGTGTCAAACGGGTCGGGAGGCCTAGGTCCGGCCCGAAGCTTGGCACGGTTCAGCCATGCCAGGCATGACACTACACCCTACAGTACAAAGCTCGGGTCCGTGCCTGGCAGACCGGAGGCATGAATCGTGTCATGCCAAGCCGAGTGTATCCAGCCCGCGTGCCGTGTCAGGCATGGTATGGGTGACCACGCACCGAGCGATGCTCGATGGAAGACGATGCGGCAATGCCCGATGGGCGATGGCTGGCACACTCAATGGGCGATGGTGGCATGGCATCGCAGAGCCTAAAACCCTTATTTTTTAAAAACGGCCCAACCTAATTTGAACCGGCCTGACCCGAACTGCCTCCATCAAAACTAGCCCAAACCCAGGTGAAATTTGGGCCATTGGCCATGTCGGAACTGCTCTCCAAAGAACCGTGTCTTGCTAGCCGCTATGGCATGGCACGCCATCCCGGTTGGGCTCGAAAAAATGGGTGGCCCAGTTCGGCCCGGCCCAACCCGTTTGACACATCTACTAAATATAGAAACAAAAATTTAATTTTATTAATTTGGAAACTATTGTTGCAAATTAAGAAAACACATTTCCAATTTCAAAAATTATGATTTCTCGTAAGGGAATTTTAAAAACTTAATTAATTATGTAAGTGGAGAGATGAGATTTAAACCAATACCTAATTTCTCGAAAAGGGAGTTTAAAAACGCACACACGTGTCTGTTGTCACATTGCTAATGTCAATTGAAGAACAAATCAAAATATTTTTATATGCATATAAATATAAATGTAAACACATATATAAGTATACATAAATATATGTAGATATAAATACACACACACACACATGAATATATATATATATATATATAGTATGTAAGTGTGTGTGTGTGTGTGTGTGTGTGTGTAAACATCCATATAAACATATATATAAATATATATAAACTCACACACACACACATATATATGCATGTGTGTGTGTGTGTATGCATATGTATATATATGTGTGTGTGTGTGTGTGTGTGTGTGTGTGTATTACACACACACATATTATATATATATATATATATATATATATATATATATGTCTATATATAATTATACATTACTATATAAATATATTAATATATAATTATATAATATATATGTGTGTGTGTGTTTATATGTATGCATATACATATAAACACACACACACATATATTTATTATCTATATATAATTATATATATATGTGTGTGTGTGTGTGTGTACAAGAAAAGATGCAACTAGTAATGGAAATTAGAAATGCTCAATTTTGTGAGTTTTGTAGGAAATAATTCATTTAAAATAAAAAAATCCAATATTTAATTCGGGTTTCAAAAATATGACCAAACTAGTACGTTTTGAAACACTGTGGCAATGACCGTCGTTCACAACAACGGCCATTATCACGCTGTTGATTTTTTAAAATCATAGGCTGGCATTCACAATGCCAGCTATTGAATTTTAAAAAATTTTCAAATGCCGACATTGAGAACGACATTTATTTAATTAAACAAATGGCCGTCATTCACAACACCGGCTATTGAACAAGTTTATCCCCGAACGATCATCTTTTTTCTTCCCCCTACTTTCTCTTCTCTATTTTCACCTAACCCCCTATTTTTTTCAGCCATTTATTTCACCATCGCCTCCTCCTCATCAGTAGACCCCACCTCGGCGACGGCAAGGCTGCATTGCATAAACATTCAACAGCTCTTCTTCTGAGTTTTTTTATTTTTCTTATTATCTTGCGATAAGATTAAGGGGCATTAGGGTTTAATGGTACAAAATTATGTTTATTTTATTATGTTTGTTATTTGACTGCAACTTTTATTGTATTTTCAAATTTTTATTTCTAGGCACTTGGGTTAATATGAGTTCTTCATCTCTAAATAAATAGGCACATAATATCTACTTCATAACATAATAAAATCAAAAATATACATGCATGTGGAGTGTTAAACCCAAAGTATTTGTAACATCAAATATATAAGGAGACTACCATGGAAAATAAACTCATGTAGACATAGACACAGACACCCACACCCACATCCACACACACACACACACACACACCCACATCCACACACACACACACACACACACACACACACACATGTTTCTATAATATAAAATATGTGTGTTCTTTTTTTTTTATAGTTAAACATTCAATTTACTAAAAATTTCAAATGTTTCACTTATGAAATGTTTTCAATAATTTAATTTTATGGTAAATTTTAAAAAAATCAGTAAAAAAGCATAATTAAATAAAACATATTTTTTAAGAAATTGATAAAATTTTTTCAAGTATTCTCTTATGCTATATGGACATTGCATCATATATAAAAAATATTATAAACATGTCAAAATATATATGTTTATATTTTAGAATATCTTTTTAAAAAATCATACAAATATGTCACATATTTAACATGTATCATAAATGATGTATAACATATATGTTATATGATATAAGGAGGAAATGCAACACAAATAATTTTGAATCATACAAATATGTCATTTAGCAAAAATAGATATCTACCCCATCAAGTTGAGAAATGAAGCATCAAATTATAAAAAAAATCAGGACATGTATAAACATGTATATGTAAGCATTGTCTATTCAATAATCATCTCTCATATTTTTTAATTTTTTTTACTTGTTTTGAAACAAGTCAAGTAAGTCTATTTCTTCTATCCTCACAATGTGTTGTTACAATGGACATATAGTGAGGACCCATAATGATGTGAAATATGATGGAAACAAAGCTTCGATTGTGCCTTTGGAACTACCAGTTGACTGACGTTTGAACAATTGGGTGATATCATATTTTCAAGCACACTCATTGATAAATAGAAGTTTAACTTAGTCCTCAAGTGTAAGTATCCTCTAAAAAGTAGACATAGGTTCCAACCTCTTACAATATGGAATGACAATTCCGTGCACCAAATGTTGAAAATGGTTAACACAACTGGCATTGAAGAAATTGAATTGTTTGTTGAGGTCGTTCAAATACACTAAAAGCAAACCAATCTATTAGTGTTGCATAAATTGAGAATGTTGCAGAAATAGACTATGGTTATGGGTCTAGCAGCAGTCCAATATGAGATTCTGGAGCATATGGAGATGATGATGCTTGTGCTTATGAAAAAGATAATGATGAATCTGATGAAGATGTTGATGCTGTATATGATGATGACTTACATGTTCAAGCCGATGTACATGTTTCATCATTCTAGTCTACAAATCAAGTTTTGGAGAATGAGCAAGAGATATTTGTCTCTACACATGTATTATCTTGTGATGTATCCAATATCCCCGACAATGATGAGGAACCTGATGAGTCGGCTCCTATTTAGTTTCACCTACCACCAACACCTTGTTTTGAACATGTTGAAAACATAGATATTTCTATTTCAAGTGGTTGGACTTTATGGGGGCAAGAAACAACCAGTTATGTGAGTAGTGAATTTGTAGTTGGGCAAGTCTTTAATTCTAAATATGAATTGCAAGAGCCTGCAAAGATTTACTCAATTAAAACACACCATGAGTTTGTTGTAGTTGCCTCCTCAAAAAAATTGCTTGTTTTAAGATGTAAGAAGGTCGAAGAATGTCAATGTCAATGGATGATACGTGCAATGGTTGTAAAAGATACTAATTTATTTGTGATCAAAAAATATAAAGGGCTGCATACTTGTGTAAATCCGTGTTTGAACCGAGACCATCTTCAACTGGACTCGAAGTTGGTTGCTACTCATATAGAATCAATAATTAAGATACAATTTACATTGTTCTCTGTGGTTATTCAAGCAATCGTGATGGAGAAATGGGGATATGAAATTTCATATAAAAAAGTATTAGATGGGAAGCACAAGTCATTTAGACACTTATTTGGTGATTTTCCCAATCATATACATATCACCCATGTTTGTTCTTAGCCATTGAACAAGCCAATCTTATGTGTGTTGTTATTTGGAAAACCATCTTTCATAGTGTGTCAAACAATGAGATATTTTAGTGCATGTTCTGGTGATTCAAGCTATCTATTAAAGGGTTCGCAAATTATCTTCCTATACTAAGTATTGATGGTTCACATTTATCTGAGAAGTATAAAGGAACACGTTGGTTGCTATGGGATGTGACAGAAATAATTAGTTATTTTCATTTGCATTTGCTATAATAGAAGGTGAGAATATTGATAGTTGGGGATGGTTCTTGACATGTATCAGAAATAGAGTAACTCAACGGATGAGGATTTGTGTTATATCTAATAGACATTCAGGTATTATGGCAGCTATGAGCAATCCTCATCTTGGTTGGGATTCACCATATGCCTATCACAGGATCTGCATGCATCATCTTGCAAGTAATTTTATGACCCGCTTCAAAGATAAACTCTTGAAGAATTTGGCATGTAGAGCAACTGTTGTGACAACACCACGAAAGATGAATAGACATATGGCTACAATTGGGAGAATTAATCCTGAAGCACGACAATGGTTGGAGTCAATCCCTCTTCTATTATAGGTACTTTCACATGATGGAGGTTGAAGATATGAGATAATGAGAACCAATATATCAGAGGTATTTAATAGTATTCTTAAAGGGGCTCGTAGCTTACCAATCACTACATTAGTTTAGTTGAGATTTTTCCACCTTAATAGTTTCTTTGTTCCAAGAAGGGAACAATATGTTAATAGATTGGCAACCAAGGCGCAGTTCTCACCATATGTTGATACTTAGATTTAAGGTTGTGTGGTTAAGGCTAGATCAATGGAAATTGTTCTTTACGATCACATACAGGGCATATTACATGTAAGGTACATGAGTGGTCGCATTTATCACCTCAATATAAATGAAAAGAATTACACATGTGGTAAAACACTAATATATGGATTTTCATGTAGCCATATCATAGAAGCACGTCAGAATCAAAGTTTTGATTTTCAGTTATTTGTTCAAAGCTACTACACTATACAATCCTTCTATGACACCTGGGCAAGCTTGTTTTTTCCCATATTCAATGAAGACGAGTGACCTATTTATGATGGTCTAACGATCGTAGCTCTAGGTTAAATGAAATGGAAAGTTGGTGGCCGTCCTAAATCAACCCGTTTGCATAATGAAATGGACATTAGAAAGGAGAAAACAAAAATAAAATGTGAATTATGCAAATAAGAGGGTCACAATCGACAGTTTTTTAAGAATAAAAATCAAGTTTAGTTGTTTGTTTGTAAATGAGGCCTCATTTTGTTGTTGTTGTTATGTATAAGACTTATGTTCTAGTGTTTATTTCTTGTAAATGAGGCCCCAAATATTTTATTGTTGTCTTGTATCAGACTTTTTCTATTGAATGAAACTTTCTTATTATACGTGTGTATTGTAAATTGTCGTTGTGTTTATATTAACATCAATATTTGACAATTATTCTGGATTTGTTATATCTTATAGACATGGCTAGGGGGTTTCATGATGCAGATCCATCGGATACATCTATCTTGGTATTGCAAGATAGACATCAATCACATTTTGTAGATACAAAGCAGATACATAATCTGTTAATTATCAATTACTATTAGTAGTTTTAACATGTAATTTATATATAATCACTTTTAAATTTGGTTGTTTCATTGCTTATAGCTTTAGGAGATCCTCTGCCCTCGACAATAGATAAGAACCTTCATGACTATGTGAAGGATGGATATTCAGATTTAGTCATTAGTGATTAGTGCTGGATTTTATGGTATATGCCGTTAGGGCCACATTACGATTGATTGGCCACTTATCACCTCACTCATCGAAAGATGGTAGCCCGAAACACACACATTTCATGTGCTAGTAGGGGAGATGACTATTACCTTACATAAGATCACCACCCTCATTGGCCTTCGTATCCATGGCCCAACAGTCATTGGCACATGTGTGTTCGATGTGGCAGTGATATGCGTGGACTTGCTCAATGTCATCCCAACCACCGATGCTATCAAAGGAGCCACTATCTCTTTGTAATGGTTATGTCTCTAGTTATCCAGCCCGCCACTATATCTTTATGATGGTTATATCTCCAGTTATCCAGCCCACCACCTGATGTAGATGAGGTCACATTAGAGTGTTGTGCACTAGGTTCATCTTAGCGCTGATCGGATGCTTCTTGTTTGCGGACAAGAAGGTTGTGTATGTTCTCATGTGCTTTCTTCCACTAATGTGAGATTTTATTGATACTATGATATATAGTTGGGGTTGTGTAGTACTATCACATATATACCATGAGTTATGCCGTGTTAACTTGGATCATAGTCATGGTATTAGCGGTTGTATTACACTCATGCAAGTAGGTAATAATTGGAAATGTGTGTTATTATGTATGGATAATTTATCATATTTTTCCTAATACAATATAAAAATTCTAATATTTTTACCAACCTTCTCATTATTTTGTATTCAACTATGGTCTTGGGAAAGACTTCATGTCGGGTGACCTGATTTTGGGCAACCAAATGCACTTATAGCACCACCACCCGCTCATACCTTACATGACGCTGATGTCGAATATGGAGATAGTGACCTGCCTAAGGCTGGCCATGATGGATTACTAGCTCAACCTCTAGCTGAGCTAGAGGTAGAGCTAGCTCTTCCACTCGGGTGTAGGTGGAGAGTACATTTGACACGGGTGCATAGCCCATCGGGTGTACTCCTCCTACATCGAGATCAGCTAGATGCACATATCATTATCATGTAATGTTTATGTAAAATTATATGATTCTATATTAATTATATTCATAATCCAATAAAATTTATTGACATTAAGTATTCACATATAGGTCTCATGGCAGTCATACGTGGGAGAGTTACTTGATAAGCTCTCAAAAAATTTTTTTAGCTGATTAGGAGATATGGCGGATGATGTCACCACTCATTTGTTTCGAGATTATTGAGTGGCATCATCCAGAGAGAGTCATGCACCAGTTTGGATTGCATCTAAAGATACCTCTAGCTTGCTCTTATGAGCAAAAATTACATGTAGTGGATTCACGTGGACGACACCGATGTGATTGGGCGATGTATCATGTACCATACATAGCATTATGGGAGACATGAGTGGCTAAGATCATCAGTTCACCCCTTATGGTGGGTCTAATGGACTTTCATTATCCATACATGTAGTGGTATCGTCGTATTGCATGGCATTTTATGACACCATGACTTCATAGGGATGATATGAGGTTCCATACTACAGCCGGTAGTTTGGATCTTTTGGTAAGTTAGAGTCATGTGTTTCTAAAATATTTTACCTAATTTTTAATTATTAGATTATGTAATTATAATTCTTTATTTGGTTCACTCAGATTGTCACTATGGCTGACATAACCAATTGCTCTCGTGTTGATACACTTAGTCCTTTATTTGACATACATCATATTGTCAGATCGGTGTTACACCAGATCGATGAAGACCATCATATTGTCGGGTACATCGAGGAGGCTGCGACATCACATGAGCCATTTATTAGACTTTCGGTATCATCAACACTATCACATATGCAGCCCGTTTGAGGTAGTGGGAGAGGGAGAGCGAGAGTTGATCACTGAGGTCGTGCTCTAAATGATGGGTCTGGTCATAGTCTAGATAGTGAGAGCGGTCTTGGTACACTTGAGCCTATTATGTCTACTTCTTACCCCTCACCCGAGATGTTTATACCCCCACACACCTGCACATCTCCTTTCATACCCACTCACATTGACACATCACCTTCTCTACCTCCACATTGACACAATTCCTCTGAAAGTCCATGTTTCTTTAGATTATCCAAGAAATTCCTGGACATAAATTCATGCTGAAGTCAGGTGTGTATTACATTTATCTTCTTCAAGTCTTTTTAATAAATATGGTTATCTATTTTTTGTTGCATGTGATGTTTTGTGTGTTTTGATTGAAACAAAAAAAAAATACAGATTTTGTTGTACAGAAAAATGCTGGAGGCACCTGCAACTCTTTTTTTGGGACCGGGGAGAAGATTGTCATTTCTGCATTGTATATATAATCTGAAGCTTAGCAAGATTATGTATTTTTTTGGATGATTAGAACTCATGGAGTGTGTGTTATCTTGGGATGTAGTTTTAATTTATTTTGTAATTTTTTTAGTTGGACACAACATATTCTATGTATCCTATAATTTAATTTTTTGCTTGAGATGTGGATGATTAGAACACTGATGAAGATTTTTATATATTATGCAAATGTATTATTTTTTGTAGCTGTAGGGTCTGGTGGAGAGGATGAGGCCACTGGGGGAATAAATGGCGGAAGAAAATTGGGAATTAGGTGAAAATGGAAAAGAGAAAATTGGGGCACCTGCAACTCTTTTTTGGGACTTGGGAGAAGATTGTCATTTATGCATCGTAGATATGATTTGAAGTTTAGCAAGCTTATGTAATTGTTAGATGATTAAAACTCAGGGTGTGTGTTTTACCTTTAGATGCTTTAATTTATATTGTAATTTTTTCAGTTGGACACTATTAAATCTATGTATCCTGTAATATAATTTTTTGCACTTGAGATGTGGGTGCTTAGAACAATTATGAACATTTATATATATTATGCAAATGTTTAATTTTTTGTAGCTGTAGGGTCTGATGGAGAGGACATTCTGGTGGAACAACATTCTGAAGAAACGAGATGTTAGGAAAAAAATGGAGAACATAAAAACTAGGGAAGGCTTCATTCAATAGCCGACATTGTGAATGAAGGTCATTGGTTTAATTTAATATCAGTCGTTCCCAATGCCGACATTTGATAATTTTTAAAATTAAATAGTTTGCTTTGTGAATGACGCCTATTTTTTTAATTAAATAGCCATCGTGCCTAATGCCGGCATCTTAAAATTTTTTAAAATTCAATAGTTGGCATTGCGAATGCTGACCTATGATTTTAAAAAATCAAAAGTGTGGCAATGGTCATCGATCACAATGATGGCCATTGCCACTGTGTTTCTAGACGCACTAGATTAGGCATATTTTTGAAATTCGAATTAAATATTGGATTTTATTTTTAAATGAATTATTTTTATACAGAACTCCAATTTCATTTCTAAAATTAAGAATGGAATCAAATCGGATTAGAAATGAAAATGACATATTATAAAAAAAATTAGAAATGGAAAAATAATTCATCACTAATTAGCGATGTATTTTTAAATATTTTTTAATTCCATTCCTAATTGTTACACATTGTTATCGGCATATATGTTTTCATGGTATTTAGTGACTGAAATTTTTATTTCTATATTTTTTTAGAAATGAAATACTTGTTTGTTTCTATATTTAGTAATGGAAAATTTTACCATCACTAACATTAAATAGCTTACTCTCCATTGCTATTTGATTTTTAAAAATTTAGTGATCAAATATTATTCCATCGCTAATTAAGAAAAAGAAAAAAATTCATATCTAAATTACAATAATTAATTTATCAAAAAATACTTCGAAACTTTGAAAAAATAATTAGAGTTTAGGATTTTAATTTTGATTCTGAGTTCGTCCGATATATTTTTGGAATTGTTTTCCTCCCATTAGTGTTTGCCACTCTGATCTTCCATAAATGAGGTATCAAATTAAGTTTTTCAAATTTTCCTATATGTATTGTATTTGGAAATTGCATTTTTTATGTATTTTGTTATTAACCTATATATTTTTTTTCATGTTTAATATCCTCATGGGGTTCTCACTTCTTGTTTTATTGAATTTATATCATTCTAATTGATAATTTATATATTTTACATTTTTTGTAGATACTATGATTTAATAAATATTGTGTTATTTAATTGAGGTATGACATTTTTGTGTATTTTGTTATTTACCTATACTTTTGATCATGCTAATTAATGTGGACTTAATTTGCTATCTAAGATTTTTTGAAATATAATAATTTATAAATGAATAACTTATACTAATGGTATAACTTTAACAATTAAAAATTTATAAATATTTTAATAAATACTAAAAGTTGATATATAATAACAATGAATAACATAAAAAATATTGAAGGTATGCAATTCAAAGGTTGAAAAATAACAACAAATTAACAACTAAAAATAACAAGAACCTCATTTTAAAATTTATAGAGTTGTTTGATCTATACTTCACTAAAGGTGTGATCCAATAAATAACACCTATTATTTAATTTTTTTTTAATAAATACATATTACATCTCACAACTAGTAGATGACTATTTATACTACATGCTTCATATGAAATTGTAAATATCCCTATTAATTTATTAATATTCTCCATCACTAGTGGACCTTTTTTTGTTATTTTTTCAATGACATAAAAATATGTATTGCCATTGTAAATTTTTTTTAGGATATATATTAAATAACATATTTTTGTCTAATTAGTTAATACAAATTATTAATTTTGAAATCATGGATTATCACAATGTGAATTTTTCTTTTTTGATTAATTAATATAATTTAATTTAATATAGATAAATAGCAAATATTTAGTTTTATATATATGACAAAATTATAAATTATGGCTTTTGATAAATATCTTAAGAGATTGAAGCAACCCACCTTATCTCATTTTAATCCAAAATTATATAATTATGATGTGACTATAATTTCTTTATTAGATTTATGCAATGTCTTAAATATGTTAATACAACTTTATTACAAATAAATCTACATCTACATTAATATAATTTAAAATATGTATGTGTTATGTGTTATAGGAATGTAAAAAATTATACAACTTAATCGTCAATAGATGAATGTATGATTGAAAAATTAGCTTTTGACTAATGAGTTTGTAGAAGGGATTGAACTATTGAAGATTTTATTGGCTTTACTGGAAACATCCTAAATTTATGGATAAAACGAAAATAATATGCCCATGTAATGACCATAAATGTCAAAATTAAAGTTACCAATATGTAGACATAGTGTAATATCTTCTTGCAAAAAATGGATTTATTAGAAACTATTATCTTTAGGATAAACATAGGAAAATAATTATGTCACAAATAGCAAGGTATTATATACATAGAAGTGTTGATTCAAATATTACAATGAAATATGTTAATCTCAACTATGTATGTGAAGCAATGTTGAAGAATGTTACTAGTCATTCATTCAATCTGGATGTCATAGATGACATTCCAATATCATCAGTAAAATAATTTTATGAAATGCTTAAGACTTTAGAAGAAGAAGAAAAAGTTTGACTAGATAATCCATATAGCCACTCAAAGTTATCTGTGGTGGCCAGACGTATGAATTTAAAGGCAAAATATCATTTTTTTAGAAGTATTTTGATGAAATATATCAATTGGTATTCGAATTGTTACTAAAGAATAGCAACATGACAAATAGCTTATAAAGCACAACGATGTTAATGTGAGGTTTGTGTTTGCTTATGGAAAAGATATATTGCAGCATTAATAGTTGGATGATATATTGGGCCATATATAGTGAAATAATTACATGTAATTTCTATAACTATCCTAGCACAAAGAAATACTACATATAAATGGTAGAAAACAAATATTCCTTATAAGAAGATGTATTATTTTTTATTAACTCCTCATTTGCAAGCATTATTTATATCTAACGTAACTACTAAAAATATGAGTTGATACAAATAGCATATTATTGAAGATTTAATGATGTAGCATTGCTCAGATTCTCCTTCTTGAAAATATTTTGATGATTGTTATCCATCTTTTGTAGTTGAAAGTCAAAATATTAGATTAGAACTTTGCACAGATGGATTTTAGCTATTTGGACAAACATGGAAACAATATTCTTTATGGTCGGTTATTATTACACTTTATAATTTACCACCATGGTTGTATATGTTTTGTGTGTTATCATGCTCAGTCTGAGAAACCAACAAATAAGTTGGATATTTTTTGATAGCTCCTGATTTTGGAGCTCAAATAGTATGAAAGAATGATGTCGAAACAATGATATATCTAGAAAGTACGTAGAACTTCAAAATACAATTAGTACTTATGTAGACTATAAGTAACTTTCATGCATATTCAATGTTTTCATGATGGAGTATTATGGGGAAATTAGCTTGTCCTTATTACATGGAGGACTCATATGTATTTTCTCTAAGCAAAAGAGGAAAGACTTCTTGGTTTGATAACCATCATAAGTTCTTACATGTGAAACCTCCATTTCGGATGAATATCGATGCAATTAAGAAAGGTCATAATGTAGTAAAAAGTGCACCATACCTTTGAGGTCAGTTACTAAAATATTAGATGTAATTGAAAATATGGGTTAAAAAATATTATAGACATTGATGCATATTATATTAATAAAGAAATGTCAAAGAATTATCTTTGTGGTTGGAAGAAACAATGTATCTTTTGAGATGTGTCATATTTGAAAACTAACCTAATTAGGCATAACTTAGATGTGATGCTCATTGAGAATAACTTTTTAGATAAAATTTTTAATACTATCATGAATGTGGAAAGAAAAAAAAATTAATACCAAATCAAGAAAGGATTTGAAAGAGTTTTATCCACATCAAAAGTTATATAGGGATGAATCAAAGAATAAGTTCTTTAAAGCTTGTTATAGTCATGACAAGCTTGTAAAGGAAGTTTTGCAAATGGCTGATGGAGCTCAAGTTTTCTAATGGATATCTATCTAACATGGGAAGATGTGTTAATATGAAGAACCATAAATTATATGGGATGAAAAGTCATGACTAACATGTGTTCATATAGAGGCTAATACCTATAGTATTCCATGAAATACTTCTAGAAAATGTTTGAGAAGCATTGACTGAAATAAGTATTTTTATAAAAATCTCACTTATAATATCATAACAAAGGAAGAAATGGAGCAATTATAAAATGAAATCCTCATGATTATATGCAGACTTTTCTCCTAGTTTCTTTGACTCCAAGAAATATCTTTTAGTCTACTTGCATTATGGATCCATGATAGCAGGCTCTAAGAAATACAAAGGAATGTATATTTGAGAGGTTATATAATTTTCATTTGTTAATCTAAAAATTTAAAAGTATCTGATGAATATTCTTTTAACAAAGATGTTCTTCAGATATTTTAAAATTTTAAAAATAATATTCGAAATAAAGCCAAAGTGAAAGGATCGATATGAAATACCTACTTGGTTGTAAAAGATTCAACATTTTATTCACACTACTTTTAGCCACAATAGTTTAATCTGAATAACAAAATGTCACTTAATGATTATTATGTTAGTAATAGTGCTCTAGGCATATCATATGAACATGATATTTTCATTATTTATGATAATTAATAATTATGATGATTTGCATGTTTATTATATATAATATCTTTGAAAAATATTATTAATTATTTTAAATGTCACTAATTAGTTATTGTTATGAGAATAATAATAAATTAAGATTAATATAAAGTTTAATTGATATTCATGGGATGAATATGTGTATGAGATACAAATCAAATTTATATCTATTTTTTGAAAATAAATATTGGACAGACTCATTTTGAGATTAATATTTGGATCAAAGTTATAAGTTAATCTCTAATAGTTATGTAAATAAATCCTTTGACCTGAGATTGTTATAGTTCTCAACATAAAGAATATTGTGTTTTAATATAATCAAATATTTTCTTTAATCAAATGACTATAAAGGTTATATTTGAACATAAAAAGAATTAATAGTTAGATATGAGTGATTAAGATGGAATTTATCCCTCCTATTATAAGAAAGATATCTCTAGGTCCCCTTGACAATTAAGATTAAGAAATGCATGGACATACTCAAATGAATTGATGAATATCAATATCATTTGTTTAGTCAGTCTAATTGGGTTTCAAGTAATCAAAAATAGAATGATACAAGAGTGACTTTGTCCATGTCTTATATTCTATCAAGATATCATGAGACAAAATGATTATGTCATTAGCTATATTAAGGTTAGCTTGGATCATGAACTTTTTATTTAACTTGGATAGTCATAATGTCTTACTAGAGGCCACTGATGACTTGTAGGATAAAAATATGATTAGGCCTACTGCCAATGTTAATTGAACATATATAGTCACACATTAAGAACGAATAATAATAGTTATGGTTTTTCACTCTCTGTGGTAATTTAAAATGATGATATTATTTTAAATTACAAATAACAAATAGTTATTATTTAAATTTGAAATTAATTTTGTGAAAGTTTAAATTCATGATATACTTTTTAAAATTAATTTGTTATATTTTCTTAAGAGTTTTAAATATATAAATTTGTTTTCTTATTTAACAGGGGTTTTAAAGGATTTGAATTTAAATTGTTATTATTTAAAAAATTTTTAAATATATAATAATATTAAATTCATTTATGACTTTAATTAAACCCTAGTAGACTTGTATATATATATGTGAGACAAATTTGATGCATGCCATTGTCTTTTATAAAATAGAGCGAAACCCTTTCATTTTGAGAAGATAAATTTGAACTAGCATTCAACAAGATAGTTCATTATTTGTTCGTGTGTGGATACTTATAGAGGGTGGTTGTTTTTCGAAAAGTCAGCACATTTGAAGATCCGAATAAACTAAGATGCACACTTTGAAGGATTGACGAATCGATCTACAAGAGGTACAATTCGATTACCCTTCCTTCGTATTTTTATGAAATACATATAATTTTTGGTGGGTTAAGAGATAAAAATTATAAATTTTACTACGTTTATGTTACAATTAGATTGAATATTCTGTTCGAAATCCTAATAATAATATTAGAGGAACTTATGTTTTCATAAAAACTGACAATGCCATATTTGATCATATGTATGTGATGTATATGATTCTGGCATGATTTTTGTTTTTGAATATGCATGATATTATGGTTTGTGCGAATGATATAGTTAATAGGTTTTGTTAAGGTATTTAATTGATTGAATCTAAAACCTAAAAGGATTTGTTAGTATGATTGAGAATCCAAATGGGATATTACCATTAAAATATTTAATAGCATGATATATGATTCTGGCTTTATCTTAATTAGATTAATACATGGACTAAATTCATATATCAATTTTTATTTATTAGTTATTATTTATGGTGGTGTCAAAATAAGCATTATGTGTAATGATATTACATAATATGTTATTTTAAAATGATTTTGATGGCTTTTGGCTTATTCAAAATTTATTGATAAGATAAATAAAAATTTATTGATAATATTAATGAAAATTTATTAATAAGATCAATGAAAATTTATTGATGAGATCAATAAAAATTTATTGATGAGATTAATGAAAATTTATTGATGAGATCGATGAAAATTTATAGATGAGACCAATGAAAATTTATTGATGAGATCAATGAAACTGTATTGATGAGATCAATGAAAATTTATCAATGAGATCAATGAAAATTTATTGATGAGATTAATGAGAATTTAATTTTTTTAGGGTGCTGTCCTCGACCCCATGAGGGCGGCCCCCTTGACCACGTATGCTAACCGCTAGCTGAACCGCCATAATAGCTATATGTAGCACTTTATAAGTTTAATTAGTTTTAAATACATGCCTAGTATAATTTAGTTTTTTAATGTAAATTATTTATGCTATATGATAACATTATATATTTTGCATATTATGTTGCTTCACATGATGCACAGTATGACCTTTTTAACCAATGTGTTTGGTAGATTAATTTTATTTTCAAGTGTTGTAATTATTAAATACGACTTGCATGCCATTTTTATTTTATTGTAATTTTTTAATTGTTTTAATAAAACAAAAAAGACAATGCAAGTCATTGAAGTCATGCAATCCAATCATGATGATGGAGGAGCTAGGTGTGTATGCGCAAGTTGGTGGTCAAATCAACATCATAGAGCTAATTATTACTACCTAGGAATAACTATTGATCTTCATATTGGCTTATGAAGATCAATCTAGATTAAGGCCATACTGTAACACATTTAGTATATGCAAGTATGCGATACTATTTTTGATGTTACATGATTTTTTGATACTAGATATATGATGAGATATATTAATTGAATATTAAAATTAATCAAGATCCCTCACATAAAATTTAAAGTTAACATGTCATCCATATTTAAACACTTGTCAAACCTTTTATCACCTTAATGTGGGTTCTACAAACGCAGAAGTACATTAAGTTGCATTAATGAGTCAATATGAGTAATGGTGTTACCCATATATTTAAAAATGATTTAACTTTATTAGGTTATCAAAATAGTTTTAGGCCTAATGGCATTAAATGGGATTTAAACAAGCTGGGATATGATGTAAAAATCTCATAAATATCTAAGAATTGCATGAGATGTAATTAGTAAGAGTTACCTACCTAAATAACTTAATTTTAAGTGTCATGACAAAGCTAGCTTAAAGTTAAGTAAAATATGGATCTTAGCTCACTAGATTAATATGATTATTCTTGAGGGTTATTAATTTAGTGAAAATTTATCATAATCAAAATACTTATCGAATTTTGGATTCATTATAGATGGCCAACAATAACAACAATAATTCTACTATGTCACTACGATCAGTCCTTGAGAAAGATAAACATACTTGGACTAACTTTCTTAACTAGTTTTAAAATTTGAGATTTGTTCTAAAACAAGAAAGGAAGCTTTATGTATGGATGAAATTCTCCATGAAGAACAATCTAATAGCGCTCCTAAAGCTAATAAGAATGCTTATGAGAAGCATCATAATGACTCTATTAATGTTTCATGGTTGATGCTAGCTACCATGAGTTCTAAGCTTCAAAAGGATCTGAAAAATATGGAAGCTTATAATATGATCTTCAATCTTAAAAAAATATCCCAGCAACAAGCAAGGCAATAAAGATATAAGACTACCAAGGTATTGCATTCTTGCAAAATGGCTTAGGGTTCTTTGGTTAGTACTCCTGTTTTAAAAATAAAAGCCAATATTGAGCACCTTGATAGGCTTGGATTTCTATTGAGCTACGAGTTGGTAGCTGATTTGATTTTGAATTCACTTCCTAATAGTTATGACCAATTTGTAATGAACTATAACATGAATGAATGAAAAATCTATCACTGAGCTACATATGATGCTTAAAACTGCTAAGCAAAATGTTAAATCCAAGCCTGGCTATGTTCTAAGGGTTCAAAATAGAAAGGGCTTAAAGATCAAGGAAAATGGTAAGGGCAAGACCAAGGGAAAAGGAAAGTCCAATGCTCAACCCACACTCAAACCTGAACCCAAGACTAAAGGCCTAAAGCAGGGTGTTTGTTTCTTTTGCAATTAACCGGGCCATTGGAAGAGAAATTACATGTTGTAATTAGAGGATCTGAAGAAGAAGAAGAAGACTAGTGAGACTAGTTCTTCATGTATTTATGTTATACAGATTTATTTTTCTTCTTCTAATTCCTGGGTATTAGATACTGGAAGTGGATTACACATTTGTACAAATGTGTAGGGACTTAAAAGGAGTACACAACTGAAGAATGGTGAAATTGATCTATGAGTAGGCAATGGAGCAACAGTTGCTGCTATGGCTATAGAAAGTTATGAACTTACTTTCCCTAGTGGACTTTTGTTAGTTTTGGATAATTACTATAATGTTTCTACAATGTGTAGAAATATTATTTCAGTTTCTTGTTTGGATAATAATAGTTTTTATTTTATTATATAGAATAATAATTGTTCTACTTTTCATAAAGACATATTCTATGCAAATGCCTATTTTCAAGATGATCTTTATGTTATGAACCTTCAAAAATCTAATGATTATCATGTCTATAACATAACTACTAAGAAATTAATAAAAAAAAGATTAAAATTCAACATATATTTGGCATTGTCACCTCGGTCATATAAATATGAAACACATCTCAAAACTCTATCAAGTTGGACTTTTGAATTCATTTGATTTTGAATCATATGATATATATGAATTTTGTCTATTGGATAAGATGACAAAAGATCCTTTTACTAGACACAGTGAAAGGGCCAATGAATTATTGGATCTCATACATACAGGTACGTGTGGACCATCAAGTTCAGATGCTAGAAAAGGTTACAAGTACTCATTACATATACTGATGACTTCAGCAGATATGGTTATGTCTACTTAATTCGACATAAATCTGAATCATTTGAAATAGTTAAATTTTTACAAAATGAAGTACAAAACCAACTTGGCAAGACAATCAATGCACTTCGATCTGATCGAAGTGGAGAATATTTGAGCCAAGAATTTGATGATCATCTTAGAACTTGTGGAATCATTTCACAATTAACTCTCCCTAGAATACCATGATGGAATGGTGTGTCTAAGAGGAGGAATCAAACTTTATTAGATATGGTTCAATCTATGATGAGTCCAATAGATCTTCCATTTACCTTTTAGGGTTTTACACTTGAAACAGCTGCATTTACACTAAAACAAGTTCTATCCAAAGCAGTTAAAATGATAACATATGAAATGTGGACTAGTAAAAGACCTAATTTATCTTTTCTTAAGATTTTGGGTTATGAGGCTTGTGTAAAATGTCAAATTTCAATTAAGCTGAAGCCCAAATCTGATAAATATCTTTTTGTGAGGTATCCTAAAGAGACTAAGAAATATAATTTTTACAATCCCATAGAGAACAAAGTTTTTGTTGCTCAGAATGATATCTTTCTAGAAAAAAAATTTATTTTAAAGGAACCAGTGGGAGTGAGGTACAACTTGAAGAAGTTCGAAAACAATAGAATAATATTAAACTACCAGTGGATTCTCAAAGTCAACAAACTATTGCTGACACACCTCCTATAGCACAAAATTCACATAGATTTGATAGGATACATCATGATCCCAATAGATAAGGATTTCTTATGACTGATAACAATGATGTATAATCATTGGATCAAAACGAACTCAATACTTATCAAGAGGTTATGTTGGATCTAGACCCTGAGAAATGGTTAGAGGCCACGAAGACTGAAATTCAATCCATGTATGATAATTTGTAAGAATTATGATTGACACGCCAGAAGGTACAAGGACCATTGGGTACAAATGGGTTTTTAAAAAGAAAACTAACATGGATGACAAAGTGCATACTTACAAAGCAAGGCTAGTTACAAAAGATTTCATAGAAACTCATGGTATAGACTATGATGAAACTTTTTTACCTGTAGCTATGCTTAAGTCTATAAGAATTTTTATTACCATTATTGCATATCATGATTATAAGATTTAGAAAATGGATATTAAAACTATATTTCTTAATGGAAACTTACTTGAGGATATCTACATGACACAACCTGAAGGTTTTGTACAACCTAAGAACTCAGGTAAAGTATGCATGCTTCAAGGATCTATTTATTATCTGAAGCAGGCTTTTCGGAGTTAGAATTTTCATTTTGATGAATCGGTCAAAGGCTTTGGATTTGTCAAAAAAGAAGATGAGCCTTGTGTTTATAAGAAAATTAGTGGGAGCACAATTATATTTTTGGTCTTATATGTTGATGACATTTTACTCATTGAGAATGATAACGCTACCTTGATGAATGTCAAGTCTTGGTTATGAAAGTATTTCTCAATGAAAGACTTAGGTGAAGCTACATATATACTAGGGATAATTAAGATCTATTGAGATAGATCTAAGAGGCTGATTGGTCTAAGTCAAAGCACTTACATAGAAAAAGTACTAAAATGGTTCTATGTGCAAGATTCCAAGAGAGGATATTTGCCCATGTCCCATGATATTCCTCTTAGCAAATCTTAGTGTCCAAACACTAAAGATGAATGAGAGTAGATGAGTAAGATTCTTTATGCCTCAGTAATAGGATCTATCATGTATGTCATGTTGTGCACTAGACCAGATGTATCTTATGCTTTAAGCTTAACAAATAGATACTAGTCAGATCTTGGTGAGAGTTACTAGATGTCTATCAAAAACATTCTTATGTATCTGAGAAGGTTTAAAGATATGTTCTTGGTGTATGGAGGATTGAAAGATGATTTGGTTATAAATGGTTACATAGATGCAAGGTTCCATCTAACAAAGATGATTTCCTATAGCAGTCAAGATATGTGTTTTATTTAAATAGTTGTGTAGTTAGCTAGAAAAGTTCAAAGCAAAGTATTTTTGTTGATTCTACCACTGAAGCTCGATACATTACAGCATTTGATGTAGCAAAGGAAGCAGTTTGGATCAAGAAGTTCATTACTGACAGTGAAGTGGTTCCTAGCATTACAAATCATATTGATGTTTATTGTGACAATAATAGTGCTATTGCATAAGCAAAGGAACCTAGATCACATCAGTGATCCAAACACTTTATTAGGTGGTATCATCTTATTCGAGAAATCATTGAGAGAGGTGACTTTAAGATATGCAGAGTTCCATCATATGATAATGTCGCTGATCCATTGACTAAGCCTCTACCACAAACAAAGCATGGTCATCATGCTAGGTTCATAGGTTTTAGATACATTGATGAATGGATCTATCATAAGTGAAAGATTGTTAGTAACATGGCAATAAACCTATCATATGGACATGATATTTTGACTATTTGTAAAAATTAATTATTATGATGATTGATATGTTTATTATATAATGTCCTTAAATAATATTATTAATTATTCTAAATATCCCTAATCAATTATTATTATGGGAATAACAATGAATTAAGATTAGTATAGAGTTTGATTGATATTCATGGGATAAATATGTGTAAAAGATACAAATCAAATTTATATCTATTTGCTGAAAATAAATATTGGACATGCCCATCATGAGATTAATAATGGATTATAGTCATAAATTAATCTCTAATAGTTATGTAATTAAATCCTTTGACCTGAGATTGTCATAGTTCTCAACATAAGGAATATTGTGTTTTGATATAATCAAATATTATCTTTAATCAGATAACTATGAAGGTTTTACTTGAACATAATAAAAAATTTGTAATGAGATATGAGTAATTAAGATGGAATTTGTCCATCTTATTAATTATAAGAGAGATATATCTGGGTCTCCTCAATAATTGAGACTAAGAAATGAATGTTCTTACTCAAATGAATTAATGGAGATCAATATCATTTGTTTAGTCATTCTAATTGGTTTTCGAGTAATCAAAGATAGAATGATATAAGGTTGACTTTGTTTCTGCCTTGTATTTTCTCAAGATATCATGAGACAAAAGGATTATGTTATTAGCTATATTAAGGTTGTCTCAAATCATGAACTTTTCATTTAACTTGGATAGTCATAATATCTTACTAAAGGCCACTTATATCTTGTAGGATCAAAATGTGATTTAAGCCTACTACTAATCTTAATTGAACCTATAGGGTCACACATTAAGAATGAATAATAATGGTTATGGTTTTTACTCTCTATAGTAATTTAAAATGATGAGATTATTTTAAATTATAAATAACAATTAGTTATTATTTAAATTCGAATTTAATTTTGAGAAAGTTTAAATTCGTGATTTAAATAAATAATTAATTTGTTATATTTTCTTTTGAGTTTAAAATATATAAATTATTTCTTTATTTTAAAGGGGTTTCAATGATCTGAATTTAAATTGTTATAATTTTTAAAAGTTTTAAATATATAATAATATTAAAATTATTTATGATGCCTTAAACCCTAGCATACTTGTGTGTGTGTGTGTGTGTGTGTGTGTGCCATATTTAATGCAAGACATTGTCGTTTATAAAATAAAGACTTTCATTTTGAGAAGATGAATTTGAACTAACATTCAATAAGATCGTTCATTATTTGTTCATGTGTGGATACTTGTAGAGGGTGGTAATTTTTTGAAAATGCAGCATATTTGAAGATTCGAATAAACCATGATGCACACTTTGAAGGCTTGATGAATCAATCTATAAGAGGTAAGTTTTGCTTACCCTTCCTTTATGTTTTTATGAAATGCAAGTGATCCTAGGTTGGTTAAGGGATAAGAATTGTAAATTTCACTATGTTTATATTCCAATTAGATTGGATATTTTGCTCACAACCCCAATAAATTATGGTATGAGGGATGGATCAGAAGAAATAATATGCTTTCTATTTTCACACATGTGATTCGATTATTTGGTAGAAAAAAATCAAGTTATTTTTTAGATGACCATGAGTATTATGCTACACACACATATATTTTGTTAAACTATGAGGATGTTACATCTTGTATTGAGTAAGATTTATATTAAATTTATATTCTTATTTCTTTATCATACTATGTGATATACCTTTTTAATAACTCAAAATACCTTCAATATTATTTTTGAAGAATTTGTGCTAAGGAATTAAGAGAATGAGAATAGTATATTGATGGTGCTTCAATTGATGCAAAGCTTGAAAAAGATTTCATAATATTATTTGATGTTTTATCAGTATATAACTTATATCATTATTAGTTCTAAAAAGTAATGTACACCATTATATAAGAATGATTTTATCTTTTATAATTTTATAGGTATAATTTCTATTATCAAATATTTGTAATAGAAAAAAGAAAGATCTAGAAAAAGGAACATTATGAAGTTTATAGATGTATCTCATATATTATGTAAATGGATATAAATTTCACACTTTAAATTTTAGTTCAAATAGAGCTACAATGAATAGTCATGTATACATCAAGGGGTATAACTCTACTGTATCTATTATTAATTTTCATGGTTGACTAATTAAAATTCTACACAAGGAGTATCAAACTTTACCAATTAAGAGGAAAATGATATTTAAGTGTGAATCATTTGATCCTATTCCAAATAATAGTACTAGAATTTACTATTAATACAAATTTATGGATGTATGTCATATGAAATATTTTCATAATATGAGTGATTTATTCTTGTGGTGTAAGCTGAACAAGTGTGTTACACCACTTATCTAACCATAATGAAAAATTCTTGTGACTAGTAATAATATGTAAAATAAAACTCAGATTAGTTTTGAGAGTTAATGAAAAGGATCTTATAGTCACTCTATCATATGTACCTATATTTCAAAAAAATAATATGAAATTCATCCAATAATTCCTAGGGTAGATGATGGGCTTCAAATATTACTTATTGAAGAAGATGGAAACAATTTGGATAATAATGAAGACTATATTGAAGAAGATAATGAGGATGATTTAATTGCATAGTCAGATGATGTTGAATATATTGATGAAGATGATTTGTAGAAATTTCACTTTTGTAAATTATTATAATTTACATTTTGAATAATTCCTATTTTGTAAATTATTATAATATTGAAGAAGATAATTGATGAAGATGATGTTGAATAATTCCTAGGGTAGATGTTGAATATTGCTTACTTTGTAATTATTATAATTTGGATGATAAATTTAAAAATATACTTTTGTAAATGATAATGAGTTTATCATTATATTTTGTTATTATGACATTTTCATGATATATTCTATCTTCTCTATATTTTTTGATATTTATATAACTTGATTTAGGTATGAAGGGTACCATTCAAGTGGCCAATGATCTCAGTATATGGACAGGGGTAGAAAAAACCACTTAATAGTTGTATGAAATCTACATGCATTCAGTGATAACAATACTACAAAAATCTCTCTTGATTTTTCTACATGTATAAAGTATATGTTTTCATCACCTCGTTATGACACACATAGTTTGACTACCACTGATATTCTATCTTCATTTTATTTTGTAGAGGATAATATTGTTAGCTCTATCACACCTATCTTAGGAAGTCCTTGCATTGGTACTACAACATCAACACTAGCTGGATATTCGCAATCTATGGCTTGCATGCCAAGTTATGTGAAAATATTTATTTAACCCATAATTGATAATAAATAGTACGTAGTTTTTTTATATTTACTACATGCATGCATCATCATTTTTCATTATTTTTGTTTGAAAAAAAGTTAATTAACAACTACGAATGAAATTATAAGTAAATGATTAAGGTTAAAATATGACAATTTCAATTAATAACAAAGTATTGCAACTAATCAAATATTATCATTTAGAATTAAAATAATATCCGCATTATGAATTTTTGGATAATAAATAAAAATGGATTAAATATTAACTTAGTAGCATGAAAATGGGTGTATTTTGTTTATATGTAATTGTACGTGCTAATGTTAAATTAATTACAAGTTTATTCCTAGTACTTCCCATACAATTATAAAGATATTTAAGGAGAAACTAGTTGTGAATGGTATAAAGTTGAGCAAAATTCTCCCAAAAATGAAATAATTTTATTGGGAAGAATTTGAAGTACAATTTTCATGCATTTACTTATTTTTCAATTTGATCTAATATGATATACTCTTAAAATAAATGAATTGCAATGTATTATTACTTTATTTGATTTTTTTAGAAAAAATATAAATGAAATAATGCTTTAGTGGTATTTATGAAGCATACATGGAAACATGTAGCTAGTGTGAGATACAATGACAAACTTAGCAAATGGAGAAAAAAGTATGGTAAACATACAAAGCCTAATAGTGTCCCCCTTAATTTTTGGATTAAGTGATAGAAATATTGGAATAGTGAGGACTTCAAGGTCTTGTCCTATATGGCTTCACAGAATCATTGATCAGAGAAAGTCGGTAAAGGATCGGAACATTTGAAACATATTTGAGGATCAACGTCTACCTACCATTATTTAGTAGATTTGATAAAATTATCTTTCATAAATTATTTTTATTATTTGAATTTTTTAATGCAAGTGATAATATATGTGTGATAATGGATCAGGTCCCTCAATTATAACTATTATTTTTTTAGAGGTTGAGATGGGATGTCCACCATTACTATTTGAGGTGTTTAAGAGAATGCACTTGAATATGGATGGATCTTTTGTGGAAGAGCCATCAAATAATATTAATACGAGTTTCTCAATTTCTACATGTTCTGACACATGTAATTTTTAATTAATAAAAGATAACATATAAAAAATTTATTTTTTGACATTCACTAAAATTAGTATGCAAATTCAAGTAATTTATTTTACCATATCTTCTAAGTTATTATATATAGACTCATTAAATGTAATAACTAACTTTATATTTATGTTATTTTTTAGTAGGGAGATAATAGTTTCAAGTGATAATATATATTTTATCTAGATATAGTAATGATGAGTTATTTTGTATTTTAATAATTGTAGGAAGCTATGGAAATATGATTACCATTTCTTCACAATAGACATATTCTTCTACAGAGGTACTAGAGATTAATGTGTATATTTACCTTCAGGTAGTCAGAGTAGAGTCAAAAAAATGGTAAGTTTACAATCTTATTACCCAAGGATCTATATTTTATATAGGTTCTATTTGGAGTTCGTCATCACCATCTCCCAATTAATAAATTTTTTTTGATGAGAGGTTACATTAGGAGATGTAGGAAATTCATGATACATTACAAAGGAAAAATGAGGAGATACAACAAATGAATGAAATGATGCAACAAATGAATGAAATGAAGCAATAAAAGAATGAACAGATGCAACAAACGAAATGAAAAAAAGAGAGGCTAATAAAATAAAAAGAGATGAGAAATGAATGAAAAGAGAGGAGAAAAGAAAGAAAAAGAGGAAGAAATACAACAACAAGAGATTTTAAAGATGGAGAAAATAATCTCCAAGTTTGTAGAGGCATCATCTCTTTTTCATTATTCTGAATAGGATCCTTCCAAATCTCCAGAGGATAATATTAATCTCGAAAAGGACTCATAGTTATATGTAATGTATTATTAATTTTTTGCAATGAAAATTTTAATTGTGAAAATTTGGTTTTTGTGTTATTATTTTTAATAAAATTATGAATGTGTACTATTATTGATTGATTTTTATGTTTGTTATCTGATGTATTATTTTGTAGTAGATATTATGTGAATATCATTTGATGAATAATATATGCATGTATTTATTTGATTATAGGTTATATAGTTTCTACATATATTTTAATATTATATACAACAATCAGAAATTATAATAAATGGGACATGTTCTTGTTGCAGACATTAGAAACAAAAAATGACATTTTAAAATCTATTTTTAATTTAGAAATAGATCATGCATTTCTTTTCTATTCCATCACTAATTTAGCATAGGAATTCCAAGATGCCATTTCTATCGCTAAAATTAGCGTTGGAAATATTACATAGCACATTTTAGAAATGCCTTGTGTTGTCTGTTTCTAAAATTTAGAAATGAACACTTTAAAATGGATTCTTTCTATTTTTAATTGCGTCACTATTTGAACATTATGACAGAATTAGAAATGAAATTGGGTGTTTCTATTCCTTCTTTTCTTATAGTGGTGTGGGTTTGTGTGTGTCTATGTCTATGTGTGAGTGAGTGAGTGAGTGTGTGTGTGTGTGTTTATATGTGTGTATATATAAACATACATATAAACACACACACACACACACAACATGCACACACACACACACACACACACACATATATATATATATATATATTATTTATATATAAATATATTTATATATTTATATAGTTATGTATAATTATATATATATATATATATGTTTATGTGTATGCATATATATCTATATACATAATAGATACACACACACATATACTTACATATAAACACACACACACACACATAGCTATATAAATATATTTATATATAATTATATATAAATATGTGTGTGTTTATATACATGTTTATGTTATGTCTATATATATATATATAGACATAACATAAACATGTATATATAAGTACACACACACATATATGCACTACAAGAAAATGATGAAATATAAATGACAAATAGAGATGTTCTATTTCATTTCTAAAGTTAGAAACATACTTTAAATGAATTAGAAATGGAAAGAAAGCATTGCTACAAAATTTAGAAAAACAATAAAAATTTGTCGCCATTCAAAGGCACGTATAATTCCAAATTAAATAGAAATGGAATTAGAGACATATTTGAAACTGTTTAACCTTCTATCATTATTATCATGTGAGGGCATTGGTGAATAATGTAACATGGTATTTAGCGATGGAAATTTTCATTTCTAGATGTATTAGTAATTATAAATAATAACTTCTCCAAAAATGCTGGTAGAAATGCATTCTGTTTCAATAAGTTTAGAAATGGATAGTGGATCTATTTCAGAATTTAGTGATGGAATTGAATTTCCTTACTCTTTTTTAATTATATTTTAATTTTAATCACTAATTGATGTTGATGAATTTGGTGATTGAATTCAATTTTGTCACTATTTTTGAAACATAAACTTATTACATCTCTATTTGATGTTAATAAATTTTTGTTTGAACAATAGTTTATGCATTTAAAAATCATTTTAGGGTTTGGGCAAATTAAGCACCAATCTTTTATTTCCTATTGACCTAATCGATATTAATTTCCTTCGTGACTATGTTCGTCACCTTATGCATCATTCATAGACGTATTGATGCAAAAATTCAAGACCAAATCATACTACCGCTTGGTCCAATCACTCGAAGTCATACTAAGACCTTTCAAAAATAAGTCCAAATTATTATTGAAGCCTTAAACAAGGAAAAACAAGTTGGTGAATTTGAAAGAAAGACAAATACTCTACTTGGATCATCAACTTGACCCAGCATTGCAAACTTCACCAGAAATCGGATACAAATCCAAAAATTATGAAATTTTAACTAGGACAACTACATTAAGGAAGGTTTCCAATTCAACAAACCGTGTCCCATTTGGACCTCAGATGAAGGAGATACAAATTTTCCAAAATGTGGTGCTGGCAGCAATGACTAATTAACTTTGAAAATTCACCAAAATTCGAATACCTGTCGGAATGCTTTGAAATTTGACATGGAAAAACTACATCAAGTTATCTGTTCAACGCAAGAAACCTTGTTCAATTTGAGCCTTGGATTACAAAGATACATTGTTTTCAAAAAATGTTGCGCTGGTAAAAAAAAAATATTTCTTAGCTAGTTTGTTCCCTATATAAACCCCTTGTAATTCATTTTGTAAGGACACCCTTTGATGAAATATACAAACACTCTTTGAGTTTTATTTATATTGTTTTGTGCTTGTGAGTGAATAACTCTCTTGTGTGGAACACTCCAAAAATCAGGTTTTTCGGGTTTAGTTCTCGGAAGGTTCGTTGCCTCTCAATCATTAGGTAAGTGATTGATTTGCATTACTTGTGAAGTCTTTGTAAGTTTAGTATTAGTGGGTCTATTGGTGTTCGTTGCCATTAGGTTCCTAATCGACTTCTTTGTATTTCTCAAAGATTTTCCATTATCCTTCATTTCATTCTCTTGAATCTTTAACCAATAAGAAATTATTCTTCTTAAAGTTTTAGATTTATTTCTTTTATTTCATTTCATTCCGCTTGGATTTTTAAGTCCATCTAGTTTATTTTCGATTTCGTATCAAATTGGTATCAGAGGTTAGAAATCTCCAACTTCCTAGTTGTGGGACTTTCCTGACAAAAAAAAAGAGAGAAAAAAAAGTGCAAAAGAAAAGAAGAAGAAATAAAAAAAAGAAATAAAAAAATTACCCAAAAAAAAAGAAAAGAAAAGCCCATTACTTACTGTAAAAGATATTATTATTATTATTTTTTTTTATATTTTGATTATTCATTGAGTCTTAGCTTTCTTGATCGAGTCAAGAAATTCACATTGCTTCGTGTGATTTCATGTCCTTCATTGGTCTCCTTATAAAAATCATTTCTTATTGATTGTTGGCAATTGATTTCGAGAACACTTCCGAATTACTTGAACTTCCACATTAGTGAGTGGTGAGATCATTAAAGAGAGGAGTGAAAACACGAGGGTGAGTGACATTTTATTGAGTTGAGAGTAAACACGAGTGGGTGAGGAAAATATTTCACAATGTCAAGAACTAGTGATGCTCGTGATGATGGAGTAAACATCCAAGAACTATTTGAACGACTTAGTCGTTATTTAACCGATGTGCAAGGGAGCATTTGGGGTCTTAACGACCGAGTTACCAGGATTGAAGGAGCACATGTTACCAACTATGGTCTACAAGATCGAGAAAAGGAATCTTTGTGGGGTAACAAAAATAATCTTATTTGTGAAGATGAGGTGGAGTCAATTGTTGGTGAATATGAACCATACATTCCACGACAACCAAGGAGAAATTCCATGAATCATGACCCCATGAGGAACATCAAGGTCTTTATTCCTTCATTCAAAGGAGACACGAATCCAGAGGCCTACTTTGAGTGGGAACAAAGGATCGAGAATATATTCGATTGCTACAACTACATCGATGAGCATAAGGTACGATTGGCGGTGTTGGAATTTTCTGGATATGCTCTTATTTGGTAGGAACAATTGTGTTCTACTCGACGAAAAATGGGGAAAGGCCCTTTGAGATCGTGAGAACGATTGAAGGTGGCTATGAGGGCGAAATTTGTACCTCGAAGCTACCAACGGGATGCCTTGAGAAAATTACAACAACTTACTCAAGGATCCAAAAGTGTGGAGGATTATGCTAAGGAGTTGGAAACGGCATTGATTCGAGCCGAGGTTGAGGAGAGTGATAATGCCAAATGTTCCCGTTTCTTAAATGGGTTAAATCGTGATATTGCCGATATTGTTGATCTACACAATTATGGTGACTTGGAGGATTTGATCCACCGGGCTAGCCAAGTGGAGAAACAACTAAGGAGGAGGGGTAAGCTTCCACAAACTTATCCAACAAAGACTTGGCCAAAAAGGGATAATCGGTTCATACCGAACCATCAAGGCAATCGAGATCGAGAAGACAAGGGAAAATCTCTTGTCAAGGCTGAACCACCTAAGCCTAAAGGAAATGATGGGAAGGAGATCCGACATCGAGATATCACTTGTTTCCGGTGCCAAGGAAAGGGACATATTTCCACTCAATGTCCAAATAAGCGAGTAATGATCATCTCGAATTCGGGAGACATAGAGTCTGCCGATGATGAAGAGCCAAATGAAGAAGATAGTGATGATGATGCTGGTAGCATTCATTCAGCCGGGAGTGGACTAAATTGTGTGGCATTGCGGGCTCTTAGCACATTGCCAAAACAGGAGGAACCTGAGAAGCAAAGGGAGAACATATTTCATAGTCGATGCTATATCGGAGATAAAAAATGGAGCCTCATTATTGATAATGGATGTTGTACAAATGTGGCAAGTGACTATTTGGTCAAAAAGCTGGGACTTCAAACAATGCTCCATCCAAAGCCATATAAACTTCAATGGCTCAATAATAGTGGTGAAGTGAAAGTCAATCGTCAAGTGATCCTTAACATTCGAATAAAGGATTATCAAGATGAGGTATGTTGTGATATCGTCCCAATGCAAGCATGTCACATTTTGCTTGGGCGACCTTGGCAATATGATAGGCGAGTTTCCTATGATGGGTTCCACAATCACTTTTTACTTGATCATGGTGGAAAAAAAGTGGTCCTTAAACCACTATCTCCAAAAGAGGTTCATGAAGACCAGGCATATATTCAAAAACAATACTCCCAAGAGTTGAGAGAAAAAAAGGAGAGGGAAAAAGAAAAAAAGAAATTATTGGTAGGGGTAAAAGAGGCAAAAAAAATAAGTGTTGAAACCTCATTACTTTTGTTACGTTTCAAGGGAGCTTATATTTATTCATCTAATGAACTAACCTCTTTTCTTCCCAAAGTTTTTGATGATCTCTTGAAGGAATTTGAAGATATCTTTCCGGAGGAGTTACCGAATGGGCTACCATCTATGAAAGGTATTGAGCATCAAATCGACTTTGTTCCAGGAGCTTCCATTCCCAACCGACCAGCTTACCGAACAAATCCTGAAGAATCTAAGGAAATTCAAAGGCAGGTCGAATAATTACTTGAAAAGGGTTGGGTTCGAGAAAGTATGAGCCCATGTGTAGTTCCAGTACTTTTGGTTCCAAAGAAAGATGGAGGGTGGCGAATGTGCGTAGATTGCCGAGCCGTTAATGCCATAACGGTAAAATACCGACATCCTATTCCAAGGTTAGATGATATGCTAGATTGCCAAAAACATATTTGATTTATGCCTTAAATTTGTCTGATAATGTTTTGATTTTATGTGATAATTTGCTTAATTTTTGCAATTTTATCCTTAATCGATAAATATAAAATTTTTCATTTTTTCTATATGAGAATAATACAAATTAAAGTAATTTTTAAATATCTAAGAGATTAATGCAACCCCTATTATCTCATCTAAATGCAAATTTACCTATTAAGGATGTGACTATAACTTTTTTATGATATTTATGTAATATCATAAATAAGTTACTATAGCTTTTGTATGAATAAATCATTATTTACATCATTTTTATTATTAAATATATATTGGTATTATTTGAAACAGAAATGAAAAATATTATACAAACTGATCATAAATTGATGAATGTCAGAATAAGAAAGTTTTTGATTCATGAGCTTCTAGCAGAGATTGAGGAGTTTGTTGGCGTTGCTGAAAAGAACTATCAATTAATGGATGAAACGAAATAAAATGCTCATGTAATGGTTGTAAATATCAAAATCAAAGTTTTAAATATGTGGAAACTATGTGATTTCATATAGTAAAAAATGGATTTTTTAGAAACTATTATATTCGATATAAACATGGGAAAATAGTTGTGCCACAAATAACAAAATATTATGTACATAGAAGTGTTGATTCATATGTTGCAATTGAATATGTCAACCCTATTAATACATATGAATCCATGTTAAAGCATGTTATTGGTTATTCCTTCAATTCGGGTGTTACTGATAATATCCCAAAATCAGTAACAAAAGAATTTTATGAAGTGGTCTAAGAATAAAAAAAAAAGATTTGACCAGGTAATCCAAATGACCACTCAAAGTTATCTGCAATGACATGACTTTTGAATTTAAAGGCAAAACAACATTTTTTGGAAATGTGTATTGATAAAATTTGTGAGTTGTTAACTGAATTATATCATGACAGATAGCTTTTATAATGCAAGGAAGTTGATATGAGGTTTTGGTTTTCCAGGACAAAAAATACATTGTTGCATTAATTGTTGCATGATATATTGGGGTGCAGATAATAAAGTAATTGCTTGTAATTTTTATATCTATCTTTGGTACAAAAGATATACTATATTCAAAAAAAAAAAAAAATGGTACTCATAAGAAGATGTATTACTTCTCTTTGAATTTTTATTTGCAACGATTATTTGTATTTGAAGCCATTACTAATAATTGTTGTTGGCACAAAAAGCATACTACTAAAGAATGTGTGTGCAGTATAACTCAAATTCTTCATCTTAGAAATATTTTGATGATATTTAATAATCTTTTCATATGAAAGTTGAAATATTAGAATAGAGTTGTGCACGGATGGATTTTAACTATTTAAAAAATATGACAATAATACTCTTCATGACCAGTGATTGTGACACAACATAATGTAGTGCCATGGATGTGCCTAAAAGCTAAGTACATATATTTATGTGTTATCATGCTCGGTTTGAAAAACTAAAAGGACAAGCTGAATATTTTCTTGTAACTCCTTATTGTGGAGTTAAAAATTTTGTGTGAACTAGGTATGGAAACATATGATATATCTAGAAAGTAGAACTTCCACATGCAAAAAATACTTATGTGGACTATATATGATTTTCTAGCAAATTCAATATTATTAGGATGAAGTACTATATGAAAATTAGTTTGTCATTACTACATGGAGGACTCCAGTATATTTTCTTTGAGAAAATGTTGAAAGACTTCTTGGTTTGATAACCATCATAAGTTCTTACATATAGAACATCTATTTCGGAGGAGTATAAATGTATTTAGGAAAGGCCAAATAATTATAAAAGGTACACCACCTTTGAGGTTATGTACCAAAATATTAAAGGTAATTTAAATATATGACTTCAAAAATATTACATAAATTGATCTTGATTGCTTCATGCCCAAATTTTGAAGATTGTGACTACGGTTGGAAGAAACATAGTATATTTTGAGAATTGCCTTGTTGAAAAACTAATCTAATAAGGCACAACTTAGATGTGATGCACATTGAAAATAAATTTTTTAATAATATTTTTAATACTATCATAAATGTGGAAGGAAAAATAAAAAACAATGCCAAATCAAGAAAGGATTTGAAAAAGTTCTATTGATGTTAAGAGTTACATAGAGATTTTTCAATGAATAAATTCTCTATGACTTGTTATAATCTTGACAAGGATGCAAAGGACACTTTATGCAAATCTTTGATATAGCTAATTTTTTCTAATGGATATGCATCTAACATAAGAAGTTGTGCTGATATGAAGAAGCATAAGTTATTTGAGATGAAAAGTCATGACTACCATATATTTATGTATAAGCTAATACCCATAGAGTTTCATGAATTATTTTTAGGAAATGTTTGGGAAGCTTTGACTGAAATAAGTATTTTTTTTAAGAATATTATTTGTAATGTCATAAGAAAGGAAGACATGGAGCAATTACAAAATGATATACCGATAATTTTATGTAGACTTGAGCATATTATTTCTCTTATCTACTTCGACTCAATGGAATATCTTTCGATCCATTTACCTTAAGAATAGATGATAGCATGTCCGGTGTAAAATGGATGGATTTATCAATTTGAGAGGTTATATAATTTTTATTTCCTTCATCTTAAAATTTAAATGTATCTGACAAATAAATATCTTTCTAATTAAGAAATTTTTCTGACATCTTAAAAAATGGAAAAACAATATTTGCAATAAAGCTAAAGTTGAAGGATCGATATACAATGACTATTTGATTAAATAAGCTTTGGCATTTTGTGCACACTACTTTCGACCACACGTGTATAATTTGTATATAAAATATCATCAAATAATGATTATGATATGGAGGATGAATCAAAAGAAGTTGGCATACTTTTCAGTTTAACTCATCTAGGTCGATCATATAGTAGAGAAAATTAATATATTTTGGATCATCATGTGTATCATATTTCGCACACATATATCTTGTTGAGCTACAATGAATTAAAATATAATATTGAGTAATATCTATAATCATTTTATATTATTATTTCTTTGTAATGTTATGTGATAGCCTTATTCTAATCATCAAAATAACTTGAATCTTATTTTTGTAGAATTTATACTAAGGAAGTAAGGCAAAGAGAACCACATATTGATGATATTGTGATTGATGCCAAACTTGAAAAAGATTTCATATTTTAGTTAATAGTATTTGTCAGTATTTAACTTATCATTTTTGCTTATGTCACAGTAAATAAGTAAGATTTTATTATTTTTTTTCATTTTTTAGGTATATTTTCTCATCAAATAGATGTAATCGATAAATAAAGGATCTTACAAAAGGGCCTTTATGAAGTTTACAAATGTATCCTATATATTATGTGATTGGATACAAATTTCATACTTTGAAATATGGTTCAAATACAACTGCAATGAATACTAGTGTATGTATTAAGAGGTCTAACTCTAATATATCTAATATTGACTTTCATGGTAATTTGATTGAAATTATAAACCTGGAGTATATGCTTTACCAAATAAAATGAAAATTTAGTTTATGTGTGAATGATTTGATCTCATTCTAACTTTTGGTACTATAATTCATAATAGATACAATCTTATGGATGTATACCATAAAAAATATTATCATAAGTATGAGCTATTCATTCTTGTGTGTAAGCAAAACAAGTATCTTACACCACTTATCCAACCACAATAAGAAATACTAGTAACTAGCGGGTTATTTATAAGATAAAATCTAGATCAGTTATGAAAGTTATTAAAAAAGGATGTCATTGTGTAAATACTACGAATCAATCATATAGCAGATGATTAACATAAAACATTAAATAATGAAGATGAGAATTATTTAGACATTGATATTACACATGCTGAAGAACATAATGAAGAAGAATTAATTGCACGATCATGTGAGGATGAATATTTAGATGAAGATTATTTTTTTAAAATTTCTGATGATGACTAGATTTTTGACTTCGATGTTAAGTTGTATTCCTTATTTTGTAACTGTTAGAATTTGGGTGTTAAATTAAAAAATTGTTTTTACAATTATAAATATTAATGTGTATCTCATTATATTTTGTTAGTATGGCATATTCATTATATTTATTATTATTTTTGTATTTTTTGATATTTATGAAACTTGAATTATTAATGAGATGTGATAATTTAAATGGATGAGGATCTCAATCCATGGGGAGGAGTAGAAGAAATCAATAAATATTTTATGGAGGAGGAATTCAATATTTATTTAGTAACAACAACACTACAAATATTTTTCTGTACTTGCATACATTTAAAAATGATACATTGGCATCACCTCATCATGAGACACACGTATTGCCTGCCACTGACATTTTATCATCATCTTATTCTGCATCAGTTGGTATTGTTAGTTCCATCCCACCAATCCTAGAAAGTACATGCATTGCTACTAATACATTTATAATGGTTAGATATTCACAATTTATTGTTTGCATATAAAATTATGATAAAATTTTCATTTGGCCCACTATTGATAATAAATAGTACGTACCTTACATAAATTCACTACTACATACATTATTAGATTTTATTTTTTTTATTTGTAATTAATTGAAATTATAGTTATGCATGAAAATATAAATAAATATTTTTATTTAAAATCTAGTAATTTTTATTAATAACTAACTATGATTTTGTTACTGATCCAACATCATCATTCAGAATTAAAATTATTTTTGAGTTATGAAGTTTTAGATAAATAATATAAATGAAAAAAACATTATTTTTGTAACAAAAATAGGTGAAGGATTGGGACCTTCCAAGCATATTGTAGGTCCCAAGATAACTTAATAATATTCTGTAGATTTGGTAAAAGTGTCTTTGTTAAATTATTTTGATTTTAACTTGGTGAATGCAAATGATTCTAAATTTAAGATAATGTTTCATATACATTATTAGTTAATATTATTTATTTTCAAGATGTGGAGTTAGGATGCCCACTAATACTATTTGAAGTATTCAAGCAAATGCAGAAGAAACAAGATAGGTAATTTATAGACAAATAGTCTAATGATATTAATGTGAATTTATCAGTTTCAACATTCAATATTTTATGTAAATTGTAATATATTAAATAAGAAAATATAAAATAATTTAATTTTTAGCAATAATAACAATTAATTTTCCATGTAAAGAATCTTCTTTTTATTAATAGTACTAATGAGTTATTATATATGAAATTCTTAACTATAATGACACACTTCATTTTTATATTATTATTTAGTAGGGTATTAATGAGCAGATGTGCTAGTTTCAATTTTACATGAATATAATACTGATTAATTATATTATATTGCAATGATTGTATGAAATTATGGAGAATATGGTTGCATTGCTTCTCAATTGACAAATTATTCTACAAAGACTCTAGAAATTGATATTGTGCATATCTATCTTTTTCTTCAATGGAGTGAAGCCAAAAAAATGGTGAGTATACGATTTAGGTATCAATGCATCTACATTTTACCCAAGTTCTATTTGGAATTTTTTATCTTTTTCTTCAAATAATAATAATTTCTTTGATGAGTGAATTTGAGAGGAGATGCATTAAATTTTAGATAATTTGGAAAGAAAAAAAAATAAGGAGATATAATAGAAAAATGAAGAGATGCAAAAGCAAATTGAAGACATGAAAAAAAAAAGAATGAAAACTAAAAAGAGATGAGAAAATATAAAATAAAATTTTCAAGATGGAAAGAATTATGTTTAAGTTGGCAGGGGTTTTATCTCTTTTTTATCATTTTGAAAAAGATACATCCAGATCTCCAGATGAGAATACTCATCATGACAAATAGTTGTAACCACCTGATACGTTGTTTATGATATTTTTGCAAGTAAATTTGTTGTGTTGAACTTTTTTTTTCATGTTCTTGTTAATGAATATAATATATGTACAATGGGAATGGTTGAATTTTGATGTTTGTTAGTTGATATTATACTTTTTAGTGGATATCATATAAATGTTATTTGATGAAAAATGTAAACAAATAAATTAGATTGCAGGGTATATAATTTGTGCATATATTTGTAATTGATATACATCATATCGAAACTACAACAAATGAAATATGAGAAAATAGAAACGGATAAATATATTTCAATTACAATTCTAATTTAGAAATGAAATTTGCATTTCTATTCTGTCACTATTTTAGTATTGGATTAGAAACGAAAACTAAGATTTGATTCCATCACTATATTTAGAAACGAAATTTTTTCATCGTAATAATAGAAATGTTCACTAAATTTCTTTTTATAAAATTTAGAAATGGATCTTTTAGAGATTTAATTATTTCGTTTCTATTTATGTTACTAATTCAGGATTACGATGGAATTAGAAATGAATTTAGCTATTTCTAATTTTTTTTTTGTAGTAATACACACACATGCACACATGCACACAGGCAAACGGGCACACGGGCACACGGGCACACAGGCACACGGGCACACGGGCACACGGGCACACGGGCACACGGGCACACGGGCTCACGGGCACACATGCACACACACGGGCACACGGGCACACATGCACACACACTGGCACACACACTGGCACACGGGCACACGGGCACACATGCACACACACGGGCACACGGGCACACATGCACACACACGGGCACACGGGCACACGGGCACACGGGCACACGGGCACACGGGCACACGGGCACACGGGCACACGGGCACACGGGCACACATGCACACACACGGGCACACGGGCACACGGGCACACGGGCACACGGGCACACGGGCACACGTGCACACACACGGGCACACGGGCACACATGCACACACACGGGCACACGGGCACACATGCACACACACGGGCACACATGCACACACATTGGCACACGGGCACACGGGCACACGAGCACACGGGCACACATGCACACACACGGGCACACGGGCACACGGGCACACGGGCACACGTGCACACACACGGGCACACGGGCACACACATTGGCACACGGGCACACGGGCACACGGGCACACGGGCACACGGGCACACGTGCACACACACAGGCACACACACAGGCACACACACAGGCACATAGGCACACAGGCACACACACAGGCACATAGGCACACAGGCACACACACACACACACATGTATATTTATTTATTTATGTTTATATGTATGTATATATAGGTGTGTGGGTGTGTGTGTGTATTTGTCAATTTATATATATGTTTATATATTTACATATATTTATGTATACTTATATATGTATTTCTATTTATAATTATAAGTATAAATAAATATTTTGATTTGTTCTTCAAATGACATTAAAATTGTGACTGCATTGTAGTTATAAGGTATCTTTTATTCTTCAATTGACATTTATTAAGTTTTTAAAATTTACTTTAGAGAAATTATAATTTTGAATTCAAAAATATAATTTCCCATTTTGTAACAAAAGTTTTTAAATTAATTAAATTAAAATTTTTTTTTTTTTCAAATTTCATAGATTACAAATCTAGTTGATTAATGTTATTGCACCAAAAATTAATTAATTTAGAATATAATATATATTTATTTTAATTATGAAAATTTTGATGCATCAAATACATAAATATTTATTTTTATCAAAATGTAAAATTAGACAATAATAGATACCGAGCGCACAGATATTGCATATAAGTACGAACGTATCATTCTTGATGGTTATCAGTCATCACTCATCACATGTTGAAGGGGCCATCACATAATCACAGCTCACAGCCACCTACCAAACAAAGATGCCAATGAGAGACATAGCGATTGGCCACGCCAACGATGCTGTTCATCCCGATAGCCTGAAAGCGGCACTGGCCGAGTTCTTCTCCACCCTTATCTTCGTCTTCGCTGGAGAAGGCTCAGGCATGGCATTCAACAAACTGACCAACAACGCCTCAATGACCCCTGCGGGACTCGTGGCAACAGCACTTTCCCACGCGTTCGCTCTCTTGGTTGCGGTATCAGTTGCTGTAAACATTTCAGGGGGTCATGTTAACCCAGCTGTCACGTTCGGAGCATTTTTGGGCGGCAACATCACTCTCTTCCGCGGCATGCTTTACTGGATCGCTCAGCTTCTCGGATCTACCATTGCCTGCCTCCTGCTCAAATTCGCCAGCAATGGAATGGTAAATGAGTTCACTTTTCCATTAACTTCATTTTTTTTACCATTGATAACATTCAGAGAATTTTTACGTTCTGATCAGAGCACATCTGCTTTTACCCTTTCATCTGGGGTGGGAGTATGGAACGCAGTTGTGTTGGAGATTGTGATGACTTTCGGACTGGTGTACACAGTGTACGCAACTGCTGTGGATCCAAAAAAAGGTCATTTGGGAATCATCGCGCCTATTGCCATTGGGTTTGTTGTTGGTGCTAATATTTTGATAGGTGGGGCTTTTGATGGAGCGTCGATGAACCCTGCTGTGTCTTTTGGCCCTGCTCTGGTTAGCTGGAGCTGGGACAATCAATGGATATACTGGGTAGGGCCGTTGGTCGGTGCCGCACTTGCTGCTATTGTTTATGACAGTTTATTTGTCGCGCGCAACGCCCATGAACAGCTTCCCACCACCGATTACTGAAGGTTGTAAGTGAATTAATCATTCCTCTCTCTTGTTCTGGATTATTGTGCTTGTTCTTGTGTTTTTTCCGTGTTCTAGTGAACTTCTTGCATTTCATTTTCATCCATGTGGTCGACGTTTCGTATATTTCTTTGTAACGATTCCTATAAATCTCTCATGTCGCTATCCGCAATGATCTATAAATAATGAAATTGGTATAATTATATCGTGGTACGGGGAATTATGTTTTTGGATGTTTTCAAAAATTTTTAATATTTTGAAACTAAAATTTTGATATTTTTAAAAAAATTCTCAAAACTAAAAATAAATTAAAAATAGTGCACCCAAATTCGAAGTCCTAAACTAGCCTCCTCCTACCCCTCGCCCTCTCACTGCCACTCACCCCTTCTCGTCCTCGCCCCTAGTCCTCGCCCATGCCCTCGCCCCTCGACCTCATCCCTCGCCCTCCCCCGTCTCCCCTTACCCGTCTGCCCTCACCTCTCGCCCCCCTCTCTCTGTATGTCTCCACAAGCTCCTTCATGGAGATCCATCGAGCTTCAGTGAGCTAGACGTGGTGCTCTGTCGAGCTCTTGGAGCTCGACTGAGAGCTCCATCGAGCTAGACTGAGCTCGTCGTTGAGTTCTTGGTCGAGCTCCAAGAGCTTGATTCCAAGCTTCTGGAATTCAACGGAGTTCTCGGTCGAGCTCCTAGAGCTTGAAGGAGCTTGACCGAGAGCTCCATCATCATCGAGCTTGATGGAGCTCGACTCCGAGCTCCTGGAGCTCGACTCCTAGCTCCTGGAGATCGTCGTTCGAGCTCCATGAGCTTGATGAAACTCTCGGTCGAGCTCCATCAAGCTCGATGGAAGAGATCAAGGGTAGTTTAGGATAAACAAAATTAAGTGCACTAAATTTCAATATTTTAAGATTTTGCTGCCTTTTTTTCAACATAAAAAAATAAGTTTCAAATTCTTAAATTTTCCTGGGAGAACACCTCATAACATAATTCCCTCTTGTGGTACCCTATAAAATAATTGAAAAAAATAAACCTATTTATTAATATTTAAAAAATAATACATCAAATTCTAATTAATATTTGTAGTAATCCCAAAATATCCTTAACTTTATTTTTAGATACTTAATTAATTGATAATAAATTTTCATATCTCCTTTTCATATCTTTTTGCACGTAACTCTCATAACTCTAATGAGCTTGGTGGAATTTCATCGAGGTCACTAGAATCTCATGCAGAGCTTCTAGGAACTTGTCGAGCTCGATGAGCTTGATAAGCTTCATGCAACTCATGAAGCTTGTCAATAGAGCTCCCGGAGGAGCTTGATGTCATGTGCCTATTTTGTCTATGGAGGGGTGCAACCCGTGTGATGGTCTCAAATATCCATTTTCGTGAGACATAACATGTTAAGCAACACTTTATATTTTTATGCTGATTGATTTTGCCTTGTCTCAGACTTATCTAGAGGTGTCAAGTAAGTCAAGTAGCCCAGACCCAGCACGAGGCATAGCCCAATTGAGCCATGCTTAGCCCAACAAGGCATGGTCTAGAACCATGCTTGGGCCCATACCAACTACCAAGCTATCTCGAAGCACGGTTCATGTAGTTCCGTGCTGAGGTCTCCACTCAGCCTCATGTCGGGCTATCCATGACCTGGCTGCTTGGCCTGAAGGCATGGTTATTCTGCACAAATCAAATTGTGCCCTGTAACTCCGTCCAGGTTTGGGCTCACCTTTAGACTTATCAGAAGAGTGCCTCCAACCCTCGACCAATTTGTGTATGATAGGTCAATATCATTCTTCATAATCAAGTCTCAGACTAGAAACAAGTTTTCCAAACTTAAATCTGGTCAGTATGCTTAACCTACAAAAAAGCACCACTTTCAATTCACATGCACTCATCTTCTAGAGCACTCTCACACATTTTTACTCAAACTTATCAATACGTTTGATCTTTAATAAAGTATTCAGCTACTATCATGGATGCTCATACATTAAGTTTATGACATTCTTCGTCACCCAATATCTTGCATGCCCTCGTGTAAAACACCTTTCACTCATATTCACCTGTAAAGATTATTGCTCCCCACGAGCTTTAATACTAAGGTTTGTGCTATTACACCTGAGCCAAAGAAACGTCCCTATTTTGAGATGTGGCATCACACAACCATGGGAAGGAGCTCCCACTTAATTCCATCCTGAAAGCAATACATCTAGTTGGACTTCCACCATTAATAGGCAAACACCTATTACACACTATTGGACAAAAACTAACTCCTCTTGTGATCTAGAGAAACACCAATCTTATATGTGGGTCCTCCTAATTGTAGCTTCACCCACCACAGCTTCATCAGTTAATGATATCTTTAGGAGAGATAGACTTTTGGCCGCTAAAATTGACAAAAGGCAACACATATTATTTAAGGTCTTTTGTCCTATCTCTGATACCATTAGTCACGAGCCTACTTTGTCTACATAGCAGTGCAACCTGTGTGTCACTCTCAAATATCCACTTCATTGAGACCTAGCATACCAAGTCACACTTTATACTTTTATGCTAACTGGTTTTACTATGTCTTAGGCTCATCAGGAGAGCGGCTCCAACTCCCGACCAGTTTGTGCAGGGTAGGCTAACACTCTTATTCATAGTTAAGTCCCAAACTAGTGATAAACTCTCTAAACTTAACTGGGTCGGTATGCCGACTTCAAAGAAACATCACTTTCAATCCACTTGCACTCACCTTCTAGAGTACTCGCAGACATTTTCACTCAAATCCATTAGCATCCTTGATATTAAATAGTCTTCAGCTACAGTCACGGATACTCACACATTAAGTTTGTGACATCATGGAATTCATCCATGGAGCTCGATGTCACTGACATAGGATTTCTACTAAGTTCTTGTGTGACACATGTAGTGTTTATTTTTTTTACTCAATACTAAATAATTTTTTTTTTGAGTTTAATGCTGAATAATACTTAATAGCATTAAGTAATAAATTATTTATTTTTTAACATTGGCTAATGAGTCGGGGTAGTAACAAGGCGAAATTAAAAAAAAAATAAATGTGCTGGGTCGAGATGAGGTAGTCCCGTGCCAAACCCGCATTGTCATCAATAATAGTGAGTGTTATTAGTTCTCCTCCATATTAGATAATGATACATTTTTTCTTATTTTGGTAGTAAATAATTTCTTCTGAAAATAAAAAGTCAAATATTTTAATTTTTTCTATTCAGAATTTTTTTAAAAAAAATTCAGCATTAAATTATATATTTTTTGAAAAACAAATAGCTTAACACTGAAAGCTAATTACTTTTAAGTGTTCAGCCCAAAAAACAAACATGCACTTAGACAACTCATCCATTTGTTGTTGTTAAGCCAGTCTTCTTGCCTTTCTTGCTAAACTCAGCTTCTACTCATGGCTTGGAAGCTAAGATAGCTTGAAAAAAATGCTTGAAAGAAAGAAAACCCTTGATTGAAGAAAGATTCTTTAAAAAGTTTGGGGGTTTGTAAACGAGACCACCCTCTCTTTACATAACTATAAGTGACTAGAACCTTTGAAAGTTCTCAACAAGCTCAGAGAATTTTAGAATATTCAACTATGCGCACATATTTACAAGGACTTTAAAAGAATCTCGGATAATCTTATTCTTTCTATATTCTTTTACACAAGTGTGATTTTCTTTAGAATCTCCGAGAACCTTCAATATTCTTTTAGCAAAGGAAGTAACTTTCTAGGAGTGAATGTGTGTCATTTTATCCTACCAAAGTTGTAGATGACCTCATCGATCCTCCTGGCTCCTGCTTGAAACTAATCAATCTGTTTCTGGAACTGCAATAACGTATTTATTGGCTCCTAACTAGCTTCACTTTCTAGTAGTTCCTTCCAATTCATAAGTATTTTGTGTATGTTTGATAGTTATTCTTCCTTAGGATATGGTCTATCATGATGTAGTCAACTTTCTTATCGTAGTCGACCTCCTTATTGTAGTTTACCTCCTTGTCTTCCTCAAAAAATATAATTTATTGAAAACATTTTTAAAATTTATGATCAATACAATAAGCAGCAAGATGGGATTCTAACTCATACCCTGCACTTTGTCAAAACTGCAACCTACCACACAGTCATAAGGGTAACATAGTTTGAGGAACAAATCAAAATATACTTGAATATACGAGTACAAATATAAATGAAAATACATATATCAGTATACATAAGTGGGTGTATGAATATATATAGAAATTTATTTATTTATATGTCTATATATATTTATACATTTAAACAAATGCAAATGCACACACCCAAACACAATGATACACACATACACACAACTATATACATACACATATATACATACAAGCATATGTGTGTGTGTGTGTGTGTGTTTGTATGTTTATATGTATATGTGTGTGTGTGCATATATGTTAATATGTACATATATATATGTTTGTATGTTTATATGTGTGTATATATGTGTGTGTGTGTGCGTGTGTGAGCATATGTTTATGCTTGTGTGTGTGTGTGTAGACATATAAAAACACACACACACACACATAAATATGTGTGTGTGTGTGTGGATGTTTACATGTATGTATGTATATATCTGTGTATGTGTGTGTGTTTATCTGTATGTAGTATATATATATATATATGTTTATATAGATGTGTGTGTGTGTGTGTGTGTTTCTTGATTTATATATATGTTTATATATCTACATAAAATAATGTATACTTATGTGTATTTTCATTTTTATTTATTTGTATATATAAGTATTTTGAGTTGTTCCTCAAATGATATTAATTTTGTGACCAAGTGGTATGTTGATGTTTTAATAATGTAAAAAACATGAGTTTGAACCTTGTCAAATATTTTTAAAACTGTCATTTGATAAATTATAATTTCTGAATTGAAAAATGTGTTTACTTGGTTTGCAATAATATTTTCCAAATTAATTAAATCAAATTTACTTTTTTTCAAAAATTTGAGGGCAAAATAGTGTTGATTAATTTATGTACAACAAAACATAATTCTTTTAAAATTTAGTATATTTCTTTTAATTATGAAAATTTTGCTATACCAAAACACAAATATTTTATATTTTTTCCATCAAAACACAAATCTTACTAAAATATTATTAAATTTTAGTATACTAAAACCTATCAACTAGATTTTGCCCATCAAAGTTTTAAAATCTAAAACTTTTCAAATTCATTAACCATTTTACAAATTTAGAAACCACTTTTGAATTTTAAAAATCTTTTAATAAGCTCTACTAGAGTTCAAACCCACACCCAACAAAAATTCAATTATTCCCCCATCATTCATATTATTAGAATCAAACCATTTGTTAATCAAAATGGAACAACACACAAACACAAACACACACACACACACACACATGTATATAAATATATAAATATGTGAATATATGAATAGCTGAATATATAACAATGTGAATATATAAATATGTGAATATATAAACATGTGAATATATAAATATCTGAATATATAAACATGTGAATATATACATATGTGAATATAAATATGTGATTACATAAATAAGTATATGTATATTTATGCAAATATATCAATGTGTATATATATTTATATAAATATGTGACTACAAGAAATAAACAAATTAAAAATATCTGATTCTGTTTCTAATTCAATTGCTATTTTAAATTATTAATAGAATTAGAAATGAAATAATTTGGTTTATAAAAGGGTCCTCATCCTTTCTAAATTTTAAACATGAAATTTGCATGGACATTTCAAATTTGTGTGATGGATCATTTCATTCCTAAATATAGTGATGGAATCGGATACACTATTTCTATTTCTGATCTAATGCTGAAATGGTAACAAATAGAAATGTTATTTCCATTTCTAAATTTGCTTCAAAATTGAAACATAATTTTCCATTTTTATTTTTAGTAAAGGAAATATATTTCACATATGTTTGTTTTTGTATGCAATTATATTTTTATAATAGTATAAAAAAATAATATTTCATTCATTCCAATTTTTTTTTACAAATGAATTTCATACACAAAACATTTCAAATACACTCATCTTGGATGTGTTGAAATGAAATATATAAATTTCAGTAACATACAATAAACTTTAACCATTTGTATTGCATATATATTACATACATAAATTGGAATAGCATACAAAAAATTCCAACACAACAAAGTTGATTGCAACAATGCCCAAAACAACAAAAAAATAGGTATCACTTAGAGTTGATATGAATATTTTCTTCTAGAGATGTGGATGAATCTTATTTAGAATGTTGAAAAATAGATGATGTTTCTACTAACTTACTCAATTTTCTATTTTCTTTTAATTTTTTTTTTGCACCCTGCCTCTTTCTTTAATCTTTATTCTTCTATTTTTTTCATCTCTTCAATTTGTTTTTGTATCTCTTCATTCATGTGTTGTATCTCTTAATTTTTTACGTGAAAATAATCTTGAATTTTCTGCATCTTTTTCCACAACCGCTCATTAAAGAAATGATTGTAATTAGAAGATGCAAATGATGAGCTCCAAACAAAATCTAGATAAGATATAAAAGCATTAGCACCAAGATCGTATACTCATTATTTTTTCAGCTCTACTCTAATGTCTTAAAGATAAATATACACAATATCAATCTTGAGCCTTAGTAGATTGATCTGTCACTTGAGAAGCAATGACAACCATATTCTCTATAACTTTCTATAATTATACAATACAATATATCATTGTATTTTTAGAGAAACAAATATAATAATAACATAATAACATTGCAGGTTACAACTTGAAACCAGCACACAGCTTCGACATCTCATTGATGTAAATAATGGAACTCACATCTTCAACATAAACATTTCATTGAATTGAAATGATGAATTCATTAAAATATTACAATTCACATCACATAAATAAATAGGAAAATAAATGTATCAATTTCTAATTTTGAAAAATACGGTAACACAAAGTTAAAAGTGGTGTGACACTATTAGTTGTCCAGAAACCATGTATATACAATAAGTCACATAGCATCCATGGCTTGTTGCAAGGCACATTCATAGATGTGCACCTCGCCTTGCCTGAAATCGTGTTTGGTAGTGCAGAAACTTGTACACTTTTATTGGAAGACTATTTCGTTAACGTATATATTATTGAAGGGAGTCATATTTATTAGACTTTCCATATTGAATTGATGATATAATATTATGTTATATTCAGAAACATCTTTGTATAATTTTATATAAAGATAATATCAAAATTAAATTGATGACATTTGTATTAGACTTTTCATTTTATATATTATTTTTATTTTATGTTAGATATAAAGAATCTTCTACATATCTATAAAAATTTGAAGGGAATCATTATACTTATTGAGTCCATATATAATAAATCATGACTAATAAACAATAGAAGATAATTTACAAGGAAAAGTAATTGTTTTAGTTCGCAAAGAATTAATTTGTTAACATATTATTCATGAAAATATTACAATTCACAAAACAAAATGAAAGGAGATAATGAGAAACTTACATTAATATTATTTGACTACTTTTCTACAAAAGATTTATCATTCTTTTTGTGCATGTGCTTGAACACCTCAAATGATGTTGGCGGACATCCCAGCTTACCCTCTTGATAATAAATAATATTAACCACTAGTGAATATGAAATATTTTCATTAATTTAGTATCGTTTGCATTCATAAAGTTAACATCAAAATTAAATTGGAATAAGACTATTACCAAATCTATAGAATGTTGGTAAGTTATTTTGAACCACAAATATGTTTTGAAGGTCATGATCATTCACCTTCTTTCTCTAGTCAATGATTTTGGGATGCCATCTGGGATAAGGTACTGAACTCTTTACTATTCCAATATTCTCACAATCTTTTCCAAACATCTTGAGGAACATTATTCGGTTTTGTATTTTTATCATGTTTTTTTCTTAATTTTTCAAACTTGTCATTATATCCGACACTAACCATACATTTTCATGTATCCTTCACAGAGATCAACAAAATATTATTCTATTTATATTTTTTCTACAACAAACAAAAAAAAAGAACAATATATTATGTTGATTTTTTGTGTTATAATTTTTCAAAATACAATAATTTTAAAATTGGCTACATGCATTAAATTGTACTTCAAATTCTTCCTAATATTTTTCCTTCATATTTGATGATACTTCACTCTACTTTATACCCTCCTTAACTAGTTTCTCCTTAAATATCTTTCTGATTACATGAGAATCAGAATGAATAAACCTATAAACAATATAAAATTAGCTTGTACTTATTACATATAAATAAAAAAACAACCATGCTTGTGTTACTAAGTTGATGTATTTTTATTTTTATATTTTTAAAAAACTAAGTATATGCAAACATCATTTTCATTCTCCATGAAAATGATGGATCAATAACAAAATCAGAGTTAGTTATTGATAAAAAATTTCACATTTTAAACAAAAAAAATATTTAAAATATTATGAAGGCTTTTTTAAAAAATTAATGAAATATGAAAAAAAAAACAATAATCATGCATGAAGTAGTAAATTTTTTTAAACTACTTATTATTTATTATCGAGAGTATGTAAATAAAGATTTTATCATAACTTTGCATACAAATTATGAATTGTAAATATCTAGTAATTGTCGATGCTATAGTAGCATTGCATATACCTCGTAAGATATGTGAGATAAAGCTAGCATTACCAGCTAGTACAAAATAACAATGAAGATGGAATGTCAGTGGTAGACAATACAAGTGTGTGAAGAGGAGGTAATGCCAATGTATCCTCTATACATGTATGTGAATGTAGTGAAATATTTATAGTATTGTTGTCACTAAATAAATGTTAAATTTTTTTCTCTATGAATTATTGGTTACTTCTTATACCAAATTCAATTTTTATAAATATTCTACATTCAAAGACAACAAATAAAGTTAATCAATAATACATATTAAGAAAAGATCATTACAAACACATTTACAATTGCATATGTTAATTACAATTATTTCTTGAACAACCAAAATGTAATAGTTACAAAATAAATAATATAACTTAATATCGAAGTTAATAAAAGTCTAATCATCATTGGAAATATCAAATAAATCATCTTCATCTAATTATTTATCCTCATCTAATTATGCTATTAATTCTTCTTCATTATTTTCATCAATATGTGTATTAACAATATCTAAATAGTTTTTATCTTCACCAATCAATATTTTAGGTTCATTATCAGCCACATGATTGATTGAATGAATTTCCATAATATTTTTTTGAAATGCATGTACTATGACATCTATTTCAAGAACTTCTACAGCTAATCTAAGTTTTATTTTATTAAGAGCCCACCAATCACTAGCATTTCTTCTTGTTGTTGGATAAGTGGTATAACATACTTGTTCTTCTTGCACAACAAGAATGAGTGGATAATACGTATGATAATATTTCTTATGATGCACATCCATAGGGTTATATTGATGATGAATTCTAGTATCTAAATTTAGAATGAGATCAAACTATTTACACTTAAACTGAATTGTCCTTTTAATTTGTAAAGTGAGATACTATAATTATAGAATTTCAATCAATTTACCATGAAAGTCATTATTAGATGTAGTATAGTTAGACCTTACAATGCATACACCCCTATTCATTGTAACTATATTTGAACCATATTAGAGATATACTAATAAATTTCTATTCATTAGAGATAATCTATGAAATATAACTGTAAACTTTGTGACTCTCTTGTAAGATCCTTTATTGCCTATTAGAGATATTTGATGATTAATAATGTACCTAAAGAAGGATTATAAAATCAAACAAACATACATTGGTATGTTATTTATTAGAAGGAAATATGACAAGTTATATACTAATAAATTTCTCAAATCAAGTTACAATTTTTTTGTCAAGCTTAGCATCAATGGCAGTATCAACAAAATGAGGTTCACTTTGCCTTAATTTCTTAGCATAAATTCTACAAAAATAAGATCGAAGTTATTTTGAATATTAACATTGATATACTATATAACATGAGAAAGAAAAAATAATGTAAAATAATAATAAATCATACTTAATATATAATTATTTTCCTCATAGTTCAATAAGATATATGTGTGAGCAGTAAGATACTCATGGTCTTCTAAATAATATATTAATTTTTTTCTATCATATGATCGATCCACTTGGGTATAAATGGAAAGAATATCATATTGTTCTGATCCATCCCTCATACCATAATTATTATTTCGTGATTTTTTTTGATGAGTAGTATACAATTGTGGCTGAAAGTAGTTGACATAAATACCGAAGTTTATTCAACTAAGTAGGCATAGTATATTGATCCTTCAACTTTGAATTTATTTCGACATTGTTTTTCAATTTTTGAAAGATATCTGAAAAAATTCTACATTACAATTAAATTTATTTGTAAGATACATTGGAAATTATAGATGGTGAAATAAAAAATATATAACCTCTCAAATGGATACATCCAACTGTATTGCACAATGTGTGTTATCATTTATTCATAAGGTAAGTGGATCAGAAGATATTCCATGAAGACAAAGAAGCACAGAGGAAAATATGTTCAAATCTGCATAAAATAATGGGTATATCATTTTGTAAATGCTCCATGTATTCTTTTGTTATGAAATTACAAGTGAGATTCTTAAAAAAAATCTTATTTTGGTCAAGGCTTGCTAAATATTTCTTGAAAATAATTTATGGAATGCTATCGGTATTAGTTTATACATAAACACATGATAATCATGACTTTTCATGCCAAAATTTTAATGTTTTTTCATATCAACACATCTTCCTATGTTAGATACATATCTTTTAGGAAAATTGAGTTGTATTAGCTATTTAAATAAAACTTCCTTTGTATCATTGTCAAGACTATAATAGTCTTAGGGAATTTATTCATTGATTCATTCCTATTTAACCCTAGATATGAATATAACTCTTTTAAATCATTTCTTGATCGAGCGTTGTCTTTTGTTTTTCTTTTTACATTCATGTTAATTTTAAAAACTTTATGAAAAAAGTTTTTCTCAATATGCATCACATCTAAGTTGTGGCTAATTATGTTTATTTTTCAATAAGGCAAATCCAAAAAGATACTTCATTTCTTCCAACCTTAATGACAATTCTTCTAAATTTGTGCATTTCTACAGTTGGTATCAATTTTTATAATATTTTTGAAGTCATATCTTTTAATTACCTCTAATATTTCTACACATGACCTAATATGTAGTGCACCATTTAGAAATCTATCAATTCCCGAATACCTTTTTATTCATTTGAAATGGATGTTTCATTTGTAATACTTTATGATAGTTATCAAACCAAGAAGTCTTTTCATATTTGCTTAAATAAAATATATCAAAGTTTTCCATATAGTAAGGACAAGTTAATTTTTCTGTAGTTATCCATCATGACAACATAGAATATGCTGATAAATTACTCATAGTTTACTTAAGTGCTGCATGTATTTGGATGTTCTTCTTACTAGATATATCATATGTTTCCGAACCTAGATTCCACAAATTTTTTAGCTCTATAAATAGGGGTTGCAAAATAATATCTAATTTATCTTTTGGGTTTCTTAGACTAGATATGATAATACAAAAAAATATATATTCATCTTTCATGTATATCAATGGAGATAAATTATATGGTGTAATAATCATCAGTCATGAATAATATTGTTGCTAGCCAATTGACTGAAATTCATCTATATAGAGTTCTAATCTAATATTTCGACATTTAACTACAAAATATGGATGAATATGATGAAACTATTTTAAAGATGAAGAATCTGAGAGATGCTGCATCATGTCTTCTTTAGTAGTATACTTTTTGTACAAGCTTATGTCATTAGTGTTGACTTCAGATATAAATAATCTTTATAAATGAGTATAAGTGGAAAGTTATATATCTCCTTATGAGGAATATTTATTTTCTACCTTTTAAATACATTATGTTTTATATACCTAGGATAGTTATAGAATTTGCAAGTAATTGTATTACTATCTTTACCCAAATATATCATGCACCCATTAATGAGGAAATGCATTTTTTTATAGGCATACCCAAACTTTGTATTAACTTCTTTGTACTATACTAGTTATTTGTCATTATATTATTCTTTGCAATTAAATTAGATAATTACTTACATATTTCATCAAAATATTTTTTTAAAAAATGTTGTTTTATCTTTAAATTCAATAATCAAACCACCACAGATAACTTTGAATGGCTATATAGATTACTAGCCAAACCTCTTATTTTGATCCTTTTAGCATTTTATAAAATTCTTTTTTTGCTAATTTTGGGATATCCTCGATGACATCTGGATTAAAGGAAAGACTAATTATATACTTTAATATGGCTTCACATGCATTGTTGGGGTGAACATATTTCACGGCAACATATGATTCAATACTTTTCTATATATTTTGTTTTATATTTTATTTCACAACTAGTTCCTCATGTTTATGCCAAACACAATAGTCTTTAATAAATTTATATTTTGTAAGATGGAATAGCATAGTGTCTACCTATTAAAAACTCTGATTTTGATATTTATGATCATTATATGGGTATCTTATTTTCTTTCCATCTATTAATTCAAGATATTTTTCAACAAAACCAACAAACTCCTTAATCCCCACAACAAACTTATCAGTCAAAAATTAATCTTTTAATCTAACACTCATCTATTCATGATCAATTCTTATCATGTTTTTCATTCTTATTACATATTATAACAATGTATATTCAATAATAAAAATATAGATAATGATTTATATGCACTAAATTTGTAGTTATTAATTTATGACATTACATAAATGTAAATATAATGCATGACATGTAAAGAGACGTGAATATATAAGGATTAGGGTACGATCATTTTGTATTTTATTGTATTTGTTATTAAATAAAAAGAATATTTATTTTTAACCATTTATTAATTTGGTCTCAAAGCTACAAATTTCCTAATATAAATTATCATTAATTGTTTGTATGCCTAATCTTGAAAATATTATTTTATGAAATTATGTTAAATTAATGTAAAGGTTTATGTTTTTTTTTTGTTTTTTTTTGTTTATCTTTTTATTTTTTAGATGAGATCATTCACCATGTGGATAGTCATAGTTGAGTTAGTGTATATTTAGATGACATTCTCAATGTAAATTATATGAATAAAGTTTATATGAAAGTTTTCATATATTGATATATTTTTCACATGGAATCAGAGGAAGGGGTTTGCACACCATAAATAAAAAAAGAGATAAAAGCACGGCATGTGTTTAATGCACAGTAATGTCAACAATGTTGTTACAATTGTTGTAACTTTGATGTCAACCCTTTGTTGGCATTGTTGTGAGGGCCCAAGCACATGTGATATGATGGCATACACATATGGCAGTGAGGCATGCATCATGTGGCCATGATCACAATGGTGTGCATGTTGTGTGGAGCACATCATGTAGTTGTGCGGCAAGCATCATGTGGCAGTGTGCAGGGTGGGTGAGTGTGTGCAGAGGCAATGTGCAAAGTCAATGATCACAATAAGTATAATGCCAAATAATTTAAAAAATAGAATTGTGTATACATTGAAATATGACTCATATTTTTCACTAATTGAAAAAAATCAAAAATTTAATTATTACTTTATGAAAGCTTAAATAAAAGAATTATAAACAATGAGTTATTAGAGTTTCGATCAAGTTTTTTAGTCATGAGAAATTATACCACATGATTAATGAGCCTTCTAGAAATGAGACAAGAGATCTAATTACAAATCTATTTCTAACTATTGATTATCATGTGGCAATTAAATGATATATATTTACTTTTTAATTTTTTATTGTGCATGACATATAAGATATTATAGGACATAACATCTTTATACTCATTACAAATTGCATACATATATGACATCATTTTACAATATGTAAGATTGAGACTAGATAAAAAAGAGAAAAATATGTTTGACAAGAGAAGTGTAAGCACATGTGGTATGATGCCACACATCATGTGGCAATGTGGCATGCATTGGGTGGTAGTGAGAACAATGCATGGGTGCCTGTGTGCAATGTTGTGCATGTAGTATGGTGCACATCATATAATTGTGTGGCACGCACCAAATGGTAGTGTTAACTGTGGGTGAGTGTGCAGAGGCATTGTGCATAATAAGGACAAAGCTGATGAATTAAAAAAAATAAAGTAATGTTTGCATTGAGATGTAACTCATATTTTTAATTAATTGAGAAAATCAAATTCTTGATTATTAATTTATTGAGGCTTGGGTAAAAAAAATTATAAGTTGAATTATCAGAGTTTGAATCAAGTTTTTTTAGTCATGATAAACTACATTATCTAGCTAATGAGCCCTCCAAACGTGAGATGAAAGATTCATATACAAATTAACTCCAAATTTTTGATTGTCATGTAAAAATCAAATGAGATATATTTATTTTCTAATTTTTCATTTTGCATCACATTATAAGTAAGATATTATGGAAGATAGCAACATCATTATACTCATCTCATTATATATATATATATATATATATATATATATATATATATGATGTCATTCCAAAATTTGTGGGATTGAGATAGGAGCCTAGAGAGACACTACAAAAGAGATGCATCACTGGAAAGTTAAGTATATGCAAGAGAGATAGAAACTAACTAAAGAGGCATAACATTCAACATACATTAGCTATAAATGAAGTATTAGTCTTAGTACAAACAAGGACAAGAGATTCCATAACATTACACTCATTACAAAAGGTGTGATAACACCATGACAAACTATTAAAAGCAATCCCAATAGATGTGGATATAACTAAGAGAATGAAGGAGTTATAGAAACTTCTTAGCATGATACTCATGTTGAGAAAGAAAAAAATTCAAATCTTCACTGTACAATTATAGGTAATTGTAACTTTAGTTTTCACCACCATATAAGAGATGCATCACTAGATAGTTTAGTATATGCAAGGTAGTCAGGCAAAGACTGACTGAAGGTACATATCATTCAACATATTTTAGCAATAAAGAGTATCAATCTTAGTGTAGACAAGGACAAGAGATATTTTTAACAATACACACTCTGCAAAAAAAAGTGGTCATACTAGTAAGAACTATTAGAAGTTTTTTTTCAAAAAGGATGTCAAGTGGACTACAAATTCTTGAGTAATATAGATTGTTGAATGATGTCGAGTGGTCATACCAATCATATAGTATGTGTGTGAGCATATTTCTGTGCACTTGTATATGTACATTTACAAACACACACACACAAACATACACAATTATCACTTATGTTACTAATGATGGAATATTTTATACAGGAGACCACAAAATCTTTAAGATGTCTGTAAGGTGGATATGAAAACATTGCATGAGATAGAAAAATAATTTCAGGAAATCTTATCGATTCGCTGCTCATAATGATATAATGTTGAGGAATTGCTAGAAGAATAGATTTATTGACGAGAAAACCTACAAGATCAATAACATTCTTTTTAACATAATCAACATGTAAGGCTATTAAGTACAACACAAATAAAAATAAAGGTTGAATGAAGTATTCAGGAAATACAAGTTTACATTTTCATTACCACAATAGAAGGAAATAGATGTGCCTAACCCAATTATGGCTTAACAGTGCGATGACTTCATCTAGTTCTGGTGTGATTCAACATATCCATCAAACATTGCAAACCCTAACAATAATCCAAATCACAACAAATTGTAACAAGAGGCCAGGCGTACAATGACATTCATATGATTATATTGTACATTATTTTGGTAGTTGGAAGATGATAAATATAAACCAATCTCAGAGTTTATACACCCTCATGATAATGTGAATGACTCAAAGTAACAACAATGGTGAATCACAATGGAGGATGATGATAATGATGATGATGGAGGAAGATGATGTCGACAATGATGATGGGCAAAGATGATGGTAGGTGATTTTGCCCTACACCATTTCTACTTATCAAATAGGTGCGATGTTAGTAATCTTTAAAAAATAGGGACAAAATTATATTTATTTTTAAATTTAGTGACGGAATTGAATTCCATTTCTAATTTTTGAAATGGATCTCCTTTTCGTTTCTAAATTTAGAAATGGAATTCAATTCCATTTCAATTTGTACACAAGTAATTAAGTGTGTGTGTGTGTGTGTATATATATATATATATATATATATATATATATATATATATATATATCTAGAAATGGACTTTTCCATCGCTAAATGCCATGCAACTTCATGCGCCAACATCCCCATGTGAAACTTGCAGCGTGACTTAGTATATAAGGTTATTAAGTATAATACATAAATAACAAATAATTGCTAAATGAAGTATTCTGAAAATACAAGTTTACATTTTCACTACCAAAAATAGAAGGAAATAGATGTGTCTTACCCAAATATAGCTTAATAGTGCCATGAACTCACCTAGTTCTGGTGTGATTTAGCAAATTCATCGAACATCATAAACCCTAACTGTAATCCAAATCGGAACAAATTTTTAAAAAATAATGTAACATGTAGATTATAACAAGAGGTAAGGCATACAATGTCATTCATATGATTATATTGTATATTATGTCGGTAGCTAGAAGATGAGAAATATAAACCAACCTCTGAGCTTATACACCCTCACGATGATGCTTGATGACTCAATAATAACAATGGCATATCATGATGGAGGGAGGATGATGACGACAACAATTACAATGATGGAGGAAGACGATGTTGACAATGATGATGGGTGAAGATGATGAATGATGAATTTGCCCTACATCATTCCTTCTTATAAAATGGGTGTGATGTTAGTAATCTTCGAAAATAGGATGGATAATTGGAATACATTCATTATTGAAAAATAGTGAAGGAATTATTTTTCATTTCAAATTTAGCGATGGATCTGAATTCCATTTCCAAATTTTGAAAAGGATCTGAATTCCATTCCCAAATTTTGAAAAGGATCTCATTTCGGTTTCTAAATTTAAATTTGGAATTCTATTACATTTCAATTTGTACAAAAGTAATTAAGTATATATATAGAAATGAAATTTTCCATTGCTAAAGGCCACAATTTTACCTGCCAACGTTCCCGCATGAAACTTGCGAAGGAAAATTCAATCGTTTCAGCTTCTATATTTAATTCTATATTTAATTCCATTTACAATTTCTTGATATTTACTCACGACTTGTAATAACGACGAAGTATTATTTCATTTCTAAATTTTATAGCAATGTTTCCTTTTCAATTGATTTTTATACACATAAATATAGATAAAATATAAATATTTACACACACACACACACACACACACACACATATTTTAATATATAAACATATGTATCTAAACACACACACACACACACACTTATAAAAGGTAAAGCTTGTGTGTAGCTGGGTGGTAAATGAGTTATATAAGGGAAAACTCGTGTTTGAATCTCAATTAATTACATTGCTAATTGTTGTTGCGCACAGTAAATATTAAGTTATTTTTTTTTATTTTTTTAATAGCTTATGTGTTAGGGACAAAATCTAGTTTTCAATTTCAAATATACCAAAATGTAAGTATTTTGATATTTGATGCACTTTTTTTATTTTTTATGAAAAATAATTCATTTTTTCAAGTATTTTATAAATAGTGCACCAAAACACAAATCGCCCTAGAACATATCATACATAAAAATATGTAAACTTAACTATTTGCATAATATGATTTTTATTGGTGAAATTTCTATTTGTTTTTCTTATACTTGAAATATTTGAATTTTTGGACTTAATTTTTGTAGTAAAATTATATGGAAGGGCCTAAAATGAAATATTTAAGAAAAATTATACTAACCATTTTAATTTTAAAAAATAGAATATCAAAACTAAAAATATTTAAGTTTTATACATTGAAAAATAGAAATTCAAAAATATACAGATAATTAAAAAGTAAAGAAATAAAACATTAAGTTACTTTTTTTTGTTATTTTTTTTAATTTGATTACATGTCAGTTAGGGGCAAAATCAGACTTCTGGTTTTCATTGCACTAAGACAATTATTTTATATTCTCGATATACTTTTTTTAATTTTTGGTAAAAAAATTATCTTTTTTTCAATTATTTTATAAATAATACACCAAAATACAAATTTCCCTAGAACATGTCATGGATAAAAATCAAAAAATTGACTATTTGGATAATACAATTTTTATGGTGAAATTTATTTTTGTTTATCTTATACTTATAATATTATATTTTACGACCAAATTTTTTTAGTAAAAATATATGAAAATGCCTAAAATAAAAATCTTTAAGAAAAATTACACTAACAATTTTAATATAAGTAAAATAAAATATCAAAATTAAAATTATTTATGTTTTGTAATGTTAGGTAATTTCACTTCCACAATTGTGATTTTAGAGATTCAGAAGAAGAGGGGAACAAAAAATGACATCAAACGATATGTAAATCTACAATCACAATCCAATAGAATCGCGACAAAATCAACACTACAACAGAAAATAAATCACAAAAGAACACACAAAATAATGTGGTTCACTAGTCGGTCAACACGACTAACTACATCCACCAGAAAAACATGTATGTGTTTACAGATTTTAACCAAATAGAATATACTTACAGTATGTGTACAGAAGTAGTCATGATGAAAATTACGTAGAGAAGAAAAAACCAAAGATAAATAGTTCCACACCAAAATTATAGCAGCCAAAAAAACAAAAATAAAAAAAATTATATTAATACAATTTCTCGGTTTAATTAACCGGAGCAGATCAGATCACTCCGATGGACCAGGTTCTGCTCCAAAAATTCTTTGGCTTGATGATCGGATAGTGAGACCTTCATTATTGTGTTATTACTGCATTCACACCCTCTTATAATTTTTTTTCCTACACTTACATAAAAATATTAAAATAGAAACATATTCGGTTATACAAAACAGATAATCAAAACAAATTATATACAACATATACATTGAAAATGAGAATCAAAAATATACATGTATTAAAAAAAGTAAAGAAATAAAACACTATTTTTGAAAAAATAAAATGTATACAATATATATGTATAAATTGTATAAATAATATATACCTAGTACATGTTTTTTCAAAAAACATATACATTTTAAGTACATTTTTGGAAAAAAAAGTAGACAAAATATGTTTTTTTTAAAATATATACAATATACATTTACGTATAAACATTTTGTTAGGGTGTAAGTTAGGAGAGAAAGTCTAAAAATAAAGTCCATTCTCATAATTATTTATGATATTCATAATTTGGTTAATTAACTTTTGATTAAATATTTTATTTTCTTTCTTTTAAGTTTGAAATAATATCAATCACAATGGAAACTTTAATATTTTTAATTTTCAAAAATAATGTTATGGAAGGGTTAGTTGAAACTCACCTAGCCCACATTTGAAATCCCTTTGGGATTTCAATATTTGTTTTCTATAAAAGGAGGTTCCCCTTCCTTTAAGAATCATCCCTAAGGTCTCAATTCCCTTTTATTTATATTTTATTTATTGTATATTTATTATCTTAGGAGTAAATTTTTTATTTTTAAATTATTATAGGTTTTATGTTATAACAGTGGTATCAAAGAGAGATTAGTTAGTAATTTTTGTGGTTAATACATGTCTAAAAAAGTGCCTGTCAAAAGGGCAATAAGAGTCTCAGGGTCTATGGTTTTTAAGAGGATATTGCACCCCTCCACTTACCTGGAAACTTTTTTGGTGTCGTAACACAAAATTATTATTATTCTCAATTTACTATTCATTGTAAAAGTGAAACATAACAGTAAAATTTGAAATAGAAAAATTTAATGGAAGTAATTTTTTATTATAGAAAATAAAAATTAAGACAATTTTGAGGATAGATTATTTCTTAGATACAAATGAAAAATGGTCCACCAATATTCCTAAAGATAAGTGGAATGAGATTGATGGTAATGTAGTCGCTGATCTATATACGAGGCAAAGTCACAAGATTATATGAGACAAAGTCATTTCACAACAAGATCTTCTTAAACAGAAAAGTTTACACTATATGAATGATGAAATCTGTTATGATAACATATCATATTATCACTTTGAATATTCTATTTTCTTAACTTACTATGTTGGGTCATAAAATAGAAGAAGTTTAACGTGCTGAGATTTAACTTCAAGGTTTATTTGATTCGTATGATCAACTCATCATCAATCTAATGAATGATGCTTGATAGATAGTTTAATCTTCAATAATATTGCCTCTATCATCTTAGAAGAAGAAAGTAGACACAAAAATAAAGAGGATTGATATGAAAATGTACAACAAATAGATGTCATGATGGTGATATGAGAGAGATCAATGTAGCATGGCCCTAGTGGGAGTCAGAATTATGGTAGATTAAAATCTAGAAGTAAGAAAAATATTAAATCCTACAACTATAACAAGAAAGACCACTTCAAAAGAGATTTTTGATTTAAAAAAAAGGGTGTGAATGATGATTTATCAAATACTCATGGGAATATTGCAAGTTAAATGATGCTGGCAATATTTTACACATTAAGATAACAAACATAGTTGAAAGAAAAAAGTTGTTTAGTGATATATGATTTCTAGATTCGGGAGCATTGTAGCATATGACATATCGGAGAATTTAGTTTCACAGATATGAATCAATTTCAGGAGGGTCTATGCACATAGGAGATGATCATGCTTTGAAAATTGTTGATATTGGTACTATCAAAATAAAAATATTTGATAGTAGGATTCATACCATTCAAGAGGTATGATATGTTATGGACTTGAATAAATATTTATTGTCTTGGGAAAAATAGATAGTTATGGATGTAAAACTCTTATTGAGAATGAGATGATAAAGATTGTTAGAGGTGCACTTGTGGAAATGAAGGGAGAAAATATCATGACAAATTTTTTCATGCTTAAATGGATAAATAGTATAGGAAGCTGATGCATATGTTGTATCAATTAGTAAAGAAGAAGAATTAATGATGATATAACATCTCACTAGACCACATATCATAATAAGGTTTGAAGATTTTTTCTAATAAAAGCTTACTTTTATGGCACAAATCAATAAATTTATTTTTTTGCGAGCTTTATGTTACAAGTACGCAGAATAAATTTAACATATAGTAAATCAATTATTAGAAGTAAAAATAATCTAGACTTGATACATTCTGATGTATGGGAATCACCTGATAAATCTCTAGTATGAGCAAAATATTTTGTATCCTTCATTGATGATTGCTCTAGGAGATGCTAGGTATATTTAATCAAGAATAAGTTAGATGTATTTCTAATTTTGTAAGAATCTAAAGCATGGGTAGAACTTAAATCCGAAAAAATGATTAATTGTTTGTGGACAATTAATGGAAGAGAGTATATAGATGATGCGACTTTTGCTCTTTGTAAGCAAGAAGTTATCAAATGAGAGTTCACAGTCACATACATGCCACAAAAAAATAGAGTAGCAGAATGGTTGAACATAACTTTTGCAGAATGGATGAGAGCAATGTTGAGGACTACAAGACTACCCAACTCTTTTTGGGCAGAAGCACCTTGAACTGCATGTTATGTGATAAATCGATCACCATCGACTATGATTGATTTGAAGACACCAATAGAGATGTGGATAGGTAAGCTAGTAAATTACTCAACTTTACAACTTTTTGGATGTCTTGCATATGTGGTTTACAACATGAAAGAAAGAATAAAGTTGAATCCAAAATCCAGAAAATGTATATTCTTAGAGTTTCCTGAAGGAGTGAAGGGGTATTGCAAGGAAATTATCAATAGAGATATAGTTTTTATAAAAAATCAAAGTATTGATGATAATAACATATTAAAATAAGTTTCAGAAACTACAACTATGCAAGTAGAAAATAATTAGAAACAAGATGTTCCAATATCAATGAAGGAAGAACCAGAACACGAAGGATGAGCAAGTCGAGTCTGAGGCTCAAGAAGTTAGTCAGTCAACTCGTGATAGAAGGCCGCCAGCTTGACACTCGGAGTATGTTATGGAGTACAATATTGCATATAGACTTCTAATAGAAGATGGAGAGCCTTCAATATTTCGAGAAGCTTCAAATAGTCCAAATGCATCTTAGTGGATGATAGCAATGGAGTAAAAAATTGAAGTTATATACAAGAACAAGACTTGGAAGCTAGTACGATTATCACTTGGAAGAAAAGCCATTGGTAACAAATGAGTTTAAAAGATAAAATGGAATAGTAATGAACAAGTAGAATAGTATCGTATAAGATTGGTGGTAAAGGGATATGCTCATAAAGAAGACATTGACTTCAATGTGATTTTTTCTCTGGTAGTTCGTCATACAACAATCAAAGTAGTAATGAATTTATGTGCTATATTTGATTTATATTTGAAGTAGTTAGATGTTAAACCTGCTTTTTTTTCATGGAGAAATTGAAGAAAAAATTATATATTCTAGTCAGAAGGATTTGTTGAAACTAGTAAAGAGAACTTGGTTTGTAAGTTGAACAAATCTCTATACAGTCTAAAACAAACATCGAGATGTTGATATAAGAGATTTAATCCTTTCATCATTAGCCTTGGGTATATTAGACTTAGTTCATACCTTTGTACATACAAATAGAGGTTTGAAGAAAATGATTTCATCATTTTATTATTGAATGTGGGTGACATTTTGGTAGCAGACTCAAACAAATGTTGAATCCAAGATTTGAAGGTATAGTTGGCCAAGGAGTTTGATATGAAGGACTTGGGACTAGCAAACAAGATTCTAGGGATGCAAATTTATCGAGATAGAATAATAGGAAGATTTGGCTTTCTCAACAAAATTATTTTAACAAAATCTTGCAGTGCTTAAACATGTAAGGTAGTAAGTTAATTTCTACCCCTCTTCATGTTAATTTCAAATTATCCTCAAGAATGTGTCCTAGCTATGAAGAAGAAAAGAGGAGGATGTCTCATGTATCATAAGCATTAGTTGTGAGAAGTTTAATATTTCAATAGTTTGTACAAGACCAGATATTGTACAGGCAGTGGAAGTGGTTATTTGATTTATAGAAAATATTGGAATAGAACATTGAAATACTATGAAGAAGATTCTCAGATATCTGAAAGGAATCTTAAGTGCTAATTACTATGGATATTCAGATCTTATTGTTAGAAGCTATGTTAATGCAGACTATGCTAAAAATATTGCTAATAGCAAGTATACCATGGGCTATGTTTTTACTCTTACTAGAAGAATTGTAAGTTAGATTTCAAAGTTATAATCTTTTATATCTACTTCTACGTCAAAAGTAGAATATGTTGTAGCTACACAAACTAGTAAATAGACAATCTGGTTACAGATGCTATCAGAAAAGCTTGGACACCAATAAAATAAAGATATTATATTTTTTGATAGTCAAAGTACTCTACATTTAGTAAGAAATCTATTATTTCATTCAAAGACAAAATACATCATGGTACAATCTTATTTTGTACAAAATAAAATTGAAGAATGAAGTGTGGATATGCAAAAGATTCACATCGATAAAAATATAGCATATGTATTAACCAAACCAATCAAAACTGACAAGTTTTAATGGTGTAAAATATCTGTGGCTTAGCAAGAATGGAAGAAAACATTGACAAGTGAGAAAAGTGATTTTCAAGTGAGAGAATGTTATGGAAGGATTAGGTGAAACTCACTTAGCCCGCATCGGAAACCCCTTTGTGATTTTCAGATTTATTTTCTATAAAAGGAGGTTCCCCCTCCTTTGAGATTCATTCACAAAATAATTGTGAATGAATCTCAAAGGAGGAAACATATATTTATTGTGTATTTTGTTTATTGTGTATTTATTGCCTCAAGAGTAAATTTTCTATTTTCAAATTATTGTGAGTTTTATTTTATAACAAATAATATATTTTGTCTTCAAATTTTAAATTCTGTTTTATTTTAATATAAATACATATGACAAAATTAAATTTTAACTTAAAATAAATATGAATTAAGTTTTTAAAAATCTAAAAACCCTTTTAATTTTCTTAAAATAAAAAAAATCAAATTTCATGATCATAGAAAACATATATATTCAATCTTAAAAAATAATTATTATTCTCAAAATAATTATTTAAATTAATTTGATTATTAATCAAAATTATTCCTCATTACTATTTTGACTAAATTTACAAAACAATATTCGAACATAAATGAAATCACAATTAAATTAAGACAATATCAATTACAACCACAAACATATAAAACTATAAAATAAAATAGAAATACTTGATAATTCAAAATTTTCAATTTGATTTTATCATAAATTAATTCAATGCTCCTTTGAAGCTCCTGACGTGACCCCAAGCATCCAACCTTCTTCACATCATATCAATTACAAATCTTCTACATGAATCTCCACATGAACCATCATAGGAATCTTCGTACCATTTTTTGTATGAATCAAGATTTTAGTGGGATTTGTGTTTTGATGTACTGGAAATTAGAAACTTGATTTTGTGATTTGAAAAAAAAATAATCTTGTAAAAAAATAATAAAAAATATGTAACAAAATATAAAATAATTACGTTTTGATGTACTGAAAATCAGAATATTGAACACACTTGACATCAAAGATAAAGATAATAATAATAAAAATTAACTAAAAGATTTCAACTTTTAGCATGAGCCAATGACGTAAGTGTGATATGAACCTACATACTCAACTTTACAAAATTTCCTTATCTCCCAACTATGCAAAACAAATCAAAATGCTAACTGAATATATATATATTCAAATTACATTTGCTTTGTTTTGTATTGATGAGTGGTAAGGGTGTTTTATAAAGTGAAATATGCGGATTTGAATCCCTCTTGAGATGTTGTGCGTTAATTTTTTTAGTTAAATTTTTAATTATTTTTTTTGATTGTTGACATGTTAGTTGGGGGCAAAGTCAGGTTTCTGATATTCAATGGAACAAAATGCAATTATTTTGTGTTTTGGTGCACTTTAAAACTTTTTTTTTAAGTTTATTTTTTTCAAATATATTGTAAATGATACGGACAAATACAAATCACCCAAAAAATAATAATAGTGGAGTAGTTTATAAAAGCTATAGTTATGAAAGTTCAAAGTATCAGTATATTAATCTCTACCCTTCTCTATGAGAGATATCAAATGGGCTACACCATGCCATATGTACATTTCAGTGAGACACGGTCATGCCACTGTGTAGTGCTAGGCACGATATGATAATCATAATAGCAGCTACACACATCATGGTTGGCCACAAAATGTTAGGTCGTGCCTGGCCCACCTGGTGTGGGCCATCCTAATTTGGGTATGTTCGTCTTAGTGTTAATTGGATCATTTTTTGCTAGTTTTTGGTCATGTGAGCTGAAATTTTAAATTTGAATAAAATAATAATTATTCTAAAAATTTAATTTGTTAGTTGTTATTTGTCATACCATTAATTATTTAAAAAATATTCAACTTAAAAAAATTAATAAAATATAAAATAAACAAAAAAAATGATATTTTGATAATGATATTCTACGTCAACAATCTGCATTCACGTATCATGATTATGATATCATGTTTGGTTCAGCTAAAATAAAAAAATTAAAAATTAATTTAATTTCAATAATAACACAAAATCAGAATATGATGAATGTATAAATCATAATAAAATAGAAAAATATCAAACAAAAAAAATAAGTGCAATCCAATGCAACAATAGTGTATAAATCATTATGAAATAAAAAAAAATGACAAGAATAAATAAGCACTATTACAATATCACCATCAGATAAATTAAGAATCATCATTCATCAATTAGTGTTAGGGGTATGATAGTATGAATGCAGATACAAATTGACATCATTATGAATATGTTACTAGTGTCCTCAATATCATAGATCTTCATGTCCTATGAATCATCAATCAACATCATCTCTTTCAACTTATCCTGCTTACAATTGCCTCTATGAAATTTGGTTATAATCTTGATTTCTTATTAGAAATAGTATTAGATATCCCAAAAAAAGTAGATTTCAATATTATGCTAGACCCTATCATTTGTTATCTTAGATAACATAATATCTGTTAGTTTGTATGATTTTTACCACAATAAAATATATAATTTTTTTGTTATCAATGAGTGATAGGATGAAGTAATAATTAGTATCCAAGTACCGAAATATTTTACTCTATTTAATAAAACACCCTATCATTTTTCACTAACTGAATGGAAAAGTTAATATCCTCGAATATGGCATCCATGTCTATGTTTGGAGTGTATCGATAAGTACAAAATCTAGTATCGTAATATATAAACAAGTTAGTTAATATTTTGTGAATAAATTCTTTAAGTTGGTGTACATGGTTCATGCACGTGAATGTAAATTTCAAAATATTTTTTACCCATTCCACCTTAACCCATGATCAATATAGGCAGCCAAATAACATAAAGTTGGAATGGAAGACTAGTATTTCAAATACTTAGTTTCTATTTTAATAGCAATGATACAAAATACAGAGTGACCTCTATACTTGCTAAATATGCTAATAACATTGCATTTGCATCTAAGCACGATGCAAGTAGTGGGAGTATATATAGATAAATACATGTTTATTATGTCATAGAAAATCTTCAAGAATTTCTTAACATAAATTTCTATATTATAGTATGAATTATCAATATTAAGTTCTTCATGCTTACTATTGATATAGTTGAATATCATGTATTGACATCTAATATATGACTCCAATATAAGGTAGATGTAATTTTAATAGTGTCTCACATATATTTGATTTTTTTAATTTTTAGGCCCGATGAAAAATAAAGACTGTTAAACTATTATTGTCTACTAGGTGTCCTAAAGTATTTTAGTAAATTTCTTATTTTTTTCTAATGCAGAAGAAATAATTTTTATTTTTGTCGGTACTATTAGGTCAATTGTGTGATACATAAACTTAACATGAATTATCTTACCTAATGACTCGTCGATAATAATTCTAATAAACATACTAATAATTACTCTATTATTAGAAGTATTATTGAAAGTCATATGAAATATTTTATTCTAAATTTCATATTTTCTTAAGATTCATTTCATATACTCATATATGGCAGGACCATCAAGATGATGAAAAATCTTAGAAAATCCTAATTTTTTTATTATGTTTCTAGTTTCCAATTTGAGTCAAAATAATGAGTGATGAGACATGAAAATGGTGCATCATAGAGACTAGTCTATATATCAGATATCATGGATACCACTCTCCTAAATTATATAAATTCATTAATTTATTAATCATTTTCTAACTTATAATATTTTATTATTTTATTCCTACTTAAGGAGTTAGGAATCCAATGATAAACATGTTGGAAATGAGTCTAAATAATACTGACTATTATAAGATCCTCCAAAAATCTAATTGAAAGACCCATGATCATAATTTGTTTTGTCATGTCTTCCTTCCCAAAATTATTGTTGTATATGAAAATGGTCAAGAAACTGAAATAGATCTAGCTTGAAAGACATCACCACTAAGTTGGGTTTGCCTTAGATCTAATGCACCATATTTTTCTGGTTCTTTGATTGACATAGCTCTTTAGGTGGCAAGTCCTACATGCTATATATATATATATATATATATATATATATATATATATATATATATATATATATATATATATATATATATATATTAATTAATAATATACATATTCTGCTAATTCTTCTTCGATAATTCCTAAATTTTTATTTTTTATTATTTTAAAGTATATTCATACTATTAATATTTACATAAATTTTTTTTTTATTTTTTAGGTGACAAATGAGTTAAGATCAAGGCTATTGGAGTAGCTGGCATATTTTTATTTTAAAGTATATTCATACTATTAAATTTCCTATCAAAATTATTCTTTTTTGAAAAATTAAAAATTCTTCAAAAATTATATTTTTCTCAAAAATTTTCTGGGACATTATCTTTTCCCTTCAAACCATAAGCTCTCATTTGATAAGACTGATCTTTGAGAGTAGCTAGCATAAAACTATCAATTTTATTCTCCAACTCATAAGCTCCCTCTTCATCCATATTATTCCCAGGAGTGATTGGAATAAATATGGTTCCAAAATAAATTCTTTTGAGAATCCTACTTATCTCAAAATATGTACATAAGAAATTCAGATCAATTGTCCTTGATTTTCTCGAAGGATGGGGTGAAAGCAACGTATTCCTATGTCATTTTCTAGTCGTGCAAAGTATTCTCCCACTAGTAGACAACTTTGAGATAATAATTGAAGATAACTTTCAAGTGGAAAATATATCATTCACACAAATATATCAAAGTATATCCCACTCTGAATCAATACTTAGGCTTTCTCACAAGGTACTTACCAGATCCAAATTACTCTAAGCTTGGCTAAAATACATTCAATGTACTCTTATTATTCCTCATTGTAGTCATTGATCCTTTAACTAATTTTCAAAAGTATTCTCTAAATCTTCCTACATGACTTATACTATCTAATATTTTAATGAATAATATTTTCATTCACTATAATAAAAACCGTAATCAATGACGCCTAAAAAGCGTCATTATATATATAATGTCGCATATCGAGAGCGTCATCTGCTAGCATGACATAAAAAGTCTATACATACCATGATGTTTTTTTTTGCAGTGTCATTGAATCATACATTGATGCTAAAATAAAGAGTCTTTTTTATTAACAATGACGCTTTATTTTAGCGTCAAGGTATGATTCAATGACACTGCAAAAAACGTCATTATATGTTGTAGCTATCATATATATTTTTTAATACTATGACACTTAGAAAAAGCATCAAGGAAGATTATAATTTAAATAAATTTAAATTTAAAAATTATTGTAAATATATTATTACCTGTTATTGTAATACTGCATGCACATAAGAACAACATTCTTTAAAATTCATATCAATAATACAGTTTTCAAGTACAATGGGGAACTCAGACTTCTTACAAATCAAAAAAAAATATAACACAATTTTAACATTCGTTTCTTAAATTCAATTCAAAATTTCTGATATATACAACCCAATTGTGCCTTAACTCCATAAAATTGGTTCTTGCTATCCTGACAAAGTTGAGAGTTAATTTCCAAATAAGGTAACATGCATACAAATAGATGAACAATAAATACTTATGTTTGCAGAAATAAATACATTATAGAGAATTAGAAAAAAAACATGAATGATAACAACATATCATAAAAATAATTTATATAACAATTGACATATATGATTAATCAAATTTAACAACTATAAAAACAAAGTTAGTAGTAATGGATAAAATATAAAGTTGGAGATTTATCAATTATGGCATAAAACTTGATAAAATTTTTTAAAATACAAAACAATAATAATCCATTTAAAACCTAAAGGTGTGTAGTGAGTTTAAAGATCTCACAAACAACTTGAAAAAACACTACAAAAACCAATTAAATAGCATAAAATAAAAAGTTAAATTACTTGCCATCTTCCCAACACATCAAAAAGACTCGATGAGATGCTATGTAATTTAATTTCAAGTTCTATTTGATTACACAAATATAGTAATCCAATCAACATATAGTTTTAGATTCATTAATAAAATATTGGCTGCATTAAAAAAAAATTTGTGCCTTGAAATAATTATTGTGTTTTATAAGGGTGAAAAGATAATTTACACTGTTGTGGTAAAGTAGTGAAGCCAAAAGTCGAAATCACAATTTATTCCATTGTCAATCTACTACAAAAAATCTATAGTTGACAACATACATAAAAGATAGAATGAAAACAACAAAATTCTAATTACTTATTCAAGTTTTGAATATTTAATTGAAAGTAAGAAGTAATAACTATGATCTCATTAAAAAAATACATTTATTATCACAATAGTACATGAACCATTCCAAAGTAGGAAGATCTCCTAACTTGACCACAAAAATAGTTTACCTTTAAACACCTAAGAAACATGAATTCAATATACTAACGTTATTCAATATATGAAAAATATTGAAATATAATGATTGTGTAAGTTAAATACTAAAATGTCTTCAAATGATTATATCGAACAATTTACCTTTAATCATAGTTTTGTTCAAAAGAGATATAAATTACGAACCTCATCAAAAATTAATATTGTAAATCCCAAAATTTGTTCATGCTTCAATACAAAAAGGTGTCCCCAATGCTTTTCAAACCGAGGAAAGTATTAATTGAGTCACCAACATCACTCATTCAGATCGTACTTCATCCAACTCATCTTTACTGTATGATTCCTTCCCATTAAACTGTTGAAAAGTAAATTATTATCTTAATCAATAAAATTGGAAAACTAAAAATAACTGATATATTGAGAAACAACAAATCAACACATACCTTTGATGTTAGACATCCTTAATCAAGAATGATATCTCTCATATATCTCATCACATAGTATCCACATTCAACACTACCTTGTTGTCTTGGGCACACAATGTAAAATAAAATCAATATATATATATATATATATATATATATATATGGAGTTACTTGCAAGTCATATTGTAAAAAGTTTAAAATTAAGCAGAAGACACTAAATATTATACTACTTAGTTAATGAGTTATGTACCCCTAGTACAACCTAATTAGGATCTCTTTTTGATGATATATATTTTTTAAAGTGAAAATTTCTTTGAGCCCTGCATTAAGAAAAAAAATTTATGTTGCCACCAAATGCTTCATTCTATAATAAGAAGGGAAAAACTTACATATTAACAATGTCTTTAAGAACATCTGCAGGTTGATGATGCAAGGAATCAAGGTAATAGGCGATCAAAGTCCTTATTTCAAGTACCACCAATACCCAATGAAAACTACCAAATTAAAATTAGTGTAACAACATATCATTTATAATTTGATATATATGCATACTTATAATCTTACTTATGTTAAATAACTTATCCTGAGTTATATGGAATAAAAACCAAATCTGCATTATTTGCATTCATCAACCGATTAGCTATAATCCTTGACCTATTTTTCTTGCTTACTTCTCCCAATCTAGCTTTGAAAACCAAGGTCGGATTTATAAAAATAAATCGCTCTGCCTCTTTATCATCAACCATTTTTTATGCAAATGCATGATTAAATTTTACACAATATTTAAAAGTTATAATATTTTAATTTAACTAATATTAAATACAATTCGCATAATGAAAAATTAAAGCATAAATAATATAGTTAAGATAAATGAAAACCATATTAAATTTTTATCTTACCATATATAGAACAAAAGGCAATTAGATGACACCTCTGTTGATAATATAATGATATCCATGTCTTCTTTCATGATGAAGGTCTTAAATGACTATTCAAAAACCTCCTCTATGATTTCTACTACATGTACGATCTCATCCTTTAACAAGCGCCCAACTAATGTAGCAAAGTTCTTGATATCTATGGGATTCTCATCATTTAAACTCTGTGTTCTCTCTCTATTACTTTGTTTCTTAAATTTCTTTGAATTCTATCAAACATAAAATATCTTTGTATAAATAAGAATTATCTTAGATAAACTAGTATTATTATTATTATTAAGAAATATTTTATTTTAAAAAAAACCACATACCTGGATGCAAAGAGTAGAAGGAACGACAAATTGGGTAGGCCATAAAATTTGATGCCCAATAGCATCTCCAATAGTGGTAATTTGGCTTGGAATAGGTACAGGAAGTAATGCATTTGGATCATAAGAAACATCCACGGCAACAAAGCAGTTATCACCACATTCAAGTACCATAGTTCCAGCTGCGACAATATTTTCTTTTGTCCCTATGGCCAATTGACAATTCCTTTCCTGTAAAATGAAACTTTGTTGTTTAGTTATATGCAATCATCTAAATTTGAAAATTTTCACGTAGAAATGTATTAGTTAGACAAAATTGAGTTATCATAACTTAACGAGCTTATTAATATAATTTATCATGCTAACTTATATTGTAACATTACTTTTATATTTTCATATCAACTATGTAAGTTGATATGAAAATTATGAGTTTGTGATATCACATTTATATTAAAGAACATAATATTAAATACAACTAACCTTTTTTTGCTACTAGCATTGGTGGATTGTGGTCTTCTACTCGACATTTTGGTTGCTCAACACTTTCCGGAAGTACAATCTGTTTTTGAAGCATGTTAGAGCTACCAATATCTGATTGAGATTCGGTGGGTACAATCTGAGAGAGTTAGAATAAAATATTTGCCTCAAACTTTGATTGTCGCTCTTATGATTCTTTCATAAATTTCCGCAAAGCACTATCAGCCATAGAATGAAAATAATTTCGTGGAGTATTTTGCTTTCCTTTAGCTCGTACTCGACCACTATATTCTGGAGTTCCCAATGCTTCTGTAAGTATGTCATTTCCATTGAAACTCAAACTGCATTCTTGTGACTGTTGCTACTTCATATCCTGATACACAATTATATTATAAAATTAAATGTCATATTGGTTACAATAAATAAATTTATACCGTAAATGAAATATTTATTCCATAACTTATACTTACAATCTTCTCCACAACTTAAATGACCATTTTATCATACGTGCCATCTTTTTTAACCATCGCTTTCTTCCATAATACACTTCTATCAATGAATGAAGTAATGCTTATTTCTACCGACTTTTACAATATTTCCATGTAATATAATGAGTCTCTAGGCAAATTCAACATAAAATAAAAAGTAAAGTAACAATATATTTAACTTATAATCTTCGTTTCAAGACCAGCATATCCCTTCCTACTAAGATGATGATTATAAATATGTTTTTTCCTTCTTTCCTTTTGAACTTCGCTAAACTCCTACAATTTTTAATTTATATCAAGTAAATAAAAATTGAGAAAATTCAATGAAAATAATTAGAAATATGCCTGAAATCTTTGAGTCACTCTTTCTTTGACAAAAATTGTCCAATCTTCATCTTCAATAAAATTGTATTCAGATGGTGGTTTTTTAAGAAACTCGAGTTGGTGTTTGAATGGAATGATATACTTTACTGTCAACATGTTCTTGAAAGATCTAAAGTACCTGACAATTATTTTCATATAATTCTTTCTACTTTTACAATCCAATGTAAATGAAGCCTAGAAGTAATGAACATAGTTATAAGTTGTTAAAAAATTTGCAAATTAAATTAGAAAACGTTAAAAAATATAAAAAATAAATACAAGTTTACCTCAATGGAGTCCCACAATTTATTCTTCAATTGCTTGGGTACATGGTGCCAAGTGCTATATCTAATTGAGACCATGGTACGTACCAATACCCCTAAATAACTTGTGAAATGCATCGCAGCTTGTCCGACATTATACTGAACTGAAAGTTTAATTCCTTTGCTCATATTCTTGATAATCATTGGCTTTCTTGTTATCCCTCTACATCTATTTATTGTAGTAGCTTTATCTAGTTGATCCGTTTCCATACCTATCAAAAAAAATAATAATGTTTAAAAAGAAGTATAAAGAAATAAAAAAATATATTTAAAAGGAAAAAATATAACTAATTAAAGGCATTACCTAATCAGCTATTTTGTTCAAAACATAATAATGTCAGTTTTTAGAATATTCTCAACCTATCATTAACTAAAATTGAAAGAATAATATTCATCAAATAACAAAGACGAATAACTTAACTAGTCTGCATACATTTAAAAAACAAAAAAATTTAGAAGCATATCAATTCACAAAGCCATAACAAAGAAAAAAATTGGAATTATTTATGATTTGTTCTCGACCCAAATTCCCTCGCAATCATCCCGATTACAAATTTTATCAAATTCATCCAAAGCATTAAATAATTCAACTTGTGGCAAAGAATATATGACTAGATTGTGTTCAATAAAAATTTTCATGGGATCATCATCATTTGCTCTTTTTGTGAAATCTTCTTGAAGAGTTGACAAAATAATTGATCATCTTGGATTAAGCTCATCTTGTACATAGAAGACTTTCTTAGCCTGGAAGGCTAATATGAATGGATATGACTTATGAGCCAATCTGCTGAAGTCAACTAAGGTAAACCCAAGATCATCGACCGTGATTCCATTCTTATTATCAACCCAATCACACTTGAAGACTGTAATTCTGAACATAGTATAATCCAGGTCCCAAATCTCTGTAATAACCCCGTAGAAACAAAGTTCCCCGAAAATAGGATTTTTATCCTTAGCACTAGCAATTTGCATTGTCATTGATTCAATACTAACTCGGCTATTTTTGGTAGCTAGTAAATCATCACGCTCATTGGTATTATATTGACACCCATTTATGACATAACTATTATACTTCATCACATAAAGGCTTGGACTATTAGCTATCCATTTAAGGGTTTCAGATACAGGTTCATTATTTCCCAATGCAACTTAAACCTATAGAAATAAGATAAAGATATAATTTATATGGTGACCAATATTGAAAATGAAAAGGAAAATTTAATAAACCATTTTTTGTACCTTTTTTCGTAACCAAAAGGTAAAAGTACGAGCATGCTCGTCCTGTAACCACTTTGGCCTTTTTGATTGACGTGGATGTATCGCTTTCAGCCATTACATATGCTATCTATGAGGTCATGTATAAAAATTAAATAATTAGAATAATATATAATACGTACAACAAATAAAGAAACAAAATGTAAGTGGTGCTTACTCAATAAAAGGTTGGATAATTGATGTATTTTCCAACACATACTGATGTGCTTGTAACCATAAATTGGATTCGGCCTTCATAGTAAGATCTCCAAATATTGGTGCCCCGACTGTGTGGTCAATGTTTGAACTACTAGGAATTCTAATTGCTTCCACATTTGATAAGTACTCAGTACAAAACTTGATTCCTTCTTCTACAATATAGCATTCAGCAATACAACCTTAAGGTCTAGTATGATTTCGTACATAGCCTTTTAACTCTTTCATAAACCTTTCAAATGGGTACATCCACCTAAAGTAAACTGGTCCAGAAAGTCTCACTTCTCTTACAAGATGCACAGTAAGATGCACAATGATATCAAAGAAAGAAGGTGAGAAGTACTTTTCAAACAAGCATAATGTCACCACTATCTCATTTTGTAACTCATCTAATGAAGGAATATCAATGACTTTAGTACTGAGAGCATTGAAAAATAAACTCAATCTACAAATCACATTCCTCACATACTTGGGCAAGATAGAACGTAACAAAACCGGCAAAATTTGTTGCATTAATACATGATAGTCATGATATTTTAATCCATTAAGTTTCAAGTCTTCAATTGACACGAGGTTTCAAAGGTTCGAACTATATCCACATGGAACCTTCAATTGTGAAAGTGTTTGGCAAAACACATTCTTTTCCTTTGTAGAAAGTGTATAACATGCAGGAGGGAGATATTTTCTCTTCGAATCAAACACTGGTGCCAATTCGCTCCTTAAGCCCATATCTACAAGATCCAAGCGAGTATTAAGTCCATCCTTTGTCTTACTTGCACTGTTGAGTAAGCTACCAATAATGATTTCACAAACATTTTTCTCAATATGCATTACATCCAAATTATGACAAACATGAAGATATTTCCAATAATCAAGATCGAAGAAAATTGACTTCTTTTTCCAACAAGTAGTATTGTTGATTTCAGATTTTCCCAGAATAACCCTTTTTTTCCCCGAAGAATTGAAAATTCCATTGATTTTTTTAATATTTCCTCGCCAGTCAATATTTTTGGAGGTGACCCGAACTCTTATTTTCCATCAAATGCTTTCTTTTGTATCCTATAAGGATGATTTCTTGGAAGAAATCGTCTATGTCCAATATAGGAGTTCTTTTTTTCATGCTGTAACCTACAAGAATATGTTTCTTCTCCACATATTGGACAACCATAATATCATTTAACTTTGCATCATGACATGTTTCCATATGCAGGAAAATCATTTATTGTCCATAAAAGAATGACTCTTAAAGTAAATATTTCTTGTTTATGTGCATCGTAAACTTGAACTCCGACCTCCTACAATTTTTAAGATCTTCTATTAGCGGTGCTAAATAGACATCAATGTCATTGCTAGGTTCGCGTGGACCTGAAATTAATAAAGATAACATCATAAATTTTCTTTTCATGCACAACCATGGAGGAAGGTTGTAAATTATCATGAGAATGGGCCAACAACTATATTTCATATTAAATGAACTGTGAGGATTTATGCCATTTGCAGAAATTGCAAGTCTCATGTTTCTAGGTTCTTTTGAAAACTCGGGCCATCTGTGATCAACTTGCTTCCATGATTTTGAATCTGATGGATGATGCATTTTCCCATCAAAATTTCTTTCTTCCTAATGCCATATGAGATCATTTGCAATTTTTGATGATTGAAACATCCTTCTAGATCTTGGAATTGGAGGAAAATACCACAATACTTTCGCAGGAACTCCTTTTCTCCTCTTAGTTCGAGTGTTATCTGTATTCCACCTTGAAGTTCCACAAGTAGGACATAATGATGCATCTTTCAACTCCTTCCGATAAAGAACACAATCATTTGGGCACGCGTGGATTTTCTTATATTCCATTCCCAAAGAATTTAATGTCTTTTTCGCTTCATATATCGACAAAGATAATTCATTGTTTAAAGGCAACATTTCTCCAAGTATTTGTAAAAGCTCTGAAAAGTTATTATCAAACCACCCAAAACATGCTTTCAAGTTGTATAATTTGATAATGGGTGACATTCTTGTAAAGTTTATGCAACCAGGATATAACAGTTTTTCTGCATCTTGTAGTAATCTTGCAAATATTTGAAGATCATATTGACAATCCTCATGTGCAGCATGAACCATTTATATTATACTACATTGATCATCAAATTGAAGTCTATCATAATGTTCTTCTATTATGGAAGGTGGGCCATTTGGAGCTGCCTCTCCATGCCAATACCATGTATGGTAACTCTGATCAATTCCAAAGAAAAACAAATGATCTCAAATCATTTGAGGAGTATTGAAAATCATATTACCACATTGTAAGCATGGATATTTAATAGAGGTTTTATTTGCAGAATTTTGTATTGCAAATGAAACAAAACATTCAACTCCATCTTCATATTCCTTAGATCTTCTATCCTTTGAGATCCATGAACTATCCATTTTTAAAGAAAAAATTAATTCCAATAGATATCACACTTCAAATGGAAGAACTTATCAATATTCCAATGTTATTCGTCGAGCAACCTCTATTTTATCTGTTAAAAGAAAATTAAAAAATCAATTTAAAAAAATATTTAAATGCATGTCAGATATAAGATAGAAGAGATGAGCATTATTTTTTTGTAATATTGTTGAATTTGTTAACACACGCAAAATTATTAAAATAAAATTTAAAATTGAGAAATTATTTCTCAAAGTAAGTTAGATTCATAGAAAAAATATTTAAACAAAAAAATATCATTTAATTATACTTTAAATTAAAGTAAAATATGATAAAAATCATTTTATAGATATGACATTTAATGTCTCTAGGTCCTTTGGCTAATTGATTTTGAAATAGCATGACTATAGAGCACACATTTTTATGAAATATAGCCTCATTTTTATCCATACTGTCACTGTCTGATAAATAGAAGACGAGAGAACAAATAGAATAATATGTATAGAAATGACACGAGATAAAAAAAGAATGGATAATAACATGTTCAAAGCCAACAACAAGAATTTCCCACTCTTTATCTCTTGTAATTAGCAAATAAGACCTTGCAAGATGAATTGGAGACTGAGCCTGAAAATGGGAAATGGAAAAGAAATCATTATAACTCTATGGCAGAATTGTAGCCTGAAAATAGGGAGCAGATAACTCAACTAAGGCAAAATCACCGACAAAACCAGCACCAACATCACAAAATCTGCATAGAATGATGGAAACATAAAAAATTAAACTTCACAAAATAGCAACACTAAACACGATGCTGAAGATATGATGCATAAGCCATGTACAACTCCACTTTCTACAGTTTGTAAGTCAAAGCCATGTAGAAATTGATGACAAGAGTAATTGACTATAATTTCTATCTTTTGAGAACAAGAGAAGATCAAATTCAAGCTAGTATTGGGGGGAGTGAAAATGAAACATATCCTCTAAAAGGCAGAAATGTGATAGAGAAGAAAATATCCATGAAAGTAACTTTCTAATATGATATGATTCTGCAACCTCAACATCCAAGTACAAAAGAAATCAATAAAAATGAAGAGAAGGAAACAAAAAACTTACACTTTCACCCCTAGTTTTACTCTGAATTAAATCTAAATAGGAATCCAAGGGCATTTGATGCTAATTATTTGAGCATCAAAAAACTCACTCAAATTATTTGAGCAAAGACTAATGAGACATTTCCAAAACTTATTTGATGCTACTTTTAAATCAGAGCTTCACATTTATTCTAAAGATGTTCAAATTTTTATTAGTAGATGATGTTTACTCTTCTTGTAGCTGTAATATATGTAAGAAGAATAGCTATGTTGAGAAAGTTTTATTATATAATTCAAAACCTCCGTATTTTAACTATAAAAAAATTAAGCATCTATAAATAGTCAAACAATACTATTAATAAGCCAATTAATATAGAAGGTTTATAAATTGATACATTAAGAGAATAACTATACTATATGTGATGAGGAATCAAGAAGTATACTTTGGAAGGTGAAGATGTCCTAAAATTGTAACATCTCTATCAACCTCAACTCAAGAATCGATTCTACATTGAACATGCATGAAGTAAAATAGTCTAACTTATGGCACACAAGGTATGGAAACATGAATTATAAATGTTTTAAGCTTCATAGTCAAAGCAATTTGGTGAATGGACAGTCCCTTAATATTGAAGTATAAAATATTGATCGTGGAGAATATGCTAAGGGTAAATAGTCCATGCAATCATTCCCAAAAGGGGTTGATAAGACGTACCATTATATTCTTGACTTGGTTCACTTATATATTTGTGGACAAATGTTTGTATTATTCTATACGGACAATAACTATTTCATATTGTTTGTACTTTGTTATTTAAGAATGATGTGAGTTTACTTTATTATATAAAAATCTATAGTATACTTAATATCTAAGAAGTTTCAAAACTTAATTGAAAGATACTCCTAAATATAATAAAAGTACTTAAAAGTTAAAAGTGACAAATGGAAAGAGTCACTCTCTAAGCATTTACTCTTCTATTGTGAATAAAAATGAATTCATAGATAATTCACAACTCTATAAATTTCTCATTATAATGATGATGTTGTAAAGAAGAAGAATCATGTGATAATAAAGCTGTACTAGGCCCTATAATGCCTCAAAAGAGTCTTCCAATATACTTATAAGCCAAAGTATCGACACTTCTATTTATTTGTTAAATAGAAGTCCAACCACAATCTTAATTCATCCCACTCCAATTGAAGTCTAGAGTTAAAAGAAGCCAAAAAGTAATAATTGGAGAGCAAATGAAAGTTTACATTGCTCTCAAAAATTCAAGCATAAAAGAAAGAAATTAGGTAATTCTCTCATATAATGGGAAATGTCTTCACTCCATCAAGTCTACAAATGTCACTAAAGATAACTCGAATTTCACTAATATTCAACAAATTTGCTCAAAATATATATTTATTAAAATCTCTATAAAAATACTCAAATATGCATAACACAATAGTGAATACATACAAACTATCTCAAAAAAGTTAGTAAATAAAATGTCAAATAATAATTCAAGAAAAAAAAATAATCATTATAATTCACAACTTACTTGCATGGGAACATAACCATATAGGTTCTCGTTTCTTGGTGAGCATGAATAATATATAATTAATTTATTTTCTAACACATTAGAAAATCACTTAAAAAGCTCAATTATTGGAGTTTCTAGTAAAAGTTTATTGTTTTGAATTATAAGTTAGAAAAGGATAACATGGTAGCTGATGAACTAAGCCATGAGATTGAGCTTGATGTAATCAATAACCTTCATTATCTACAAAAAGAACATATCAAACAAGACTACTGCAACATTTAATTTCTATTTCATTGATATAATATGTCATTGAATGAAAGATTCAGAAAGATTCAGAAAGATTATGACATAAGGGAGTTACACAATGTCCAGTGCCACAATAATATTGAATCTAGAAGATTCTATAAGATTCTAGAATATCCAAGCTAAGCTCAGCAGTATGTTTAGGCCAAAGTTTAATTTATGTTCTATAATTTTTAATGTTTGTTTGTTTTTTACAATATTAGAATATGACACAAGGCAGAATTGTAATAAGTAAAATATATCTATCTGTCATAAGGCTGAATTTTCACAAGACAGAATTTTTAATGTTAGGGTACAAGAGAGCACTCAAATTGTCAAAAGTAAAATAAATTGGAGAAGAAGTTTGCATTGAATCAGAGATAGAAATAAGAATTTTCAAATCACCAATTTCCTCTAGACGGAATCCCAGAAATGACTGGTGCCAAACTAACAAATGGTCTCGACACCGTGGATTAGTATTCTCCGGCGAAGGAAAACGTTTCCAACAAATGCAGCGCTTGTTGTGATACTTGTTTGCGAAGATGGTGTGATTGAGCTTAAATAGCAGTGTAGTGTATTTAAAGGCTTCAAAAAGAGATGAACGATCCAAAATATAAACTATTATTGGTCGCCACTATTTATTTTAGTAAATAGATAGAGCTGACACTTTTTCATCAATCAAAGATAGAAAGGTTACTCGATTTATCTGGGACTTCTGCTACTCCGACATCCCAAGATCAATTATATCTAATAACGGGCGACAATTTGAAAGCCAAGTCTACCAGGACTTCTGCCATGAATTGAAAATAAAAACTTATACTTTACCCCTTGGTATCTGCAAAGCAATGGCCAAGTTGAGGCCTCCTACAAAACCATGTTGATTACCTTGAAAAAACAACTAGACTCTGCTAAATGTAAATGGGTGGAAGAGCTTCCTGAGGTGCTCTGGGTTTACGGTACCACTAACTAAAAGTCAACTGGAATCTCTCCTTTTGCGCTCACTTACAAGATGGAAATTATTATTCTTACTAAAGTTGATCTACCACCATCCAAATAGTTGCACACGATTCAAAAAATATGAAATCAATAGCCACGGTGTTAGATACAAGTGAATAACAACGAAAAGTTGTAGCAGCCCGCATAACACCCTACCAATGCGTATGATTCAAAAATCAAAATCTTATTTCTATTTGGATTAATATGTGTTTCATTGTAAGATAAAAAAATCATAATAAATTATATAAATGTTAGAGACAAGTAAACGCATATTTATAGATTTATAAAAGATAATCATAATTTTAATAGAATGATAAAGTATGATAAAACATTAATAAAAAACATAATTTTAAATAAGTACAAATGAAAAAATAAATAAATTTATTTATGATTGATCTCAATGGTGCACTACATTTAATTTATTTTAAAAACAAGAATAAATTTATGAATGAATTATTACATGGATGTCATTTTATGTCACCAATGCTAAGGCAGGATATTGTTTTTTTTTTGAAGTTTTCATTGTGACATTGGTGTTCTCAATGAATGAACCTTATCTACTTATATTTTTGTTGAACAGTTGTTATATAAAAATTAATATTAACATATTTAATTAAAAAAAAATCATAACTCCTAAAATTTAGAAAAAAAATTGCAACAAAACTAAATAATTAATATTTTATTGCTCTTCAATTCATCAAAATAAATCAAACTATTCTTTCCCCTCTTCAATGTAGACATTTAAAATGAAACATGTTGAATATAAAAACAATATGGATCAGATAAAAAAGTACCTGGGTTAGAATCAAAAAATTCATCCAATAGATGCATGATAACATGTGACTCGAGAGTTGTTGTGCATTAATAAATATGTGGGTTGCATCAACTTGTGATTCGATCTAATTCTAATATTCATACACATACACACACGTTTATTGCACTTGTTAGTAGCACTTAACATGAGAATGGTGAAGATGATAGATTGGCAAAGCATCTGCATTTATAAGGAGAAGTTGGCTTCGGGTTTGACCAAAAGAATCACGGTGGCAAACTAATGGAATTTTAAACAAGGATCACTCAGTTCAGCCCAACTCTTCCACTGTTCTCGCCGATTGCTCCCGACAAATAAAGCATATAATACTTTGTTTATAATACTGTGGTTTATGCTAAATCACTCGGAACACGTTCACATTAATTAATTAGGTTAACGAAAGCGAAGAGCTGATACAATTATAAACTTAATGGAGAAACTTACAGGATGCTACAAATATGGCCAATAATTTTGAAGACGCGAGCTTGAACCCGAGCTGTTGGAAATGACCGAACGTGATGAAGAAGAAGTGCAACTCTTTCTAGCGATAGATTAATCAATATAATTAAGTTAAAAATAATATTAAATTTTTCACATAATTATATTAAATCACCTTATTTTTACATTTTATTTTTATTTCTCTTAGGGATAAAATAAATATTTACAAATTACATTTAAAAATTAAATATTATTACTTATTTTATAAATAAAAATTGCAATTATGAATGTATAAATATTTATATATTTTTTAATTTTATCATAAGTTTATGTTTATTTTTAATGAATAATTTTGAACACAAATTTGATACTTTTTTTTAAATCTAGAGTAAAATTAAAAATATTATTACTTATAAAAAAATTAAATAAGAAATTTGTTACAAATCTATAAATTCAAAATTAATTTTCACATCCATGACACTAATAAAAGTGACAAGATTTATAATTTTCAGCCTCTTTTTCCTTGGAAAGTTTTAAGGAGTTAAGTAATTTTCCTAACCTATTAGTCTTAACAATGACACTTCTAGTAAGTGTCATTATATATATACTTACAAATATAATAATGACATTTTTTAAAAGCGTCAAGATATATAGCGTCATAAATTTTAAGTTTTATTGTAGTAACAATGACACTTCTAGTAAGTGTCATAAAAACTTAATACATTTTACAAATAATGTCGCTTTTAGAAAAGTGTCATTAAATGTCTAATTACAAATCGTATAATGACGTTTTCTGAAAGCGTCAAGATATAAAGCGTCATTAATTTGCTGTTTTGTTGTAGTGATTCAAATATCCAGGATATATCAAATATCTCTTGGAATCAATTGGTGTTCTATGATTATCTCTAAACAAACATCTCTGTACCAAACATCATCAATGTATACTATTACCCATTTGACTAATCTAGAGTTTTCGAGTGTATATCACAAATTAGTTAAGATTTAGAGTAATATGCAAAGTGGTTGTTAAATCTGTCATCCAATCACCCTCCTAACTAATTTTGTCAGATTGTCCAATACAGATCAATTTTTTCTATTTCAATTCACCAACAACTAGATCATTTAAATCTTAAATTAAAAAACCTATTATTTTTATTTTCTAGGTGGAAAAGTTAGATAATTTCAACTATCTCTACCCAAATAAAATATTCTTTTCTTTCATTCCAAATAAAATAATTTGGTCACATGAAAATCAAAATGTTTACTCACTCAAAAATTAATAAACCTCGCTATGATACTACTTATCAGGGGAAGTCAAAATGTAGCCCGACAACAAACATCACTTTCAAAACTATTTCTCATATTCATAATTAGGTTAATTAATTTTCTCAATAATTAAATATTTTAACTTTCCCATTAGAATCAACAACGAACACAATGGAAACTATAATTTTTGTTTATTTTCAAAAAGTATAATTTCTATCTTTTTAAATAAAATTCTGTATGAATTTAAATTTATTTTAAAAATTGTAACAAATTTCATGTTTAACTTGAATAAAATCCGAGTTAGATTTTTAAAATTTTCAAAACCCAAAAATAGAAAACTACATGTACCCCTATTACTTTCCTTAAAATTGAAAAAAAAAATTAATTTTCACAAACATAGGAAATATTTATTTTTGATATATATATATATACACACACATACATATAGCGATTCTCAAAATAATTGTCAAAATTATTTTAAAAATTAACAAAAACTAGCTCCAATTACTATTCTCCCAAATTGGTAGAATAATATTCAAATACAAGTAAACATATAAATAAATTAACATAATATTCTATTACAACCATAATTTATAAACACATAAAATAGTAAATCAAAGTAGAAATACTTGATAATTAAAAAATTTTAGTTTGATTTTTTCATCCAACTTAATTTAGTGCTCCTCCTAGCTCCCAACCTCAATATAATTTCAAGCACTCGAGCACATTCATAGCACATCCATTGCACACCCTCTGCACAAATCATTGAACAAGCCTTTGCAGAAATGTAAACCTTTGCATGAACCAAGATAGTTGAAAAAAAATTAGGAAATAATAATAGTGGATTAGTTTATAAAAATTATAGCCTAGAAAATTCAAAGCATCAACATATTAATCCTCTCTCCTTCTCTTTCACAATATTTATAGAAGATTTATGAAAAATCTTCTATAACCCACTAATAACCATATGTGAAAAATCTTTCAGAAGAATAATTTTTCTTTCCACATGCCCCTTTCCAAAATCACACCCAAATACTTGGTATTTGTTTTCGTGCACTCAATCATGATACACCATCTCAAGTGGTCCACTTTTAATTAAAAAAAAACATCAACAACATTCTTTTTCTTTTAATTTATATTTAAAAAATAATATCAACACCTTATATTGATGTAATCATCCAATAGTCCACATTCAAAATAAATTAATAACATCAATAATTTAATTAACGCAAACAAACAAATATTTAAATCAAACATTTAATCAAAAATACATGGTATGCCTAACTCAAACAAACCCTACATGTTCAATATATATACATTTATAAAATAAATAGAGTTTAAAAGTATAAATTATATAAGTTTTGGTAAATTTTTTTAATTTTTTTAATGTGGGTAATAATATTTTAGGATTTCTTTCTGTGAGGGTACCAAAATATAAATAATTTCTTTGGTGTTTTTTTTTTTAAATTTGGATAAGTTGAGTGTTTTTTATTAAATATTTTTTATTTTTTGCACTTTTCACTTAAATTTTTTTTTAATATTTGGTGAACTAAATCAAAATATTTATGATTTGACATAGTTAAATTCATGAATCCTAAAATAAATTTATCTTATACACATCAACATTAAAAAAATAGTACTCTCAATATGTTAGCAATTCTTAATCGCTAAACCTCTTTAAAATTTTAAATTATATCCCTAGTGAACTCCTTTGCATATTGGATACATACATCTTATCTAAAATATTAGAAGTCCCTAAAACATGGACATTTCCCTAACACACTAGAATACAATTAAATATAAACAAAATTCGGGAGGTTCTTGGTGATAATGTTTCCATCTATTTCTAGCTCACCACTTCCCACTTACCTCTGCAATCATTTAGATAATTTTGCTTAAATTTTCTACAAAATACATAATCCAACACAAACCTTACATACAACAAGCATAAATCCTACATACAAGAACCTATTTTGTATCTTAAGAATCATTAGAAAAACTACTAGTTCTAGATATATGTAAAACTTATTGGATCATAAACTTGATGTGAAGTCCAAACCAAAATTCAAGTTAATTTCTAGGATATTTTTTTTTTCATATCTTTAATTATCATATTAATATTATAATTATAATTTATATGCTCGAGATTAATCTAGTATTAATATAAATACCCCTCCCCCCTATTTGTTTTATCATCAAAAAATAAAATAAAAAAACAATAACTTCCTAAGTGAGTTGTATTGCAATTTTTTGTTTTTAATTTCAATCATTATTTTTGCTTGAGTATTCTTTCTTTTATTTCCAACAAAGTAGTATTAGAGGAAGGTTAGTGGGAAGTATATCATATAGTATATCAAATTGAAGGTCTCGAAGAGTGGAATCCAATGACATTATATTTATTCTCATTAGAGTTTTCATGCACCACCGAGTGCTGCTAATTTCTTCAAATAGTTTTTGGTGTTTTGAATTATTTGGGCATACATATTTTGAGGATTCTTACTATATTGAGTGATATGGTGAATGGAATGATATCCATCCAAGTCTCAATTCTTAATAGTAATAATTATGACAATTAGAGATTCAATATGAAGTCTTTCCACTCTTCGAAAACTACATAATAATTCTATGCTAACCACAACTCAAAAGAATAATTTTAGAGATATGAGAAAGAGAGACAAGAAAGCTCTCTACTTTATCTATCAAGTATTAGATGATGATAATATTATGAAAATTTCTTGTTTCAATATTGCTAAAGAAGCCTAGGAAAAGCTTCACACATCTTTTAAAAGGATTTGAATAAGTTAAGAGGGTCAATCTCTAAACAGTAAGAGATAAATTTGAATTCATGAAAATAAAAGTTTCAGAACCCATTTATGATTACTTCTCAATAATAGTAGTCATTTCTAATCAATAAAAAAGAAATAGGGAAAAGTTAGAAAATGTAAGAATAATAGAGAATGTACTATGTTCATTTGATCATAAATTTGAACATATTGTTGTTGCTGTATATGTAATTTGTTTTAACTTAATAATCTATTTTAATATTTTTATGTAAGTGCAGGAAATGAAATATTAAAAGCTCGGGGATGCAGCAGTAGCACAATAATGGAGATCCCGCTGTCCGGTCAGCGGGCCGAAATTTTTGGAGCAGAGCCTGGCCCGGTCCATGATCTGACCCGCTTCGGTTAAATGAACCGGCTGTTTATTTTCTGTATAAAAACATTTGTATTTATTTTTCGGGTGGCTGTTTTTGACCCGATTGAACTATTCATCGTCTCTTCTCCTCTCTCTCTCTGCGCGATTTTTCGCGACTGCCGTGTTGTATACTGTAAGACATACATTTCTTGGTTTTAATCTGTAATGCATAAGCGTTTTCTGGTGGAGGTAGCTAGTCGTACTGAGCGACTAGCGAACCACATTATTTGCTGTGTTGTTTTTTCTCGTTTTGATTCTGTCGTGGATGTTTGTGGATTGGGATATATATATTGCTCGTTTCTGTGTTGTTTCTGTATTTTCTGTTCTTAATCTCACTACCTGTGGAAGCGCGATTACCCAACAGTTGTGATGATTGAAAAGACTAAAGATTTGGAGAAAATTATAATCGATCAACCCCAAGGATCATTCCAAGCATATGAAGAGAAGATAAGAAAAAAAAATGAGCAACTTCTCAAGGTGCAACTTAATTATATGTATAAAAGTTATGGTATTAAAAGAAACCAACATGATTGAGATAGAGGTAGAGGTTATGGACGTGGTGGAAGTTGTATTCATGGAAGAGGTTGGAATTACAATAATTCCAAAAATAATTATGGAGAAAGCTCAATATGTGGTTGTGAAAAGAAGAAATTTGAGCTGGAAATATGATAAAAACAAGCTCAATGTTATAATAGTTAGATGCTTGGCCACTACACTTCAAAATGTATTGTTACCAATTATATAATTAAAGGGAAGGCTAATTAAGTGGAGGAGAAAAAGAAAATTGATGATAAAGAAATATATCTTCTTACATGAAAAGGTATTGAAGGTATCCAATAAAAGTCTTTGCATCTTGATAGTGGTGAAAGCAATCACATGTGTGGAAGGAAAAACATGTTAATTGAATTATATTAATTATTAAATGGAAATATTGCAATTTGATATGATTATATAGTAGCAGTGAAAGAAAGTTTTAATATTCTTATTCATTTGAAAGATGAGAGATATCAATTCATCTAAAATGTTTACTATGCTCCCAACATGAAAAGCAACATCTAGAGTTTGGAAAAATTGTTAAAGAAAGGTTATGACATTCATATGAAAGATCATAATCTTTCTATAAAAGATGAAAAGAATAACTTTAATGCTAAAGTTCCAATATCCAAGAATCAAATGTTCATGATTAATATACAAAATGATGTTGCAATATGCCTAAAATCTTGTTACAATGATACATCATGATTATAACATTTTGTTTTAGACATTTGAACTTTAAAATTCTAAAGCTATTATCTAAGAAGGAGATGGTGAAAAAACTATCTGACATCAATAAACTTGATCAAATTTGTGAAGAGTGTTTATTTGGAAAGAAAATCAGAGGAATATTTCTGAAGTAGTCAGACTTAAGAGCTAAGAAGCTACTCAAACTGATCCCTGCTGATGTGTGGACAAATAAAGCAAGTTCTCTGGGTGAAAGTAATTATTTCTTTCTCTTAACTGATAATTTTTTTTAAAAAAAGTGTACATATTGAAGAAATAATCAAAAGTTTTTCAATTCTTCAAAAAGTTCAAAGTTACAATAGAGAAAGAAAGTGATTAATAGAATAAAGCTATGAGATCTGATCGAGAGAAATTTACATCAAATGAGTTTTATTAGTTCTATGAAGTAAATATAATTTATCATTCAATGATAGTTCCAAGATCCCCCTAGCAAAAAGGTATAGCAGAAAGAAAGAATTGGATTATCCTCAATATAGTTTAGAGTATATTCAAAAGTAAAAAAATTACCTAATAAGTTTTAGATACAAGTAGTGACATGTGCACTTTACTTGTCCAATCAATCTCCAACAAGAAGTTCTTGTAGAAAACACCCCAAGAAACACGTAGAGGAAGACAACCTGACTCTCACACTTGAGATTCTTTGCAAGCATCGCTTTTGTTTATGTACAAGATGAAAAAAGAACAAAGCTAAATGATAAAAGAGAGAGTTTCATCTTCATTGGATATGACTCAAATTCGAACAATTACAAGCTATATAATCAATCTTATCAAAAAATAAGGATTGTGATAATCCAAGATGTGGTATTTGATGAACAAGAAATATGAGATTTTGGATTTCATATAGATAATTCAAAATTTTTTCCACCTTTTGAAGACAAGGTGACATAAGTAGAACATCATTGACAAGCCCAACAAGTGCCAATGGTCCAACCTACTTCAAGTAGAAGTGAAAGTGATAGATTCATGCAATGTACAAGAAGTCTTCAAGATATTTATGTGGTAAATGAATGACACGATTATCTCACATTATTATCTTTATTTGTTGACTATGAACAAATGAACTATCAAGAAGCTACAAAAAAATAGAAGTGGAGAGATGCAATGGACACATAAATCAAATCCATGAAGTATGATAGATGGGAACTTGTTTCTATTCCCAAAGAACACCAGCCAATAGTTGAATGAATATACAAAATAAAGCAAAATACTAAAGGAGAGATTGAAAGACATAACACAAGACTAGTTTCGAAATGCTATAGTCAAAAGGATGGATTAACTATGAAGAGGTGTTTTCTCTAATTGCTTAGTTGGAAACTATGAGATTGATCTTTGTTTTGGTAGCTCAAAACAAATGAAAGATATAGATACATCAAATCAATGTATAGTCTAGATTTTTAAATGGAGTTGTTGAAGGTGAAGTCTACATTTAACAAGCATTGGGCTATGAAGTAAAAGATCATGAAAACAAGATGCTAAAATTGAAGAAGAATCTTTTATGGAATATAATAAGCACCAAGAGCATGAAATATTCTAATTGATAAATATTTCCAAATGAAAGGTTTCAAGAAATACCCCTATGAGCTTACTCTATATATCAAGATCAAAGATCAATAGATTTTGATCGAGTGATTTTACATAGATGATTTGATATTTATAAAAAGTAGCTATATTATGTTCATTGATTTCAAAGAAGTGATGACCAATGAATTTGAGATGAAAATAATGGGGCTCAAGACTTACTATCTTGGAATTGAAGTTCAACAATAAGATGATGTAATATTCATTCCATAAGAAAATTATGCAAAACATATCCTAAAGAAGTTCAAGTTAAAGAATTGTAGGGTTAAAATATACATCGATGGAAAATGGAGACAAGTTATCCAATGATGAAGAACATAAAAATATAAGTCAAACATTCTTCAAAACTTTGGTTATAAGCCTATGCTATTAAACATGCACTAGGCCAAATATCATTCAAGTAGTTGGATTGATTAGTCGCTACATGGAATCTCTAATAATGACTCATTTCAAAGGTGTACAATGAATTCTTCATTATCTAAAAGGTACCATTAACTTTGATCTATATTATTTGATTTCTATTGATTACAAGCTTGTTTGATATAATGATAATGATTGAGATAGATATATTGATAATCAAAAAAGCACTACTGAGTTTGTATTCTTCATGGGAGATAATACTTTCAAATAGATATCAAAAAATAACCAATAATTACATTATCCACTTGTGCAGCAAAATATGTTGTTGTTACCTTATGTATTTGTCATGAAATTTGACCTATAACTACTATTGAAAAAATAGATTTGATGCAAGAAAAATTGACTAAGATTTGTGTTGGCAACAAGTCAACCATTTCCTTAGCAATGAATTTAATATTCTATGATCAAAGTAAATGCATTGATATTCATCATCACTATATAAGGGAGGATTTTGAAAGAAATAGTGTACAAATTGAATATGTAAAGTTGAAAGATCATGTTGTGAATATTTTTACCAAGTCATTGACAAGAGAAGACATCAAAAGATTAAGGAATTTTCTAGGAGTTACCAGATCAAGTTTAAGTAAGAGGCTTGAAATTATAAACTTGATGTATAATCCAAACCTAAATTCAAGTAAATTTTTAGAATATTCTATGTATTTTTAAATTTATTAATTATAATATTAATTCTCATGTTACTATTAAATGCATGGTTATAATTTATGTGGTTGAGATTTGTTTAGTATTAATATAAATACTCCTCTCTCCTATTTATATTATTATCAAAAATAAAAAAACTAATAATAACTTTCTAAGTGTTGACTTGAATTCTACAAACTATATATAAGAAGTATTTATCATCAAGCCCAAGGAGGAGTCTTTATATTGAAGTCTTTGTTTTTATTTTAAATCATTTTCCTTTTTTTACTTGAGTCTTCTTTCTTTTATTTCCAACAAAACTATATATAAATATACATCAAGAAAAACACATTTTCTTCTACAAACATCAACCATATCATAGAATTCAATAGAAATTCTAACTATTAGCTGTGCGACATGAAAGTTCAACCCACAATGGTATAATTCTGCATGGAAATTCTGCCCGGTGTTACAGAATGATGAAAATTCTGTACAAAATTTCCAACTAACTTATAGTGTAGAAGTCTGTACAGAATATGCAACTAAAACTTTTGCACATCATTTATGGTACAAAATATCCAGCAAACTCTGCAACAAGACATTTTCCCCGAGACCCTGCACAAAATAATAGTGCAAAGCAGCACATGTTGGAAAATCCATAATCCAAAAAAACTGTTGTTTAATCATGATGGTAATACTCATGGAAGAGTTATTTTTATATTTCGAATAAATTTGAGCAAGGAAAAACATATTTTAGATCAACAGACGACTCTACAAGTTTCTTGTATTCCCTTCACTGGCTCCAATCAACTAAGATGACGATGCTACAATAGTCTTGCATCCCTGGGCCATAAAGATATTTAAATCAGAAAAAAAAAAAAACAAAAACATATGCATTAAAATCAAGCATTTTTTTTATTATTAAAATTAAATACCATATTAAAGATTTAGCATATTATTTACATATAAAATCAAAATCAATTTTATTATAATCAATTAATTTGAAAAATCGAATTACTTGATTATAATAAAATTAATTATTTTGATTATATATGTACATATATACTAAATAAATTAACAAAAATCATTAATACATATATGATATCCAGATAAGTTTATAGAAGGGACATCGACTTGAATAAGATATCGAGCTTCTATTATAAATTATTTCGCATAATAATTTAAATTAATTATAATTCACACCATTACAAAATTATAATTACACTATCTCACTTATTTAGTATATTTTATGTTTTTTGTTGCTTAATACTAATTAAACTTCTCATATTAAGATTATTGTTATTCATTGATTGAATCAAATCACTAATAATTCAATTCAATCAACTTCTAACTATTTCTTTGATACTTTTTATTATTTTATATGAATTTCTAGATTAAAATCCATAAGCAAGATTTGACAATAAGACTTATAAGATTTCTCAAGGGGGATTCATCAATCATTTAGAAAGGACATGGATTCCATCAGTAATCAGTATTCAGCATGTACTTAATAAAGTTATCAAATTCAAAGAGTTTTTAAATCTATTTCTAGATCATACTTTTTATGAATCAAAATAACTATTAAAAAATATATGTAAATAACTACTTCAAAATTAAGAGTGATAGTATTTATAATAACTATAGTGTATATTATTTTATAAGTTAATACAAAATAATTACATTGTGTTAATTTTATTCAATACACTCAAGTGTAGTAGCACTAAAAGTTGGAACTTTACCATTCACCTTTTTTGAGATAGACCTACTAAAATCTAGTACTACAATCATATCGATAAGATATCTAGTTTTATCTAGATTATGAATAACAAACTTATATTCTATAATTATCGATGATTTGATCATGTGTGTAAGTCAATCTTTATGCATCGAATCATCTACAAGTAGAATAAATGACAAATACATTTTTATAAAATCAACTCATTATAAAATCTTTTATTAAAATAATAAGATGTAAATAAAGAAAATAATCATAAATGACTTTTAGTATAAACCAGTTCTAACAGCATAATCATCTATATTCAAAAACTTCATACATGTATATATTTTTAGCCATATAACTATATACTTAGTACCATAATTGTGACCCATATAATTTCTTCTAGTTTTTACTTATTCTTATATAGTCACAATTAATTTTGTCTAATCAAATGTTACGTATAATTAACTAGAGAAATGTCGAAGCTTCAAATACTAGTGCCTCCTTAATAAAAATTCATTCTTTTGCCAATTTATTCACTATCAAATTTGTTTATATATAACAATGTGATATGGATTCTGTGATATATTTCATGTTCTTCCTATGCTTTAAAATCTTGTATGCCAAAGTCTAATAAAATTATCATTTGTTCATTAACATCTTGTATATGAACTTAAAGCCTGTTTCAGCTCAAATGGATAAAGTTTTTAACCGAGTCACCATTTTAATACCTTTCTCAATGATACTAATGTATGATAAGTATATTAGTTTCCTTTATAATCTACTTGTATTCCATGTTTTTCTCTTCATACATGATAACATTTCTACTTGTGCATAAGTTTAAACATATACAAGTTAGGATAATTTTTGCTATGCTTCTCAACCATTCACATGGGGTACTAACCCTTACAAATCTAGAATACAACTAAGTAACATGCTATAAAACAATTATATGAGAATAATTCCCAAATATATAGTGCACATTCACAATTCAAAAATAAATATATATATATTTGATTGAGAGTAGGTTTAACAAAAACAACAAATGGCTAAAAGTAGATCCTAAAAAACACTATTTCATATATAGTCAATCATCATGTCTTAAATTGCCGTAATAAAATATATATAAAATTTTGAAATTAATTCTTGTTTAGCAAAAGAGCTCTATATCGACATCTTGTAGATACATAAATATATAGACACACAAACCCACATATTATTATATATACAAACATATATGGGTGTGTGTATGTTTATATATATATATATATATATATATATGTATGTATGCATATATATATATATAGACACACACACACACACATATATTAGTGTATATTTATAAATAAACATATACACTATTGCAAATATGTGTGTATTTATATATATTATAATACACAGATACACATGTATGTGTGTGTAATTGTACATATGTTTGTTTGTCTATCTGTGTCTAGACATAGACACACATATAGATACTATTATATATACACACATATGTGTGTGTATCAATATATAAAAATACTATTATATATTTATACTATTATATATATGTGTGTCTGTGTGTGTGTGTGTTTAGATATATATATATATATAAATTAGTATATATACTATTGTGTGTGTATGTATACATATATACATACATATATACTATTGATTGTGTGGGTGTGATGTATCTATTGTTAGAGTATGCCGTAAAAGTCAATTATTATATGATTTTTTGGGACTTTTGTATCATATCTTATATGTATAAAGATATCATTTTATGATTATTATATTTATTTAGATCTGTGCAAATATTATATGAATATAATAATGCCATAGGATGATATATTCTATAGAATATATACTACTCTAAATTATTCCTAGTCAAATATTAATATTCAAGAGCAATATTAATATATTAAGACTAGCATATATGTTAATTAATATGAGATATTAAGTTAACATATGAGTATATTTTGGAGAACATATACTGAACTGATCCGCTATGAGAATGTTGCATGGATTATTATAAAACTGTCATACACATTCTCACAGTGACTATTAGTATGAATTATCCTTTGACTTGAAGTTACTATGGTTTCCTACTTAAGGAATTGTATACTTAAGACTCAGCAAATATCACTTGTAATAAGGATGGTTATAAAGTTATTTACTAAGTATACAATAAATTGTGTAGAATGATGTGATTGTTGTAGTTTGAATTTGTCCCTTCTATATAATGAAAATGATATCAGTTAACCCATCGATTGAGTAGTACGACTAAAATAAGATATTGGGCTTATTTGTTTAAGTTAGTCAACTCAAAGATCAAGAAACATATAGATTGATATGATGATGACGTGATCCATGCCTCATAAATCAATCTAGATATAATGGAAAAAAAGACTAAGTCATACAATAAAATAAGTCACTAAATTAGGTTATGTCAAATCTATTATATTTTCATCACTTGGCTAGTAATGATGTATTGCTAAATACCGCACATTTCTTGTTTCTTTAAAATAAGATTTTAAAGTCACTACCAATGTTACGAGAACATATTGGATCATACACATAAAAACATATATATATTTTGACTTCATTTTTATTTATATTAGACTAAAATAAACTAGGCATAAACTTAAGTCTGAAATTCATTTCAGATCTTAAGCTCATTGGACTAAAGAGTTTGGTCCAATTAGTAGATGTTTGGACCTTTAAAATGGTCCCAAACTTAAAGCTCATATTTCTCTCTAGAAAGGTATGCCATTATTGACACATCATTTTCATTAATGATACATCTTTTTAGAAAGGTGTGTGAAAAACTAAAAGGTTTCATCAATGACACATCCTTTTAAAAATGTATGTGAAAAACTAAAAAGTTTCATTAATGACACATCCTTTTAGAAAAGTGTGTAAAAAACCAAAAGATTTCATTAATAACACATTCTTTTAGAAATGTGTGGGAAAAAAATAAAAGGTTTCATTAATGACACATTTTTTAGAAAGGTGTGTGAAAAACCAAAATGTTTCATTAATGACAGATCATTTTAGAAAAGTATGTTAAAAACCAAAAGATTATTTAAAATATGAGAGATAGAAAATGGAAAACAACTAACGAAGATACATTTGTGTGATAAACAAGATTGTAATATGATTACATCCATGAATTAATATAAGGTGGTTGTTTAAAGCGATTAGAGATTCAAATAATTGTTATACAAAAATATTTAAATATTAAATAGTTTTATAGATGAAACTATAATTTGATTACCGTCATAAATCAATTTTATAAATCAATTTTTTTTTTTGGTTAAGGGGTGATGCCTCTGGACCCCACTAGGGGTGATGCCCCTAGGACCCCAATATTTGAATGTCCCATAAATGATTAATTTGATTAATTATAATCATGATAAAGTGATGTTAGATGTATGTTTTGCATAGTATATGGTTATGACCCTTTACCCCATATGTATAGATTATGTGTTTTGTTGCTGTAAGTTAAATACAACCTATGTGTTGTGTCTTTTACTCTACAATTCAAGTTTTAAAATTCTTTTATCATCCAATTCCCCTAGAATGTAACTCTAGGTTTCCTTCTAGTTGTGTAAAATATGATTTAGAATAGTATTAGATTAGAAGGTTATTTTAAAGGAGAAAGCAACCAACAACATAAGACAATCGAGGAAGCACTTGGAGAAGATGCAATACCCTTTAGGTTGACCTTTCGATTTTCTCATCAGCTTGAAAATTTTTTTTTAGTTGGGGCTATAACCATGTCACATTTATTTTATGTTTGTGCAATATATGTTGATATATTACTAGCCTAGTAAAATAAATATAAACACATTTAAATGTATGCGGTGTATGTTAAATTGGTTATTTTAATAAACAATTAAAGAAATCCCTCAAATCAAAATTTAGTCAATAAAAGATTCCTACCAAAATTTGAAACTCATTACTAACTTGATCAATATTAGTTAGGTTTTCCAAAGTTAAGTATCTTTATTTATCTTGGCAGAATGCAATAGGATAATTATGATATCCAGCCTATTGAATTTTAGGTGAGACTTAACTAAGTTACCTTAATTAGATTGAGAACTTCTATATATATAATTAGTAGACATGCCAATATATAGGCTATGAACAAAATGTATTGTTCACCTAATTATCCAAGAGTTGCATTAGATGTAATTGGTAGATGTTATCTACCTAAATAGTCATGTTGGTGATTAGCCAAAGCTAACTCAGGACAAATCAAATATGGATCTTGGCCTACTAAAGGAATTATTTAAAGAGAAAATTTAGGGATTATTTTTAACCTAATAATTTTGTGGGAGGATCATTTAAGTAAGGCCCTAATTAATAAAATTTTAAATATGATATTAATTTCTACATAATTTTAGATTACCATGTCTGCAAACACATTAAACAACTTATCATTATATTATGTCCTTGAGAAAGACAAGCTCGATGGAGCTAATTTCTTGGACTGGTACAAAAATTTGAGGATTATCCTCAAATAAAAAAGGAAACTATATGTCCTAAAGCAGCCTATTTTTGAATCACCTACTCTTAATACCACCCGTGCTGATAAAGATGCTCATAAAATGGTACCAAAATAATGCTTTGGATGTAACATGCCTTATGCTTTGCACCATGAACTCTGAGTTTCAGAAGCAACATGAGAGCATAGATACTTATGATATGGTTGAACATTTAAAATGAATATATTGAGAGCAGGCAAAGCATGAGAGGTATCTAAGGTCTTTTTTGAATGTAAGATGATAGAAGGGGAGCCCTATTGGAACTCACGTGCTCAAAATGATTGGGTATATTGAGAATATAGAAAGATTGGACTATTCATTGAGCCAAGAGTTGGCTGCTAATTTAGTTTTGCAATCATTGCCTGAAAACTATAATCAATTTGTCACAAATTAAAGCATGAATGAAATTGACAAAACTTGCCTGAGTTGTTAAGCATGTTGAGAACTACTGAACAAAATCTTTAAAATATTAAGCCCATAATGATGGTGCAAAAAGGAAAAGGAAAAATGTAAGCCCAAAGGTAAGGGTAACCCAAAACCAAAGGCAATGCAAAATCTTCTACATTGAAACCTAAGAAAGGGATGGCTAAGGAATGTACTTGCTTCCATTATGGTTGAACTGGACATTAGAAGTGGAATTGCAAACAATACTTGGAAGAATTGAAAAATAAGAAAGGAAATGAGGCTTCTACCTCAGGTATTTATGTTATTGAAGTCAATTTGTCTATTTTTTTCATCATGGGTATTACATACTGGATATGCTTCTCACATTTGTTATAATGTGAAGGATCTTAGAAAGAGTAGATCGTTGACAAAAGGTGAGGTGGACCTACGTGTTGGTAATGGTGCAAGAGTTGCTACCATAGCTATATGATCCTATATTTTACATATGCCTACTGGACTTATTTTAGAACTTAAGAATTGTTATTATATGTCTGCTTTATATTGAAACATTATTTCTATTTCTTGTTTGGACAAGAAAGGTTTTTCATTAATAATAAAGAATAAATATTGTTCTATCTATTTAAGTGAGATGTTCTATTGTAGTGCACAATTAATGAATTGTTTTTACGTTCTAGTCCTTGAAATCACAATTTATAATATAAATACAAAATGGTTAAAATCTAATGATACAAACAAAACATATCTCTGGAACTATCACTTAGGTCATATAAATGAGAAACACATATCTAAACTCCATATAGATGGACTTCTAGACTCATTTGATCGTGAATCATATGAAGTACGAGAGTCTTATCTATTAGGAAAATGACTAAAACTTCTTTTACTGGTCAAAGCGAATGGAAAAATAAATTATTAGGACTTATACATAGTGATGTATGTGTCCCTTTCAATATAATAGATAGAAGAGGCTACCAATATTTTATTACATTTATTATTTATTTCAGTAGATATGGCTATGTGAAACACAAGTTAGAATCCTTTAAAAAGTTTAAAGAATTTAAGAAAGAAGTACAAAATCAACTTGGAAAAAGTATTAAGATACTTTGATCAAATCGAGGTGGTAAATACTTAAGCCAAGAGTTTCATGATTATTTAGTTCAGTGCGGGATCATATCCCAACTCACTCCACCTAGAACAACACAATGGAATGTAGTATCAGAAAGGAGGAATCATACTTTGTTAGACATAGTATGAGAAATGATGAGTCATGCAGATCTTCCTTCTTTCTTCTACGGACATGCTCTAGAGATAGCTACGTTCATACTTAATAGTGTTCCATCTAAGGCAATTACAAAGACACCATATGAGATATGGACATGAAAGAGTCCCAAAATGTCTTTCATGAAGAATTGGAGTTACGAGACTAATGTTAGATGCCAAGTCTATAGAAACTAGAACCCAAATCTGATAAATACTATTCTTTAGGATATCCCAAAGAAACAAAGAAATACTACTTTTACATTCTCACACAAGGCAAAGTGATTCTCGCTAGAAATAGTGTTTTTCTAGAAATAGAATTATAGTGGGAGAAAAGTGATCTTAAAGTAATTCAAGATACACAAACTAGTATTGAGATTTTAATAGAACCAGAATAGGCTCCACAAAGTGTTGTGGATCATGAACTTGTTGCACCATAATGAGTTGTGGAACAACAACCTATTCAAGTAGAACAAGCTTTTCATAGATTCTGGTAGGATACATCATCAAAATGAGAATTCTTCTCATCTCCTATCTGATCATGGTGATATAATGTTTGTTGATCAAAATGAGCCTACATCCTATCAAGAAGCTATAAAGAGTCTAGATTCTGAGAAATAGCTGGATGCCATGAGATCTGAAATGGAATCTATGTATACCAACCATGTATGAACATTGGTTGATCCACCTAAAGGGATAAATCCCATTGGGTGCAAATGGGTTTTTAAAAGAAAAACCGACATGGATAGTAACGTGCATACCTTTAAAGGGTGATTGATTGCTAAATGTTTTTAAATAAATTCATGGTATAGACTATGATGAAACCTTTTCATCAATTGTAATGCTTAAATCCCTTCGGATCTTGCTTGCTATTATAGCTTACCATGATTATGAAATATAGAAAATGAATGTCAAAACTATATTTCTTAATGGGAATCTATTCGAGGATGTGTACATGACACAGCCTGAAGGTTTAGTTGATCCAAAGGATACTACAAAGATATGTAAGTTGAAAAAGTCCATTTATAGATTAAAGCAAGCTTCAAGAAGCATAAAATTTTGATTTAATGATGCAATCAAAGAGTTTGGTTTCATTAAGAATAAACATGAATCTTGTGTCTACAAAAGGATTAGTGGGAGCACATTCATCTTTCTTATTTTGTATGTAGACAATATACCTCATTGGAAATGATATCTCGATCTTATAATCTATAAAGGCTTGGCTTGAAAATTGTTTCTCAATGGAAGATTTAGGTGAAGCTGCCTATATATTAGGCATAAATATTTATAGAGATATATCTAAGAGATTATTTGGTTTGAGTCGAAATACATATATTGACAAAGTGTTTAATCATTTAGCCATGCATTATTCTAAGAAAGGATTCTTGCTAATGTCACATGGAGTAAGCCTTTCTAAGGATCTATGTCTCTATACTAAAGAGGAAAGGGAACATATGGATAATATTCCATATGCATCTTCTATTGGGTATATAATGTATGCCATAATTTGTACTTGTCATGATGTCTTATATGCATTAAGCATGACAAGAAGATACCAATCAAATCTAAGTGAGAGTCACCAGATAGTAAAGAATATTCTTAAGTACTTAAGAAGGACTCAAGAGTATTTCTTGATATATGGAGGTGATGAGGAGCTCGTCGTAAAGGGTTGCAGTGATGCAAGCTTTCAAACTAACATGAATGATTCAAGATCATAGTCAGATTATGTATTTTGCTTAAATGGTGGTACTGTGAGTTGGAAGAGTTCAAAGCAAGATATAGTTACTGATTCTACTAAAGAAGCTGAGTATATTGCTTCCTCTGATGCGGAAAAAGAAGCTATTTGTATCAAAAAGTTTATCATATAACTTGATGTCGTTCCTAGCATAACTAAATTAGTAGACCTTTATTGTGATAATAATGAGGCTATTGCATAGGTTAAAGAACCTAGATCTCATCAGCGATCCAAACTCATACTTTGGCGGTTCCATCTCATTTGAGATATTATTGATAGAGGAGATGTGAAGATATGCAAGGTACCTACATATGACAACAAAGAACACCCACCAACCAAGGCTTTAGCATAGATGAATCATGATGGTCATACGAGGTCACTAGGTTTTAGATACTTTAGTGATTAGCTTAAGTGCTAGTGGGAGATTATTAGAGTATGCCCTAAAAGTCATTAGATGATTTTTTGGGACTTTTGTATCATATTATATATATATATATATATATATAAAGGTATCATTTTATGATTATTATATTTATTTATATCTATGTAAATATTAGATAAATATAATAATACCTTAGTGTGATAAATTCTATGGAATATTACTCTAAATTATCCCTAGTCAAGTATTAATATTCAAGGGCAATAAGAATGTTGGAGAACATATAAGATATGACACTTGTCATATCTTATATGTATAAAGTCAATCATTTATGACTAACAAGTAAGTTAACTAATATGAGATATTAAGTTAACATATGAGTAAATGTTGGAGAATATATATTAAACTGACCTGCTATGAGAATGTTGCATGGATTGTTATATAAGTGTTATACACATTCTCATAGTGACAATTAGCATGAATTGTCCTTTGACCTAAAGTCACTATGGTTCCCTATATAAGGAGTTGTATAATTTAGATTCAGCAAATGATACCTATAACAAGGATGGTTATAAAGTTGTTTACTAGGTATACAATAAATTATACAGAGGAATAAGATTGATGTAGATGAAATTTTCTCTTCTATATAATAAAAGTGATATCAATTGGCCCCTTGCTTGAGTAGAACAACTAAAATGTATGGTCATGCTAAAATAAGTCAATAAGAGATATTAAGATTATTTGTTTCAGTTAGTCTACTCAAAGATCAAGAAACAAATAGATTGTTGTGAGGATGACATGATCCATGTCTCATAAATTAATATAGATATCATTAAAAAAAGAACTTAGTCGTACAATAAAATAAGTCATAAAATTAGATAAATCGAATCTATTATATTTTCATCACTTGGGTAGTAATGATGTATTTCTAAATCCTACTCATTTCTTGTTTCTTTAAAATGAGATTTTAAATCACTGCCAATGTTACAAGAACCTATTGTGTCACACACATAAACACACACACACATAGTTCATTTTATTTTAGTTAGAAAAAAAATAAACTGGACCCAATCTTAAGTTTGAAATTGATTTCAGATCTTAAGCTTATTGGACTATGTGAATAACCAAACTGAAATACATCTTTTTAGAAATGTGTGTGAAAAACAAAAAGATTATTTAAAATGGAAGAGGTAGAAAACAAAAAATGTATAACAAAGATATGTTTGTATGGATACCGCTAGAGGCAAGGGCACTTGATTGTGCTAGGATCTGACCGAACCATTCAGAATCAAAAATTTAATTTTATGCTATAATAAGTAACATACTTGTTCAGCATTTAATTATATTCACTTGGATAATTAATGAGTTCCTAGTCCACTGCAAAATTCTGATATGAAATTTACCAGAACCCCAACATCTATATATATTCAATAAATAGTATATATGTATATATGTATATATATACACACACACACACAATAAGATATATCCTATTTTATGTATTTGTATTTGTGTCTATATATGTATGCATATATGTGTGTGTGTGTGTGTGTGCATTATATATATAAATACTATTGTCCATATTTTTCGATGTGTATACATACTATTGTCTATATATATACTATTGTCTATATTTTTGTATGTGTGTGTGTGTGTGTCTGTGTATTTATGATAATGTATTTATATAGAGATATACATATTAACTATTGTATATATGTGCTTTTTTGTCTACACACACATACACACATATATACCCACTCTAGTACACACATGTTAATATTTATATACTAAAATATTAATGTGTGTATATATAAATATACATATATACTATTATCTACATTTTATATATATATATATACACACTTTAGTGTATTTATACATATATAAGTACATATAAACTATTGTATATATGTGTTTTCTATCTATATGTATGTGTGTAAATACTTTAATACGCACATATAGTTGTTGTATACATGTGTGTGCATGTGTGTGTATCTTTGTGCATGTCTATATATATACTATAATATAAGTGTGTGTACTAAAATATAAATATTATTATATATACATATAGACATATATTCTTGTGTGTATATATATGTGTGTGTGCATGTGTCTCTATATATATATATATATATTATTGTGTATATATGTAATTATATCTATATAGATATACTTATATTATTGTATAAAGGCATGTGTGTGTGTGTGTGTATGAAATACATATGTATTTGTGTAGATTTGTGTGTATGTATATATTATACTATAATGTATGCATATATTGACAGATCAACATGTAGACTATTGTATGTATGTAACTACTATAATATATATAGACACACAAATATGTTTTCATATACGTGTTTGTACGTATATTTGTGTGTGTGTGTGTGTGTGTTTATATATATGTATAAATATAAAATATAGTGGCCCGATGTGGCATGGTGTACAAAAAAAGTATGCCTAATTCTACATGATCTATCAATTGAAATCGTGTGGGATTGTATAGTTCAAATGTGTGGGCCATACTAGGCTAGGAATGGTGGCCCCTTTAGACAAAGTAAAGATTAAAATAAGATGGATTTTTATTATTCTAACTTCAAGTGGAGTGTACAATATATATAGCATAAGAAGGCTTTGTTGTTCCTATTTACAAGGTTAACATTATGTAATACCTTTTGATTTATTCTTGTGTAAGGTGTCAGCACAATTAAAATGATAGTTTTTATTAGAGAATCTTGTGGCACCAAAGAAGAAATAATTTTACCATGCACCCACAATATAGTGCTCCAATTGGAGACAAAAAGATTGGAACGTACTTGCTAGAGTGGCATAGTAGGAAGCAACTTGGTAAGAGCATCAGCAAGTTTATCCTTAGAAAAGATAAGAGAAACAACAAATGATGTTTGAGTAAAATGATCACGAACACAATGGTAAACAAAAATTATATGTTTCATATACGAATGAAATACCAAATTGATAGAGACATTTGTAGCACTAATATAGTCACATAATAGTTGTGGAATAGGACATCGAACATAAAGCTCATGAAAAAAGTTTTTAATCCAAAGAAATTTTACAGCACATAAGGCAGGAGAACTATACTCGACATTCGTAGATGATTTAATAATTGTCTCCATTAAACATAATTAAGAGCTTGAGATATACAAGAAGGTTCAATGGACTCAGACAAAGGATGTTTGGTAGTAGTATGATAAAGATGCTTTGCTTTGAAAAAATTATTTTTGGAATGAGTGATCATACTATGAGAAGGAAGGGGAGGTATGGATATGGATATAAATGAAGCAACATAGGTAGTGGTGAGAGGTGTAGAAGTGATAGAATCCAAAGAGGTGGGAGAAGAAGAATAAGAAGATGATGATAAAAGAATAGTTATTGTTAGAGTGGTGGCATGGATGATTATAGTGGTAAGATATGTAGTAAAGAGTATGTTGCTTCTAGATCCAATGTATGTTGAGCAATAGGAGTGGGGGAAGAACAATAGATAAAAGTAAACTAGTTATAAGAAGGTAAAGTCGAAGAGGTGGAAGAAATAGATTTAAAGAAAGGAAAGTATACTTTAATAAAACAAACATGATGAGATGTGTAGGTTTTATGGGTTTTTAAATCTAGTCAAAAAAATACATTTTGATCAGAGGAATTACAAGAGAAAATACATGGAGTAGACACTTATTTTTTGTGTAAGATTTTGACCAAGGAGAACATAAGCAACCAAAGATACAGAGTATTTTGTAATTTGGCGACTTAAGAAAATAGCTTATGATAAGAAAAATAAAAATTAAAATACAACATAGATAGATAATTAATTAAATAAATAGTAGTTTGAAAAGTATATGTCAAAATTTTGGAAGGAAGATTGACTTGATGAAGAAGAGTTAATCTAGTTCCATCAATATGATGATGATGACATTCAGAAGTTCCGATATGTTGAGGTGTATGTTCGAAGAGTTTTAAGATGTTAAATTTCTAGATTACATGAGAAAATTTAGAGTGTAATATATTCACTGCCACCATCAGAGTAAACAAAGATAAAAAGAAAATTTAAAAACTTTTCATTGACAACTTTGAATTGACAAAAAATAGCGAAGACATTAGATTTTAAGTGTAAAGCATAAAACCATACATATTTGGTAAAATGATCAACAAGAATAATACAATAAACATGATCAGTAATAAATTCAATTGGATATAGTCACTAGAGATGAGTATAAATCAATTCAAGATGACCACAACTTTCCAAAGTGGATTTACCAAAAGGTAAATGGTGACTTTCATTACATAAAATAATAAGTACAAACAAAATTAGAGGAGCATGAAGAAGATAGTGAAACTAGGTCAAGATTGACAAGTTTATATATTATTTAAAAGGAAGGGTGACTTAGATGACCATTCCAAGTAGTCGTAGAAGCACCCTATATAACACTTGTAGAGAAATAAAGACAATAATGTTTGGTTGCATAGTCAGCTATTAGCCATTGATAGAGATCATGTTGATTCCTTTCATGGAATAAAGGAGGGCACATGCCATATAGGCCTCTCTAATCTTACCCAGCCTATATTCTTTTTATGTAATGGCAATCCCATTTTTATTCATTGCATTAGTCATTTCTCATGTTAGGTATGTCCAAGTTGGGTAGATCGAGTTTCATTTAGTTTGTATTCATGATTAGTTTGTTTTAATTTTATAATAACAATATATAATTGATATTGTAATCATGAATTTTTTTTTTTCAAATTATTGATATTTTTTTATTTTATTTTGTTTTTACATGTAAGGAGCAAAACCAAGAATGTGAAATAATTTTTCACATTTTAATTTTAGAATTCAAAAAATATCAAAGAAATGAAAATTTTCATTTTTCTAAAAGTAGCGAAGTGCTCAAATGGGGGAGTGCCTTCAAGAACTTCCAAAATGAAATGAAAGAAAAAAAAATGGTAGAATACAGTTTTTTTTTCCGCAAAAGAAAAATAAATATATATCTAAAACATTATAAAAGGGGGGGTGTGTTGTTACAAACAAGGAAAAAAGGTAGGGTATTTTTTTATAGAAGTATTTTATTTCTGTAGTTACATAAGACAAAAACAACTATCATTTTTTAAGAGTTTTTCCAAAGTCAAAATAGAGGGGTTACAAAAGATTGGAAAAATATTTTGAAAAAATAAGTATGGAAGTTGAAACTATTCCTCTCCTTTATCACTCACATGTGGCTTAACTAAACAAGAGATTCTAGATAGTTTCACCTACTGTCCATAAATTATTTGAAATATTTTTAGTGTTGAATCATTGCCTTGATCTTGATGAGTTGAACTCCTAACCTGAATTATAATGTGTAATGATATCTAGAGTATTATTCCCAAATTGTATGGATTCTAGGGTTATATATTCGAAAAAATTAATTTTTGCTTAAATATAATTTTAGGGCATTTTATGTTTTATAGATTTTTAGTATATGTGAATAAGTCTTTAGTATATGTTGTTCGTATAATCCTTTTATAAATTGGATTTTAAATATTTCCAAGTGCATATATAACTTTAAAGTTTTTAGAATTGTTGATGAATCTAGTTGGCTTAAACATAGCAAAATCTAGACTGAATTTATTTTATTTAAAACTTGTCATTTTAAAAAATAATAAAATGTAATCACATTTCTTTTTTAGATCTAAACATATTTGTTGCATCAAACAAAAATTATTTTTCTAATAATTTTAGTAGTTTCAAAATAACAACATACCAACTGATTTCTCCAACAAAAAGTATACGAGCCTTGGTTTATGTTACAATCCAAATTCATAGCCAAAAAGTATGCATAAGATCCATAATTCCTTTTAATTATATCATATAACTAGAAGTTATATAATTAATATCATATAATCATAAGAAATAGAATCAATAAATACATAGTTTGAACTTATGTACAAATTTATACACATTTCTAATAAAATAATCATAGCCCACAAAAATAATACATAAAACAAATATTAACTTGTAATTTATATTTCATATCTCATGTATTTTTTTTCATATTTATAGTTGATATGAAAATGCAGCAAATTTGTAAGATCTCTATTTATTTATTTTATTTTATGGAGTATTACTTACCTAATGGAATATTTATAAATTATTTATTTTGATTAAGTTGAATTTTTTATATAAATTATTACGCATAAAGATTTCCAATAATGTCAAATTTGGCAAAGCTTTAGTTTCTCTACCTCTATATTTTAGGCAAAAAATACTTATCTTGGGTTCTCGATTCTGAAATTCTCACAGATACAATGAATCTTGGAAATACTTTTAAAAAAGAAAATGATACATCCCTACAGTATTACACCAAAGCTTTAATAAATCTTCATCATCACATTGATGTATGATTAAAAGGTGAATACTATACAATTAAAGATCATTCATCCTTTGGAATAATCTATATAACAATTATGACCACCAAAAGAATGTAATCTTTTCAAATATATAATATGATTAAATGTACTTGAGATTACAAGAATTAAAGTCAATTAGTGATTATAATTGGGCATTATACAAAATTAGCTCATTATTAAAATTTTGTAGAGAAAATTTGGGGCATCATTTTACTAAATATCTAGAATTGATTCTATATCTTATTGTGGCTGAACAAAAAAAAATGAGTTTTTTCTAAAAATCCATCAATCTCATTTTTGTGGGTCCATGTCATTATGTGAAGCTAATGGCACATATGTTCAAACTTATGGATATAAACAAGGATGTGAATATTGATGAGGTCGAGGTAGAGGACATAGTCATGGTCATGGTTGTGGTAGACATATTTCCTTGCACCATGATGGCCATCATAATTCAAACCAACACAAGTGGAATAATCCAGAGGAATGACCTAAAAAGGGTGTGTAACTATAGAGAAAATATACTCATTTAAATGAATGATATATATGTGGTATAAAATTATACTGGTCATGTACATATTGTACTTCAAAACATTTGGTTGACCTCTATCAAGTCTCAATTAAAAAAATGTTGAAATGGACTTTATTAATGTTGATGACTTAGAGAACTTAACCCATTTATATATTTCAGACTTCTTTGAGGACCATAGTAGTAAAATTGACCATCTAATTAGAGATGGACAAATTTTTTATGATTAGTAATTCTATCGTTATTTAAAATTTGTTTATGTTATCCTCACTTGATTATATACATCTTTACCTCAACACATGATTATTACATTTTTTCCTTTATTCATACTTGGAAGATATTTAGATCCCTCTCATGCCTTAATAAATCATATAATATATAATGTAGATACATGCCTTGTTGACTGTGCTACCACACAAATAATCTTATATGAGTAAAACTATTTTCTAACTTAATGTTAGCAAAGTATAATATTGGTACCATATTTGGTCTTGTCAACCTAATTCAAGGCTTTGGAAGTGTAACTATAATTCTATCTAGTAGAACTAAAATCCAAATTGATGATGACCTTTATTCTGCTAACTCCGACTAAAATCTTTTTAGTTTTATGGATATTCACTAAAATGGATATATATTGGAACTATGAATAATAATAATAATAAACACATTCTCACTACTTTGGTTGTGTCTAAAAAATATATCTTGGAAAAACTTCTTTCTTATTCAAGTGGTTTATATCAAATGATCATTCATACCCATTAAGTATATGATGTCACAAAGCAAAAGTTGAGCAAATCAAAAAGTTTTATGATTTGGTATGAATGCCTTGGTCACCGTGACTTTTCTATGATGCCTCATATTATGAACACTAATTTTGGGAATCCTTTGAAGAACCAGAAGATTTTTTATGCCTAATGATAATAATTGTGTTTTTCTCTCACAAGGCAAGTTAATTATAAAACCTTCATTTACCAAGGTTGAATTTGAATTACCAGATTTCTTAGAATGTATTTATTATGATATTTGTGGGACAATTCATCCGCCAAGTGAACATAGGTAATATTTTTATTACCTACTTTTTAGATTGTCATTTTAATGAAGATGTTTTTCTGCATTTGGGGGAAGCAAGGCGATTCAAGAAGAATGATGAGAAATTATGTAAAGTTACACACACTATAGGATTTAATTATGAATCAAATGAAATGCCACCCAACACACTATTTGATCTAGCTCTGATACCAAATGTAAGATAATCTCAAATACAATACGAAGAAACACTAACAGCTCTTTGATACTTGATATAACACCCCAACATCCTTCCTAAACCAAATGTTAGGAAATTCAAAGTTACAAGGATCCTCAAGACCTTTCATTACCCTCGTGCAATCCCACACAAGAAGACACATGATTATCTATGGATTCAAAAAATCTTATAGAAGAAATATTCTATGCAGAGAAGAGAGAGAAATGTATATATGTGTATGAGTGTGTGTGGGTGGGTAGGCGTGTGTGTGTGTATTACCATAAGTGCAAGAAAAAAAATAAGATGAAAACTATTTCATCATTTCTAGTTCATCTTGTTTAATTTGATTCACATATTGTTTTTACATTCATTTACAATGTTTAAATAGAAAATAGGAAAACCACTTAAAACATAAAACCTAAGTCATGACATCATATCTATGTCATGACTTCATTAATTTTGCGACACCATAGGATATTATCATAATTTGAATCCTTAAGATGGTCAGTCACAATAACACAAAATAGGTTGCAACTACAATGATATCATGACACCATAAAACAAGATCGCAATATCAAAATATATATTATAGCTTAAGTTGAGTTGTGACTTCACAATTCAATGTTAAGAATCCAAAAAAAATGTTACAACTTATGATGAGACATGAATTCAAAATATATCTAACGACTCCAAAGCATCATCTTCTAGTTGTAACCACATAAGATAGATTGCAACTTAGTTTAGGTCATGACTTTATAATCCAAGTTAGGACACTAAACACTAGTTATAACTTTTAAAGTATGAGCCAATCTTAGCATTCTCTTACTTGATGAATACTTCTTTCTTCTAATCATAATCTCATCCCTGCACCACTAATTTTTTTTCACCCACTACCTTTCAATCATCCTAAAATTTGAAGCCAATTTTACAAGGATCCTAGATGTTGTACAACTTATTTTCTTTAGCTTGCTCTCACTTCATTGGATCCCCAGAGGCTTTTCTCTCCATCACAATGATTGATTCCTTTTATATAACCTAAAGAGAAAGATATGCATTATATTCAAAATGTTCATGTGAGTATCTAATTCATGTAGGTTTTCTTAATGCCTGAGTCTTAAAGCCCTATCTACTCCACCTCTTCATAAGAAGGGTATGTGCCACTAGTTGAATGGAGTCACAACTCTATTTCTTATCTAGAAATAGTGATAAATCATGACTCACCATTTCCATATCATGACTCATTTGCTTCATAACTATCAATGTTATCATGACTTCTAGAAACACTTTTATTCTTAAACTCCTTGACCACTACATCTCAACTTTATATTACTATTCTTATTTTTGGTTTCCAAAGCTTGTAGCCTTTGATGCCTTTCTTATAGCCAAGAAATTTATATCTCACTAATTTGAAGTCCATCTTGTTCATATTTCATTTGGCACATGTGCCAATGCCTCACATCCAAATACCCAAAGATAGGATACTCTCATTTCCTTCTATACAATACCTCAAGTTGTATTTTATTTTTCCCTATTGATGTGAGAATGCTATTCTCTAGGTAGCATGCTATGGTAATTACTTCTGCCCAAAATTTTGGCTTCAAGTCAACCTGGTTTCTCATTTACCTTGTTTTTTTCATTAGTATTTAGTCAACAGTTCTACTACTTGATTTTACTATGGTGACGTATTCATCATGTTCTACCTATTGTTGAGTTGATTCTCCATCAATGGTCTGAATTTCATAAACTTGTCAAGTTATTTGGTTTTCTTCTGGATGAAGAAAACTCATGATTATCCAGAGAAGTTATCAATAAAAGAAACATAGTACCTTGATCTCACAAAGTGATGCCTCTAGTATTCCTTTAAACATATAACTATTAATCAATTCTAATACTATAAAAAAAATCAATTCCAATACTTTTCTTGATCTTGTAGTGGTATCTTTAAACTTTGCCTACTTTTGTTTTTCATAAATATCGTCCTCACAAAAGTGAAGCTTCCTAAATTTTTAATATTTATTCCACCATCCTTATATCTTGTCTCTATTTGTATCTTGATATCATTTTTCAATGTCATGAGTCCATACTTCCAATGGATTTATTCTCAATGGATAAACTCTTTTTCATATCTTGCCTATTCTCCATGACTCTATTCTTCTTCTCAGAAGTCATGTACCCATTACATGAGTGCCTAGTGTCATGATGGTGCTCACCAATAATGTTTACAAGTTTCAACACCTTATTCCTCATGAAATCAACCCTACTTATTGCATCTCATATTAATAGTTTTCATCAAAAGAACATCTTATTCCATCATCTATTATTTCACTCATAGAGATTATATTCCTACTCAAACTAGGAATGCACACCACCAATGGAAGAAATTTGATCGTCCTATCATGTATCCACATTTTCATCTCCCATGACCAATTATCTCTACCATTGAGTTTGTGGCATTCTCCATATTCACATCTTTTCCATCAAATAACTTATATGGACTAAACTAGTTTGATAATAAGTCATATGATATGACATACTTGTGTCAATATATCAAGTATCCTTATCAACACGAGCAACACAATCATCAGAAAATTGAACCTCTCCTCTAGATTGATGCTTGTTTTCCAAATTAGTTGTCATATGAGTTGGTTTGTTCTTGTAGTCCCACATGAAGTACCTTAGTCTACCATATTTATAGCATATCAATTCTAGCTAACCCATAGCCTTCCTTCATTCCCTTGCCTTTAAGCTTTCAATCATTCAAATATCTCTATAGTCCCCCACTCATAAACAAAATCTCATTTGTGTATTTCTCCATAATTTTCCTTCGCATATCCTCAAATAGTAGAGCTCAAACTATTATCTCTGATGATAACCCTATTGTTCCACTACTAAGGGTGATAATTAAGCTATCATATGTATTTGTTAGTGAATAGAAGAAGGTAGGAGTCTTTTCGTCATCTGTAATTTCACAACCAATAAAAGAAAGTTTCTTGAACATTGTATGAAACTCATGCAAATGGAAAGAATATGAATCAGATTTCTACATGCATCATCAGTATAACTTTTTCTTCAAAAAGTGTTTTTTGACCAATGAATTGCTTTGATAGAGCATCTTTAGTTTCTTCTACAACTCCTTTATGGTTTTATCACCTGAAATATTTACAAACACCTCATATGCTAAACACAATCAAATTATCCCTTGTACTTTGTGAGCCACCTTGTCCCAATTAGCATTCTTAGTAGATGTCATATCTAGTTTCTACCCCCTTTTAGTTGGTTTAAGATCTTCTATGGTTGACTTGTAATTCCAATCAACCAGTAAATCATTGTTTGGTAGTCTATATATTAACTTTTTTGGACATATGGTGAATTTATTTTGTTATGTGTGCACATGAAAAGATTTCATAAGATCATTGTTTAGAAATTATTTGACAAATATCAGTGAAATCATAGTAATTTTGGAAAAAAATTAATAGATCAGTGGAGCAAAGAATTGTAGGGAAAAGAAGTGATAAAGAGTCATAATAATTTATTTGCCATGACTTGAGTATATTTTCATAATATTTGTTAAGAAGTTAAAATATCTTTTCTTGGAATTAACTCTAAAAAGAACATGATTAAAGTTATGATCATACTATCTCTAAAATACTTCATGACCTTGTCATTCTTTTCTCAACATGGCAGCCAAGTGGCCTTCTGACATAAATAGTTGTGGCAATTTTTAGAGTTGTGACTTATTTGACATAAAGCTGAAATACTAAGTATTTTGAGTTACAATATTATTTTTCACTATGAATTTTCATTCTAGACAACACTACTAGAGTCATGGCTTTTCCAGTGTTGTGGCTTTGTACTACATAAAGTAAACACTAAAGCTATATTCACTAGAGTTGTGGCTTCATGTTATAGAGATCAATTATCTCAGTCATAATAATTCCAGTACCATGACATTTTGCTCAGAAAGACAAGATCAAAAATGTCTAATTATAGTGTTATGACTTTGTATTATAAATATCATTTGTCTCAATTATGGCAATCCCAATGTCATGATATTTTGCTTAGAAAGCCATGACCAGAGCCATGACCAATTTTAATATTACAACTTTATGTTATAAAGATCAAAAGGCATCTATCATGACCATTTCAAATATTATGATATCATGCCCTAGAGAAGATACAAAGAGATGATAAAGTTATGACCTCGAGTCCATGCTATGACTTCCAACATAAATTATCACATGGATTCCCAAAGTATAAATTGATATTTAGAAGAATTGAAAAAATAAAGAGGAAATAATGAAAAATATGAACTAAGAACCCAATGAAAGATAATTTTGATCTTCAAATAGTGTAAATCCAAAAAATATATAAGTAATATTTGAATGAAACTAGAATATTTTTATTTAGATTTTCATGTAGGTATTCAATAGGTACCCTCGAATCCATGAGATATATTTCTCTTCAATAGTTGACTAAATTGAGATATAAGATTGGTGAATGAACTTGTGTATGATGAATTAATAAATTTATGAATTTATATTTGTGTTTAGATGTCAATGGATATGGATGTAAATTAGAATTGTAATTTAGAATTTTAATGAATATGTATGTTTATGTGTGCCAATCATGATAGTTGGTGACAAGTCACAAGACACTCAAATAGTATGGTAAGCAGAAAGTAATTGATTTATAATCTTAATGCATGAGATAAATTAATGTGTGAAGATTCAAAGTTTAGATAAGTTTAATTATTGGGATTATGGTGATTATCGTTTGCTATCCAAATTATTGAATATTTTTGGGTATTTTAGTAGCTGATAATAATGTGTATAAGAGAAATGGAGTTAATATGTATTAAATTTATGTTTTTTTTATATTTTGGAGAGTTTTAATGAAAAGTCATGAAATTATTAATTTTTTTGAGGTGTTTAGTAGATGGGGTAGATCAATGACTCTTGAATAGTTTCGATATCTATTCTTGGCCGAAACTCTACCTAATTAGTTGAAGAATATTCTTGTATGTGATAATCTTACCAACTCATTAGCATAATCTTTTCATTGAATGACATATTCTCATTGACTATAATATTATCATAGAGTCACAATCATATTTAGTTTAAATAAATTTAAATATTTATGATATTAATTTTCAATCACAATAACTAAGCACCTCATTGTTGCTCAAAATTGGGGCCAATTTCATAATGCCGCGACTTTATATTTTTTTGGTTTAGTAGTATAATGTCAAACCCATGATAGTTTTTACAAAATCATGATTTTTGACCTAAAATTATTATAGAACCACATCTACTAATTCAAAAATCATGAAAATTGTTGAAAGTCGTGGTCTTTTAGATACTAAATATCATACAAAATATTACTCAAGTATGACCATTTTCAAGGCCATAAATCTTATCCTTAAAAAGGGCATAGATGTGAATTGTCCACACAAGCTAAGTACCAATGTTGTAGCATCATAATAGTGCTGCAAAATTATGTTATACAAAAGAAGAAAATGCTAGTTCTATGGCTACTCACAGTGACATGGACACTTTTGTGCTAGTGCCATGACCATATCTAACACATAAAACCCTTTGATCACTACAAGTATTTCTGAATGCCATGGCCACATACATATTAAGAAAAACCATTTTCCAATCTATTAGCCTCAACATAGCACTATGACTATATAATAGTATGAGAAGCTATCTCCACTCTATGGCCACATCACAACAACATGGAAAGTGCAAAACTAAGTTTTTGATGAGTCACGGAGATGAAAAATTAGAAGAGCGAATGAAGCTTATCAAAGGTCATTAATAGAAATAAATTGATTATAATAAAGGCATATCCAAACGTAAGTTTTTGATGAGTCATCCATTTTCAAAATGGTTTAGGAATGGGAAATTGAATGAACACTTAAAAAATTTTCTTAATATATCCTAGAAGCTAGTAATGAATATACCAATTGCTAAACTATATTAAATTTATGAAAGATATAATAAGTAATAAGTTAAAGTCGAAGACATACTTGACCGTGAATATGACTGAGAAGTATAGTGTTATTATACAAACAAAAATTATAAGGAAATTGAAAGACCATAGAAGTTTTACTATACTTTGTACTATTAGAGATCATATATTTTGGAAGGTATTATGTAACTTGGGATCAAGTATCAACTTGATACCCCTATCCATTACTTGAAGATTGAATCTCAATAAAATTACTTTAATATCTATCTCGCTCCAAATGATAGATAAAACTATCAAGAACCCAGATGAAATTACCAAAGATGTATTGATAAAGGTTGGTATTTTTATTTTTAGTTGATTTCATATATTTGGATATGGAGGTAGTTCAATAAGCATTATTAATTTTTGGGATGACTATTTTTTGCATGGGATAAGCCCTCATCGTTGTCAAGAAAGATGAGTTCACTCTCTATGTCAATGAGGAACAATTAATGATTAATCTTCACAATATAATATGAGATCTAGATGATAATGTAAAAAAGGTATTAGAGAATCAATAATCAACTCCATGTTGTATTTCAAAAATGTAGATTTTTTGTAGAAAGACTTTGTAGAAAGAGAAGAATAACTTTCTATTTTTGGCAGAAAGACTACTAGCCAGATGAAAACAAAAAGTATGAAAGATAAAAAAAATGTTGGATTGACAAAGTGACAAAGTGTATGAAATATAGAAGAATAACTTTGCAATTATGAGAGTGATGTAGTGTATAATATTGAAGAATAACTGTAGATCTATGGTAAAGATGAAATGAAGAACATTAATAATTATATTAAAGTTGAAAAAAACATGAAAATAGAGGAATTTAACTGCCATGTGGTCGTGACATTCTTCAAAGTTGCGATCTCTGAGAAGTTTTATGTTAAAAACTCTAAGAAAAAGGAGGCATATAAAGAAAAATACAAGACTATGATAGACATGGTATGATAAATTAAAGACAAAGCCACCACTATGTCAAGCATCATGACTTTGGTGTTCCATGATGAAAATGACTAAGAAAAAAAAGGAAGATAAAGATGTACCTATGCCCAACTCCATGACTTTGGTGATACTAAATTAATTTGTTCTTTAGAATCCTAATGACAAAAACCATGACTATGCACAACATCATAATTTTGGAGTTACATAATGAAAATGATAACTAAAATGTGCAAGACAAAGTTGTGACTTTTATAATAGCTGTGAATTTGTAGATACAAAAAAAATGATTGGATTAATGAAAAAGCTGTGGCGATACTCAACACTATAACTTTTGAGATCTAGAATGAAAAGGGTAACAAGATCCGAGAAGGAGTCTCAGCATTCACTAAAGTCATGATACCAAATTAGGAAACAACCTTAGAGACAAGTGTAACTAAAAAAAGACTTAATGAAAGGACCAACAGGAAAGAAGTGAATAAATACTAAAAATAGTACATAAATATCATAAGTCTCTGATTGAAGTAAAGAGGTTTTGATGATATAGCTATAGATGTTAAACCAAGCACTGCTTGGGAGGCAATCTAATAATTTTTTTTGTGTTATGCAATAAATACTTATATCCACCACATAAATAAATACATACATCAATTGACCAACAAGTATAGTCCCAAAACTCAAACCCCATAATAATTGTCAACATATCAACTTGATGCTGATCCACTATTAATAAACTCTATAATACTCAAACTTAATTATAAAAGATACATTGAGATGATGATTTTTTTAAAGGGGGGAAATTATTATTTGAGAATGAGCTATTATTTTATTGTGTGAGTTTAATTGTTGTTAAAATTACCTAACATTCTTGTATATTTTAGTAGTTGATAATAATGTGTAGATAAGGAAATATAGTTTTTATGATAGTCATAAAATCAATGTGTTTTAGAGGTGTTTTATAGAGGAGGTAGATGAATGAATCTTACATAGTTTTGTCAATCATTCTCAATAGAAACGATACCTAATTGGTCTAGAAAAATTCATGTATGCTACAACCATACTAACTCATTAGTTTCTAATATATTATATATATTTAATGAATATGATATTATTATGGAATCATGGTCATAATTAGCTGAAAAAATTTAAATAGCAGCTACATTAATTCTATCGTAGCAACCATGCACCACACTTGTGCTCAAGGTAATGACTAATGTATAGAATTGTGACTATCTTTATTTGACTTTATGTTTATATGACATTTGAGCTATAAAGATTTTATAGCTACAACCATTTATGCCAAAGACATGATGGTTATTTAAAGCTATGACTTTTGGAATACTAAATTTTATACATGACATTACTATAGTACTACCATTTCTAAGGTCATAACTTTTATCCTCAAAGGAAGGCATAACCACTTGTTTGCACAAGCTAAGTAAAAATGTTATAGCATCCTAATAGTACCATAGCAATATATTATATGAAAGAAGAAAAGGCCACTATAGTGGCCTCTCATAGTGCTGTAAATACATAAAAATATGAAAAGTAACTTTTGCACTATGTTTAATTCCTAATGCCATGGTCACAAACATACAAAAGATTTTTTCATTGCTATGACTATTTTTTATCCATATGACCACATACATATCAAGAAAGACTATTTTCAATGTCATGGCCTCAATAGAACACTACTGCTATATAACAACTTTAGAAGCCATCTCCACTCCACAGCCAATTGATAGTGTGACAACCCCATATGGACTACAAATAAATGAAGACATGAAACCACGACCATATCACATCACCACAACTTTGTGTTACATAAAGATTAGATCCAAATCATTGTCATTTTTTATACCATAACTTTGTGTTATAGAAAGATCAAGATAATGAAGTCATGGATATTTACTTGAGCTGCAAACTCAAGCTGATAGAGATGAAGGCTGAAGTAGTAACTTTCTTTCAAAAGTCACGACTTCCTACTTAAAGTAATGCAAGGCTATACGAGTATAAAAGTGGAAGATGGAAAATTTTTAAACGAAACTATCATAATCTCATTTCCTCTCATTATATATCATGTAATAGGCACAATCAAGGAAAATACAAACCTTAGGGGTGAATATTTTACTCCTAGTTCTATAAGTAAGAAATGTAGGCACAACTTATGCTAATCCCTAGAGTTAAGAGTCATAACTCTCAAACCTCTCTCCTCAAGAGATATATTTTGGAATTTATACCAAATTAGTATGGTCTAAGGTTTATGTAATTTATATTATATGATGTAATTGGTTTTAATTATGAATGCATGAATAATTTGATTTATTTTATATATGGATACTGATGGTTGATGACTAAATAGAACTTGAATTAGACTTTTAATTATTGGTGGGTTTGTGTGAGGTTATCGTGGTGGATGATGATAAATAAATCTCTATAATTACTCATGCACATAATAGGAAGGAATTGATAGCCCTTCCAATTGCCATGCATGAGATAAACCTATATATTGAAATAAAAAATTTGAGTATGTTAAATATCATTAGTATGATACTTATAAAGCCAAAAATACAAATACTTTTATATGACAATCTAGTATACACATCTTAAAGGAACTAATTCTCAATTAGTATAAATATTATATAAAACTTTTTCCAAAGAAATTCACGTTTAGTATTAGATTCACATAATAACTTAGGAGGATGATGACTAGAAATCCTCGAGATATGTATGAGTTTGTTGTAACTCATAAGGTTGTGACAATCCTTGTGAAATACTTTCACTCATTTAGTTTCCACTGATAAAACTTAATAGAAGAATATGTTAATTATTATAGGTGTCAAATAGGCAAGGCTGGCCCGGCTCGGCACGAGGCATGGTCCGATTCGGTCGTGCCTAGCCCGGCACGGCACGAGAATTTTCCGTGCCCGTGCTCGTGTCGTGCCTACCACGACACGAATCGTGTCATGCCATGCTGAGCCAACCGGAGATCCTGCCATGCATGGCCTGTCATGGTACCATGGCCCGGTACCTCTGCACGAGCCGAGGTACCGCTACTGTACCGCCCCGTCGGACTGAGGCTCAACCCGATGGATCCGGAAATCAGGTGGGCCCAGATCCGAACCAACCCCAACACTAACGGCATGTTATGGGCTTACGACCAAAGGTTCAAATATTTAAAAAAAAATTATTTGAAATTTAACTGTCAAATTTCACCTCCAATGGCTATAGGGCAGAACCCGACCGCCCACATGATTCTGCCTCAAAAAAATTATTAAAAATTCAAAAAATAAAAAAAATATTTTTAAAAAATAAATTCCATTTTTTTTCTATAAAAGCCCCCACCCCCTCTCTCTAATTAATATGATTTTCAAAAACATAAAATCTCACATTCTCACTCTCTCAAATCTCTCTCCTAAAATTTTCTCTCTCGAGATTTTGGCTCGGCTTTTCGGGACTCACAAATTAGGCTCGTCTTTAATTGGTATTTGCATTGTTCTTTGGAAGTTGAATCTTTGGTGCACGTACTTTTCTTTTACACTACTTTATAAGTATTTCTATTTTTTTCTATTTCTACTTTTTAAGATATCATCTTGCCTAAAAAAACCAAAAAAAATGACAAATACAAATACTAATGAAATTAATATAAATTTAGAAAATGAAAATCTTACACAAAGGTTCGAGGCTGCTGAAACTTTGGTTTCTCTAGTTGTCTTAACACAAACATCTAAAAAACAAAAAATTAAGAGGACTTCTATAGTTTGGACTCATTTTAATATAATAAAACAAAAAATTGTTAGGGGTGAGGAAGAAGAAATGATATTGTGCAAATATTGTAAGAAAATTTTAACTTGTAAGAATACATTTGGGACTGGACACCTTAAGAGGCATGCTGAATTATGTACCAAAAAACATGGTGCATTAGATCCTAGGCAAGCCCAACTTAGTATAGAATTTTTTGAGACTAGATCCAGTTCAGTCTCAAAGTTTACCCCCTTCATATACCACACCGAGTTGGGTAGTAAATGAATGACCAAACTTATCACATTGATGAGTCATTTGATCAGATTTTTAGAAGATCTAAGGGTAGTGAGCATCATGTAGACATATTTTTAGCCTGCTTATCATAGGATTACTAGGTCTACATCTAGGAATGTCATATTAACATATTATAAGTTAGAAAAATAATTAATAATTAATGAATTTATAGCATATAGTGGAGTGGTGTCCGTGACGTCCGATATCTGGACTAGTCGAATGATGCATCAAATGCATGTCTCATCGCTCACTATGTAGATTCTAAATAGACTATGAATAAAAAAAATGTTAGGATTCTTTGAGATTCTCTATCCTCATGATGACCCTGCCATTTTTAAGTGTATGATGAAGATCTTTAGAGAATATAAAATTCAAAATAAAATTTTGTGTCACATTTAATAACGTATCTAATAATTGAGTAGCGATTAACATGTTTGTTAGGAATATTAGAGACTCACTATTAGGAGAGATTTTTCACGTCAAATGCATGTGTCACATGATTAACTTGATTTTACAAGCGGGGATGAAGGTGTGTTCCCCCGCTTTGGAAAATATACGTAACTCACTACAATACATTCGCACGTCTCACAGACAACATGATTTTGGTAGTCTTTATTTGTCTGTGAATCTTAAGAAGAAGAAATTCTAATCGGATGTGAGACACTTTTGGAATTACATGTACCTGATGTTGGAGTCATGTGTTGGATATGAACACGTGATATTTGACTACGTTAATAGTAAGAGTGATTAACTTTTTATTGATGACACTGACTAGGCTTAATGAAATTTCTGAAGATTATTTATGACACGACGAACATGTATTCATCAGTTTATACTCCCACGACTTGCAATGCACTTAGGTGTATAAGCAATATTAGTAGCATGTTTAGGAATTATCGAGCTGGCCCGATACTTAGCCATATGGTTGTAGAGATAGAAACCAAGTACTTAAAGTATTGGTCTTCCATTCCATATCTTATATATCACATATTCACATTAAATATCACATATTTAATCTGAATATATGAATATATGAATATATGAATATGTGAATATATGAATATATAAATATGTGAATATATGAATATATGAATATATGAATATATAAATATGTGAATATATGAATATATGAATATATGAATATGTGAATATATGAATATATGAATATGTGAATATGTGTATATATGAATATATGAATATATGAATATGTGAATATATGAATATATGAATATGTGAATATATGAATATGTGAATATATGAATATATGAATTTATGAATATATGAATATATGAATATATGAATATATGAATATATGAATATATGAATATATGAATATATGAATATATGAATATATGAATATATGAATATATGAATATATGAATATGTGAATATATGAATATATTCACATATTCATATATTTAGGTGGATGACCCACCTAAATAGTTCATTCACAAGAAGTTGACTGACCTTTTCACATACTACGATTTTAGGCATGGTGATAGTAGTAGTGAGACTATGAGTACAGACAATAATACCATATTCGGAGATGATGATTTTTCCATTCAGTTAGCTAGGATGAAACAATAGGATGGACTGTGGAATAGGAGCGAGCTGTCTCAATACTTAGATACCGATTACTACTCAATCCTATCACATTCTAATACTAAGAATCTTGATATATTACAGTGGTGGAAATTATATGAGTCCACCTTTCCTATGCTATCTAAGATGACATGGGATCTACTGACTCCTCTGATATCGAGCATAGTATCGGAGTCAACTTTTTCTGTTGTAGTGAATGTGATTTTGGGTAGTAGATCAAGATTACGTCTAGATATTGTTGAGACTTTAGCATGCATGAAGGATTGGAAGGATTCAAGGTTTAGCATCAAGGATCATGCAGGGATTGGGAGTGGGACTACAGTGAAAGCGGAGGAGTTGATTGCTGATGATGATCTATATGATAGTGATATTGATATTGAGGTTGAAGATGATAATGGATGGAAGATGATGATGTTGCTACTTTATGCTTGATAATTGACGATTGTAGGATTGAGACACATCGACATTGACACTTATGTTATATTTATGCTTTTGCTTATGAGATATGCTTGATTCTAATTTTTGATTTCGCTATTTTGTTCTTACTTTATTTTACATTATATTTGCTTTGGGTTGGTCATTTGGCACTTGGCTTTGTGAGTGTGTCTTTTTTATTTTTGTTAAATAAATTTTATGTTTATTTTATTTTTTTGTTTAATAATTTCATTAAAAATTCTAAAATATAATTCTAATAAATTATAATCTAATTAATACATAATTAAAATAAATAACATAAAAAAATAAACTTTATAACTATTCATATATTTACAATTTAAATATTTTTAAATATTATCTAATTTATATTTTATAATTACATAAATATTATAAACAAAAAATGAAAAAATAAAAAAAATTAAATTTTTTTAAACCGGCATGCACAGGCTTGATCCGGCATGGCCAAAATCCAACCATGCCAACTGGGCCGTGCCGGGCCTTGCCTAAATAAACTATGCCAAAGATTGGTATTTATGACAATAGAGACCGGAGAAAAGTGGCCATTCAAAATAACTATCAAGGGCTATTTATGAAATTGCCTAAAAGATATGTGATTATGAATGACTTTCATCCATAGATAAATTATTATCTTGATTATGATATACAAAGGTAAGCACTATGAGGGGCTACCATTAGGAAAAGTTTAATAGTATCAACTATCTTGTATGCCATTAGGATAAAGAGTCATTGTATAATATCTCAATATTCATTATGTGTCCATCATAATATATGTCGAGTGATTAAATGGAATCACATAGATTAACTAAATGAACAAATGTACCTAAGATTATTTAATAATTTAAGTATCAATTTTACTAAAAATAGGTTATCTCATTATTGAATAATCAAATTGCAGATATAATTCCTATGTGATTGATATCTAGATAAAAGTCTATTATACTACTTATATGACTCATATACTTGTAGATATCAATTGACAAGATAATGACATGTATTTCATAGGACACATACAAGTGGGAAAGACTAGTATAGTGGTGATATCCCTACAATTACTTTTTCTTTATATAACTTGCATATGTAAGATTTGTGAAAAAATATATATTAATCATCATAATTATGATGCTTATGAAACTAAAAACATAAATGTATTTAGCATTATTTCATGTCTTTAAGACAATTAACGGTGGAAGTTGTGTCTTGGTCGTGATAGATAGTGACATATCACATGACACATACAAGTGGGAGAGACTAGTTTAGTAGTGATATCCTTGCAAGTATTTTCATTTGTATGACTTCCATATATGAGATTTGTGAGAAGATATATATTTAATAATTAAAAATATGATGCTTACGAAACTAAAAGTAAAAATATATTTAACACTACATTATTTTGTGTCTTTTAGACAATTAAATGTGGTAGAATAGAAGTGTATATTTAAAGTAATCATCAAAGGTAGTTGACATATTGCCTAAAAGTTATAGATATAATAATGACCCATGCACAGAATGACATATTGCTTTGATATTGACATACCAAGAGGATAAGTATGAGAGGATCATCCTTGGTAGTGATAATCCAAAAACAATGATGACCTTATATGCCAAGACATCACACAAATAGTTTTACATCAATCTACCCTTCATCCAATAACCAAATACAATATTGACAAAACCCTAGACTAATATTATCATGCACAAGGATGTGAGCCAACTATATAATCTTAATATCTTTTTAAAGATCGAGTACTACTAATCAACCCGAGCAACCTTTAATTCATTATTAATTGATTGAATCATCAACATAATCACTATGAGATCAATATATAGACTTATGTTCACTTTATTACTTGTATGATATATATATACTTAAAGAAGAGATTCTAAACAAGTGATCCTTGCCCTACTAGTTTCTAGGATCATGCCAACAATGTTAGTTTTCACATCCTCACAAAGTAACACTAATCTTCTATCTTCAGCTTTTTGAGTTCAAAGCCCTTATCTAGGAACTTTTAAATTTCAATTCTAGACACTACATTCACCATTCTCAAAATCATACAAAACATTGAGTTTTGATAACTTGAGTTGGCTCTGATAGCAAATGTGAAGAGAGACATACTGCTATATCTAGATGAGATGCCAAATGAAATGAGACCCAACACATCATTGGATTTAGCTATGATACCAAATATAAAGACCTATTAATTCACTAGGTTTCGCTCTAATACCAAATATCAAATCAAACATAACATGAATAAATCCTAATAACTTTTTGATATTGGGCACGATACTCTAATATCACTTTAATACCAAATGTTAGAAAATTCAAAGCCATAGGGATCCTCAAGACTTTTTTTTTATCTACGTGAGATGATAAATTAGGAGTCATGGATTCAAGAACTTTCATATAATAAAAACATGCATATGAGAGAGAGAGAGAGTGAGACAAAAAGACATTACCACAAGACAAGAGAAAATAAAAAGAGAAAAACTATTTATTATTTATGGTTCATTTAATTTGATTTGATTCACATACTATTTTTATATTAGTTTATAATGTTTAAATAGTAAATAGAGAAATCTCATAAAAGTTTAGACCTAAGTCACAATATCAAATTTTTATGTCACAACTTTATTTTTGTCAAAACACTATAGGACAGGGTCATGACTTGAATCCTTAAGTAAATTAATCTCAACAACACAAAATAGATTATGACTACAATGATGTCACGATATCATATAATAGGGTCATGACTATACAATATATGTTATAACTTTAGTTAAATCACAACTTCATAATTTATGTTATGATTTTAATGTATATGTTATAGCTTAAGATGAGTAATTAATTCATAATAGATGTCATAACTCCAAATCATTATATTTTAGTCACAACTACACAAAATAGGTTGACTCAATATAGCTCATGACTCCATACTTCATATCATGACTCCAAATGCTAGTTGTAGCTACTAAAATATAAGTTAATCCTAATATATTACTTTGAATGTATCTTTATTGTCTCATATTGAGCTCCGTACAAAGGAGTATGAACTAGAATTTTATAAGATTGTTCATTTATAAGGACTTACAAATTAGTTATCTCAAGCCTTTATGGTACAAAGAAAGTAATACAGTCACATATACTAGTTAAATTTACTCTAGCATGTATTAATGTCCCTATAGGACAATTAGATAATATAATGGTAATTAATTCTAAGACACGTGTAAATTGAGGTAGACCTATTGGGTCAAAAGATTCAATTCCTAGAAAAAAAAATAACAAAATATTAATTATTTGCTATTATTGAACAACTTACTATTGCACAACTTGATAAATAGTTTGTTCATAAAGAGACACAATTAAAGAATTATACATAAAAAAGGATATCAAAATCTAGCAATAAAAAAGATTAATGAATCACACAAGATAAACAAGAAAACATAGTAAAATTATCATAGATAATATATTATCATTGCAAGTGGCTATGGACATCATAAGAAATGATGAAGATGTATTTGGATCTATAGTGCAATATTTAGGTAATTCTAATCTATTTATGACTTTCATCGATAATATATTATCGATGAAAGTCAAAAAGTAAATGATTGGTCAAAATGAAAAGAAGCAATCCAAACAGAGTTAAACTCATTATCAAAATTAGATCTATTTGGACCTATAGAGCAAACACATAAAAACATAAAGCCTATTGAATATAAATAATTTTTTATAAGAAATTAAAATGTAATTAATAAAATTACAAGTTATAAAGCATTACTTGTTGCTCGATGTTTTTGATAAAGAGATAATATAGACTATGAATATTTATATGAGTTCTATAGATGTTGATATATATATATATATATATATATATATTAAAATTACCTACAATATTCAAATTACCTCAAGCAACTAATTCGTAACTTTGAAAATGTACTTAATCAAACTATAAAAATCTAAATCCTATTGCATGTGGTATAATCATTTGAGTAAGTATTTTTTGAAAGAGTGATATTTGAATAATTTAGAAACTAGTCTTATAATAATTTTGGTATATATAGAAGATTTAAACCTTATTATAACTTCTAAAGAGCTCACAAAAATAGCCAATTTTTTTAAAAAAAAACTTTAAATGAAAGATTTCAAAAAAAAACATGGTATTGTCTCTATCTAAAGATTGAGTATTATTAAAATATTATATAGCCCATCAAGTGGCATATATACAAAAATTTTTTAAATGATTTTATATGGACAATTCACATCTACTAAATTTCCGCATGGGTGTTCATTCACTTGAAGTGAACAAAGACTCATTCCATCCTAAAGATGAGAATAAAAAATTATATGGTCTAGAAGTATCATATCTTAGTGAAATTCATACACTAATATATCTTGTAAATTAGACTAGACCAAATTTAACATTCTCTAACAATTTATTATTAAAATATAGTTTTGTCCCAACTAAAAGGTACTTAATGATTTTAAACATATATTGTGATTTCTTTGTGGGATAAGTGACATGAGTTTAGGCTATTCAAAAAGGATTTAAATCACAATTGATTGGGTAAGAATATGCATGATATCTTTTATATCCTTTTAAAATTTGATCTGAGACATGATATGTATTTACTTGTTAGAGTACTACAATATCATAGGAAGACATTAAATAAACAATGGTTTTCACTTCCTCTAATCATTTAGAAATATTGGTAATTCAAGAAGATAGACATGAATGCATATGGTTGAGATCTATGATAAGATATATTCAATTGTTATGTGAATTATCCTCTATTAAAAATACTCCAACATACTAATTAGAGACAATGTTAGAAGTATTGAACAAATCAAAAAAAAAAATATTAAGTGTGATTGAAAGAAACATATTTCTCCAAAGTTCTTCTATATACACAAACTTTAAAAAAATGGTAAAATTAATATTTATCAAATAAGATCAAGTGATAATAATACTAACTTAATTCACAAAAGTTTTATCTACTATAACATTCAATAAGTTGATATATCAAATCAAAAATTGCTAGCTTAAAGATCTCAATATTGTGATATTAAAGATAACATAATTATATCATGTTAGGATTGGCTCATACTTTGGAAGAAGTATTATTATTTAGCATCAATGTTTTAGATTGTGGTGTAGCAGCCTAAAATAACTCACAATATATTTAGTATGGTTGTGACTAGAAGACTATGCTTTGGAATTGAGACCTATATTGTGAAATCGTGAATCATCTTAAGTTATAACATGTGCTTTGAAGTCATGATATGAAATTATGAAGTCGCAACACAACTTAACATATAACATATATTTTGGTATCACAATCCTATTCTATGGTGCTATGACATTATTGTAGTCATGACTTATTTTATGTTATTGTGATTGACCAACTTAAGGATGTATGTCGCAACCCTATTAAGTTGTGTCGCGGCATAGATTAGTTGCAACATAGAAATATAATGTTATAACTTAGTGTGTTAAATTTTAAGAGTATTTTTTTTGTTTACTATTTATGCATTGTAAATGAATATAAAAATAGAGTGTGAATCTAATCAAACAATTAAATGAACTAGAAATGATTAAAAAGTTTCTCTTCTTATTTTCTCTTGTACTTATAGCAATCTCTCTCTCTCTCTCTCCCTCTCTCTCTCCCTCTCTTTCTCCTATGCATCATGTGTTTCTTCATTGAGAATTTTTGAATCCATGGCTAATCATATGTCTCATGATTTGGAATCAGATGAGGATAACAAAAAGTCTCGAGGAACCTTGTAACTTCAAATTTCATAACATTTTGTATTGGAGAAAAATTGGTGCGTTACGTCTAGTATCAAAGAGTTGTTTGGGTTTTTTTATGTTACATTGGGAATTACCTTACATTAAGTATTTGGTATCGATGCTAGATCTAGTGGTATGATGGGTCATGTTTCATTTGGTATCAGAGGTAAATCCAACAACAGTATGTTGGGTCATGTTTTTTTATGTTTCTTTATGTTAAATTGGTGTGTTATGTCATGTATTTGGTGTTGGGAAATCCCGCTTTCATGATTATGATTTTAGAGATTCATAAGAAGAGAACAACAAAGAATAGTAAATGATATATATATCCACAACCACAATCTAACAAAGTCATGGCAAAATCAAAAAAAAACATGATAGAAATACTCGAAATAACGTGGTTCACTAGTTGTTCAACATGACTAGCTATATCCACCAGAAAAAATAATTATGCATTTATAGATTATAACCAAATAGAATGTCCAGAATATCTTACTGTATGTCTACAGAAGTAGTCGCGAAGAAAATCACGTAGAGAAGTGAAAAAATGGAGATGAACAGTTCCACGCCAAAAATTACAACAACCCAAAAAACATAAATAAAATCAATTTATTTTACTGATGCCATAGGTCAGATCACTTGGACGGGCCGGGTTCTATTCCAAAAATTCTTCGGCCCACTGACCGGATAGTGGGACCTCAGTTATTGTGTTATTGCTACATTCACACCCTCTTATAATATTCTTTCCTGCACTTACATAAAAATATTAAAACCAAAACATATTTGGTTATACAAATAGTTTATCAAAGCAAATTATATCCAACATATTGTCACATTTGACCTTACATGTCATCATTAGGAGGAACATCATTAGAATATTAGCATAATATACCCTTTTTCTATTTGTTCAAGTTTTATCTCACAGATTGTTATTTGCAAAGTTTTTAATGAGATAGTTCAAACTATTCTTTTTAGTAGTGAAGGTCATTCAATGAAGTTTATTATAAATAATATGGATATTTATGAATAAACATATAATTTATCATTGAATTAAATATTATATTTAATTCCAATATTTCTTTCTATAAAATTAAATATTATATTTAGTTTTGATATTTCATTACTCTCCTATAAATAGAAGATTCAGATCAATGAAACATAATTTTAGAACTCTTTCATAACTATGCATCTCTAATTGTTGTTCTTTAGTTTCTAATATACTTATTATAAAATCAATGAGAATCATAAAAAGATAAAACTAATTAAATGAAAAGTTACCAACTTTTTTAAATTAACTACAAGATTATCTAATAATAAATCTTAATTATAAAACTATAGAAATAATAAATTTACAACTCAAATAATTTTGATTATAAGTATTTTGTGATAAATAAGTGCTTTGCCTTTATTAAATCAACAAGTATTTTTGTTATTTAAAAGTCATACCCATCAACCATATGGCAAGTATCATGTAGTATAAGTAGTCCAAAATCCTAATCATAATGTTTTATAATGGGAAACTTATGTTTTTTGGATATGTTATGACTTTTAGAGGTCCCAAATCTGATAGTTAACTGACACGATCATAAAACCTAGTTGAGCAAGAATCTCTCATCTAACATAGCTCCACAAATATATGGTTCATATAAGTAATAACATAGCTTTGCTCATAGATTTTTTCATTATTCAATGAGTCAACATTGAATTGATGACTATATAAGTTGAATAAATATACTTGCTATTAAAAAATAAAATTAGACTCTAGGATTGACATTGGTACTTATGTGTGATGATGTTTCCAAGTCATTGGTCAATATCATATTTAATTTTTGGATGAAAAATAAAATATTATAAAAATACTTATGTACCCTCATGATATACAAGGTGACTATCATCTATTCGATTGTCACTACCAAGGATAATCTCTCATAGTTGTACTCCTAGTATTTCAATACCAAAAGAAAAGATCATTCTATGTCATGGTTAGTATCACTACTTTTTTTATACATTAAATCTACTACCCTTAATGATTCATAGTGTTTACTGACTTTTAAAAACATAATGATTTAATATCATCTATTCATAGTGTTTGACTTGTTTACTTATGTGTGATACATATAAGGGTTAGTATCACTATTTTAAACCCTTAATGATTCATAGGGTTAGTATCATCTATTCATAGTGTTTGAGTATGTATTTTTATTTCTAACAACTAATTGTTTACTAACTTGAGATAATGTGCTACTAATTTTTACTACTGGATGTCATACAAGCAAGAATGATTCATAGTGTTGGGACTACTTTCAAACCCTTTCTGAAGTGATAAGCTCAAAAAATCATTCTTTTAAACCAAAAATAGTCATGTAGGGGCCTTAATCTTGAAAAGGAAGGTTAATACTAAATTTATTTAATATATTTTTATTTTATTGCTAGATTTAATAAATTAGGATTGAAATTGCACAAAATTTCATCCATATTTTTCTTTTATTTTAGATTGAGTTTAAATTGTGATTATAGAAATCTGATTATAATATTAGAGTTATAGTTAGTTGCATATACATACTTTTTGATGAGTGATTTTATGTATGCAGTTATAAACTTTTTATATTAGTTTTTTTCTGAAATGAGTATAATGAAATTTATATATTTTAATTAAGATATATGATTAATTGATAGAAACTCATAAATTTGATGCTATGAAATACATTTTTGATAAATTTTGAAACTCATTTACAAATGTATTTTTTTTAGAAAAAATTAATTTTCTTAACTTAGGAAAATGATATTTTATTAAGTATAAATGGTGCCAAATTTTATTATTGATAGATTGTTTTTATAATTTTGAAATGAGATTATGATGATATATATGTGTAAAATTCTATGAGAAATATTTTGATATTATGTGAGCTATATGATATTTTGAATGAAATTTGAATAATATTAAAAAAATACATGTTTTGGATATGAGATTTTAAGATAACTATTAGTCTTAGAAAAGAAATGGAGAGAAACTACAAGAATATCCATGGTGGCATGGATTAGATATGCTCTTGGGACAATGATCCTAAACCACCCCCCCTAGTGTGCCCCTGGGGGAGTTTTGACATGCGGAGGTGGTGGTTGCTGGGGTGGGAACTAGTAATCTAAAATCTCTCGTGGGTCTAAGGATCATGGGAGTGGGTGTGTGTATTCTCAAATGGGGGTGGTAGTAGCTAGACTATAGTTAGTAGGTTAGTTTTTTCCTCTATATGACTTGTTGTGACTAGTGGTGTCTTGATATGCATATATTATGTATGTTTTTGGGAAATTTTGGTGGGGATTGAAAAATGAATATTTTGAGAACTTACACACACTCACACATTATGGTTTCATAAATTTATATAACTATGTAAATATATAGATATATGTATGAATATCTAAAAAATGTATTATTAAACTCGTATATTTTATACTGAAAAACATATGTGACTATGGAGATAAAGCATAGTTTTTCCATGTTTTCTTGAGATTTTGTTATTGGGAATTAGTTGTTGACCCCTATTTTCCTTAGGTGGATAAAATATTGTTGGTTAAACTCAATTCTAAAACTTATAGATTTATGCAAGGGTTTTGGTAGAGCATTTAAATTAGTTTTTTTTTTTTGAAATCTTGTTTTGCATTTGGCTATAGAAGCAATTTTATGTAAATAACTTTACTTTTGTATGTGATTGTTTTAACATGATAGTTTAAGAACAATCATGATGTTCTCTAGAAATTGATCTATTTCAAATGGCTAAATGTGAGAGAACATGACTCTATTTACGTGCTTCCATTGAATTTTTGTACTCGTGAGTATTTTAGAAAATGAAACTAACATAAAAAAATTAAATGAAAGAATCTATTTTTGACTTGTCTATTGTTTTTTATAGACATGTGGTCAACCACAGGTAGTATTGTTTTATCGTATATGTTTTCTTGATTTTTCAATATAAATTCATTTATTTTAAATTAAATTTTTAATAAATTTCATTACTTTTTTTTTCATATACGTTATGAGTAAATTACTAAATTTATAAAATATCACATTTACAAATATAAAACTCCTCACATTAGTGTCTAAAATATTTAAAACTTATCAAATTTAATTAATCAAACCCACCGTGGCATAGCTCCTGAGTGGGAGTGCCAATATGTTATTGAGAACCTTTTTTATATATACTAAATCACTCTTTGACACTGTCTCATGAAGATTGTAATTAGATTTAGCCTATGACACTGCAAGTGTATATGTCATACAAGTAGTAAAAAATGGATACAAGTCCAGATATCATTCCATAGAGATTGACAAGAATTGAATTGCCAACTACCCAAACTACTAGAGATTTATACTATTTGAACCATTGAAAAAGATATTTTAGATATTTTAGATATCATTCTATAGCTACGTCTTTCACCACTTAGATTACCTCACTTCCCTAGAAGACTAAGATCTAAGTGGTTACTGATAATTTGAGCCATATTATGAAAATTGAGTATTTTTCTCTCAATATTTCATACTTATTTTTGATGACTACATGTCTCTTGCATCCCAATACATGGAAGTTGCAAATCTCTACAAATGGTTGGTATCATTTTCTTTAAATCTTAGAGAGTTTTCTCTTCCCTTGATTAGATCTAAGCCAACATGGTGATATTGATCACACGAAAGATTAAGGTGATCTCCTTAAAGATTTATCTTGAGAATCACTATAATTTCACATCTTTGAGTAGAATAAGGACTTAACTACATAATCTGATAGAGTTTCCTAGTTCATCATTGTTAGCCTAACATATCCCTTAAACAGATTATTCACCAACCCTTAAAAAATTCCTTCTCTATTTCACTCAAAGAGCCTCCCGGAAATGAGGGTAGGATACAATGAATAATGGGCATTTGATACTAATATTGGTAACATGTATTTGAAATGCACACTAGTTCATTATATCTAACCTTCTACTTCTAAGGATTACAATCACCTATGGACTACATATAGTAAAGAAATGATGATCGTGATTAACTGAATCATAAAATTTCATGTGATTTGTTCCTATTTTAAAAACAACATAATTTAAAATTCATAAAAAATGAGTAACCCCTATTCATATTCATGCTTCTAACAAGCTAAGTTCAAGATCCGATACAAAACAATACAAATCAACACTAATCTACTCTAGATCTAAGCTAAAAGAAGAAAAGAAAAAAAATTCAAGGGGAGCCATCAGCTACCAGCCTCTTGGGTCACCTCTCAATCCCCCCCTTCTAGAAGAATAATATGTTTTTTATATGGTATATACTAGCCCTAGCTTTTGGAATTATTTTTGTAAAATCCAAAAAATTGGCCCAAATTTGAATTCTTTTTCGAGACCTCTAAATCTTTTTTTCTTCTCATTTTTATGTCACGACAAAATACTGATGTCATGACTAATTCTCCTATCAAGACCAAATTTTGATGTTACGACTGATTTTGATCTAGCAACCAATTTTGTTGTTAAGACTTAGTTTTGATGTCATAACCAATTTTGATATCATAACCAATTTTGATGTCATGACTACGCTTTGATGTCACAATCAATTTTAATGTCACGACTAAATTTATTGTCAAGACCAAGTTTTATATCATGACCAATTTTGATGTCATAATAAATTCTAAAATCATGACAACTTTCTAATCTCATGACTAATTTTAATGTATTGATCGGTTTTGCTGTTAAGATCAATTTTTGATGTCACAACTAATTTTGATGACGCGATCATATTTCCATTTTCGAATTCTTTGCTAAAAGATTTCTTTGATGCGACAGTAGTTTTTTTGTCATGACCTTGCATAAAGCATTCTCTCTTTGCACCTAAAAAATATGTCATGACTAACTCTGTCTTTCTTTCTTTTTGTTAGTTGTGATATCATTCACTAGTTGTGACTTGATTTTCAGTTCTTCTTTAGATTTTTGTCATAACAAAGTTGATGTTGTCATGACCCAATTAACTTAACCAATTTTTTGAATTTCTACTACCATTTTTCTTATTCTAATTGAAAACGTGCAAAACTATGAAAAGGTTGTGATTCTTCCACTCCTACTCTTGTTGGTTTAAAACTTCTTTACATTATTGCTCTCTTCTTTTGAGCTTTGCCTTCTAGCTATCTTTTCTGAGTTTCTGATTGATTTTCTAATTTATCTCTTCTTCTTCTTCTATATCCTTGTTAATGGAGATCAGCATCTCTCTAAATTATGAGATTATTTCCTCCATATTTGGATTTCACTTTCTTTCTATTCTTAGTTCTAAATAAGGGTGGTGAGTACACAAGAGGTCTATTTACATTTGGTGGTGCAAGCCATGTTCTGATGGGAGTAAGGACTTCTTCCTCTTTTGCTATTTATTTTCTATCAGCACATTAGTATTGGCTTTTTCTAAGGCATGTTCAAAGCTTCTCTCGTTATCTTCTTCCTCCCCATAGTCATCCTCGGCTTCAATTACTTCCATTTTCATTATATTTCTTGGCCCCTTAACTACCCCTCTCAAAGTCAGAGGAGAGACTTTTGGGCATAGTTCTTCTCTCCTTCTCTCTTTCACCCCAACTACTAGGAACAATTTGGTGGTTAATGATGGGTGATGAATCAACAATCTTCTATTGCCTTGATGATATTCCAATATCAAGTTCTCTAGGATTTCCCCCATATTTATTTTGTACCCCTCCAAGATGGTATACAGCAGCAATACTTCTGGATCTTTGATAGAACACACATGTTTGGTCAGAGTTATAACCGATAAAATGAAATAGAACCAAACCTTAGTTTCTACTATAAGATTTCATTGGTTAATGGTCTCATGTGCTTTTTTCTTGCTATTCTCCCACTTTCTCTTGCCATTTGTTAGTCATTTGATAATTTTGTCATTATTTGAGCTTTCAATCATCTTCTTTGGCTTGAGCACATGTTTCTAATGCTTGAGTTGGTACAACTCATTTATGGGTTGCTCCCTATATGGAACCCATACTCCTCTGACATAAATAATCTTTTTCTTCATTACCACCAAATTTGAGTAGAACTTTCTTACCATAGAAGCATATCCCAACCATTGGTGCTCACTAAAGATTTTTCAACTTAGTTGCTTTATTTTCTTTCCAAAAAATGAGATAAATTTTCCAAACCCTCTCTCTCTGATATAACCCCCACAAGAGTAGTGTTTCTGCTAGGTGGAGTGTACTTTTTAAGAAATGAATAGTGTACCTTCCTCTTCCAATGCTTCATGTGTCTCAACCATTTTTTTCTTCCCTCTTTTTTTCTACCAGTGACTCTAATTCATCTGGAGCTTCTAGTTCTCCCCATGAGTTTGTCTTTGTTGGAGGTTCCAGCTGAACCTCCTCCTTTTATTACTCGTTCACTTCCATGATCTTCATCAGGTTGGGGACAAAGCTTTGGTCTCAGCCATTTAGATTTGGAATTGGTCTTATTAGGTACTATCACAATATAAATAGGTACGCTAGGGTTTTAGGTTTGAATGACTCACAAATAGCGATGAATTTGTTGGGATGAAAATAGAAGAAGTAGAAGAAGAATTGTTTGGGGGTTTTTAAATTGAAGTTCGCATATGAGGATTGAAATTCAAGTACATGTCTCGCGACTTTAATCTTGGCGAGACAACAAAATAAATGTGTGTGTGTCTCGACTTTAATTTCCATGGGCTCGAAATTCAAGTGAACATGTCACAACTTAATTTAAACCCACGCATTATTTTATATACATATATATTAATTTTATGATGAGCCATGTATTAAAAATTCCATCATCTAATCAATTATTTTATGTCACAACACATTAAAATTTGTCGCAACTTAAAGTAACCTTTAAGACCTAATTTTTATTTGGCACGACTTACTTGCTTTCCTTCTTTCAGTGTTGCAAAATATTGGTTAGGTCACAATATTCCTTCTTTTGGTTAACATAAGTTTCTAGCATTTTATATTTAAAATACTTTATCTACTCTATCATAAGAACATGAAATTTTGTTGTGATATTAAATTTTTATGACTTGGGGTTATGACTAAATTTGTATTGTGACATGAGTTTGCCTTGTTTAAAATTTCAATGTTTGTTTTGACCTAGACACTATGTTGTGACCAAATTTAAGTCTCTTTTCTCAGTTTTCTATCATGACCTATATCAATTTATCATGACCTTAGACACTGTGGTGAGTCAACAATGCCAATTCATTTTCTTAAGGATTTGTATGCTCCCTAACAAATATAATTTCCATTATCTCATAATCATCATGAAAATATCCAATTAAACACCCCATTCAAGATGATTTTTTTTGTCTCTAAATTTTCTCCCCCAAGTTCAAAATCAAGTATCTTTTTAAAAGTTGACTTCTAAGGGAAAAAGAATGCTCTCATTTTAGTTTGATCTTCCCTTGTGGCTCGATGGAAGTTTTTGGTTGACTTTTCATTTTGTGTTGATTTATCCGCAGTCTTATAAAATTCTACAAACAACTCATCAAGAAAAATAGTAACCATAAATTCTAAACTACTAAAAAGAAATAAGAAGAAGAAATCAATTCGAATACTCTAATCGAACTCTTATATGGGTTGCCTCCCATAAGCTACTCAAATTTTTGTCCCTAGCTGGACTGTGCTGCTGCTCCTAACTTCGACAATAATTTCTTCTAGACATTCTATCTCATCTGAACTAATTTTCTACTAAGGTAGTGCTTGAGTCTTCTCCAATACTAGTTCTCATTATTACTATCCCAAAGATGGTACTTGTTATTACTATATATGGATCACTCCATTTTGACTTTAGCATTCCTAGAGTTTTAGTATGAAGTTAAAAAGTAGAACTTGATCACCTGTCTTATTTTTTCCTCAAAATCCTTTGATCATGTCATTTCTTTGTTTTATTTTTTTAGATTCTAACACTCTCATAGGCTTCATTTTTCAACTCTTCTAGCTCATTAATATGGAGTAATCATTCTTCTTTAGCAGCCTTGAAGTCAAAATTTAATTTTTTGATGTCCCGCATTGGTTTGTATTCCAATTCTAGAGGTAGGTGACAAAGTTTTCTAAAGATAATTTGGTATGAGAACATTCCAATGGGTTCTTTAAATGCTATCCTGTAAGCCCATAGTGCATCATCTAGTCTTAAGGACCAATATTTTCTACTTTAGCTCTAAATATTTTTTTATAATCTTTTTAATATTTCTATTAGAAATTTCAGCTTGACTATTAGTCTAAGGATGATATGTCATTTTTAATGTGTTTAATCCCATATATGTTCAACAATTTCTCAAAAATCTTATAAAAAAATGGCTTTCTCTATCACTTATGACAGTTCTAGGTGTTCCAAATTAGCTCAAAATGTTGCTTTGCATGAATCCCACCAAAATATTAGTATCATTCCTTGGAAATGTAGCTGCCTCTACCTACTTTGATATATAATCAACAACTAAGAGTATGTATACATTTCCATAAAAAGGTTGGAAAGGTCTCATAAAATATATCACCCATATATCAAAATATTTGCACCACCAATATACTCTACAGGGGCATTTCATTCCTCTTGCTGACATTCCCAATTCTTTGGTATTGATCACACAACTTGACCGATTCAATGAAATCCATAAAAATAGTATGCTAGTAGAAACTTGATTAGAGAATTTTGTGAGTTATTTTGTCCCATGAAATATACCCCCATATGATGATGAATGACATTCTTTCAATATGCAACATTCTTCTTTTTCTAGCATACATCTTTAGATAATCATATCAGCTTCTCTTTTAAATATCAATGGGTCACTAATAGTATCTACTATTAGTTTAGGACTTTTTCCTCTACTATAATTGAATTCTAGTGGTAAAACTCTAAAAGCTAGGTAATTCTCTATATTAGAGTATAAAGGTATCTGTAATGACAACTAAAATAATTACTTATCTGGAAAAGTTTCAATGACTTCATATTCTTCCTTATTCCCAACAGTTATTCTTTTCTTAACAAGTGGTCAGTTATCACATTGTCATAACTCTTTTTATCCTTGATTTCAAGATCCAATTCTTATTATAACAGCACATATCTAATCAAATTTGGCTTACCTTCTTTCTTTGCCATTAAATATTTAATTACCGCATGAACAGTATGAATATGGATGATAAAATTGGAACACAAAATGTATGGCCTAAATATTTCACATGGAAATACCATTGCTAGCATCTCCTTTTCAGTATTAAATAATTTTCTCAAACTTCATTGAAGGTTTTACAAGCATATATAGTGGATGACCCTAAATATCTTGTCTCTTCTTTGTCCCAATATAGCTCTTATTGCAAAATCACTAGCATCACACATGATTTCAAATGTGAAATTCTAGTCTGGTGTGACCATGATAGGAGCTTTTACTAGTCTAGTTTTGATCTCTTCAAATTTAATTTGGAAGGACTCGTCAAAATTAAACTTTGTGTCCTTTTCTAGTAATCTGTATAATGGTCTAAATATTTTTGAGAAGTTTATGATAAATCTTCTATGAAATCCAGCATGCCCGAGGAAACTCCTAATTCCCTTAACTATTGTGGGAGATAAAAGTGTCTTGATTAAGCAAAACTTTGCTTGGTTCACTTCCAAACTACTTGCAAAAATTTTATGCCCAAAGAAAATACCTTCTATTACCATAAAATGACATTTTTTTCAATTCAAGTCTAATTTCTTACTCTTACATCTTTGAAATACTTTTTTTCAAATTATGCAGACAATGATCAAAGCTAGATCTATACACTGCGAAGTCATTCATGAATATTTCCATAATCTCCTCTATCAAATCTGAGAACATTGATATCATGTATCTTTTAAATATAGCAAAAGCATTACATACCCCCAAATAACATCCTTCTAAAAGCAAAGGTACCATAAGGATATGTAAATATTATTTTCTCATGGTCCTCGGGTGCAATGACAATCTGGTTATATCTTGATTATTCATTAAGAAAATAAAAGTGAGTGTATCCTACAAGTCTATCTAATGTCTGATCAATGAAGGGCAATAGAAAATAATCTTTCCTTGTTGTAGTATTTAATTTTTTTTATAATCTAGGCACACCCTCCATCTTATTACAGTTCTTGTAGGAATTAACTCACTTCTTTTTATTTCTAATAACAATGAATCAACTCTTTTAAGGAACTACATGAACTGGGCTCACCCAAAGATTGTTTGATATTGCATATATAACTCCAGCATTCAACCACTTTAAAACCTTCTCTCTAACAACTTTCTTCATCACAGAGTTCACTCATCTTTGATGCTCAATTAAAGCCCTTGCATTATCTTCCAGTAGGATTTTATATATACAGATCAATGGACTATGTGGGGAGGCATATCTTATATAGACCAAGGGTACTCACTTCCTAAGAGAGGTTGATGAAATTATGTTGGGGAGGTATATCTTATCTATTTTAATTAAGGATGTATATATCACAATGATAATTCCCTCAAATGATGAGGTCTATGTGGTGCTTAAGCACTAGAAAAAGTTTTATGAGGTAGTTATTTTGGTTTTCAATATCTAGGAGTTATACCTAGTTTCTAAAATAATATATATCCAAGCAATTGATGAAAATAGTCAACTTATTTGCCTTCATTCATTTTAGTAAAATATTAGTGATGGATATCGATGAATGTGGATATATATGAAATCAAGGTGTTGAAGAAACTACCAAGTTAGAAAGCATTTTTTTACTGTTAGCACATACTACTTAAAATTCTAGAGGTTTGTCATTGTTATTTCGTCTTATAAATGTGATTGCTACCATTCATGCAATGCCTATTCAAAGAATATATTGTTTGGCTATAGAGATCAATGTTATTTGGGCATATGCTTAGCATTATATTGATGAGCCTAGGAAATTTGAGTATTCCTTATTGGCACCTAGGAATGAGACTAATGAATAGAGGATAAAGGGCACAAAAGTGTAATGATGGTGATTGATACTGAAAAGGATCTAAATGTTTTTCATGCAAAAACCTAGGTGGTTGCTGAAATGATTTTTAACTTAGAAAATACTAAAGTGAGTGCAAAGAAGGCCTATGATGAGAAGGGTACAAGCTTCCATCTCGAATCAGAGCTTTATTATACCATTTTGGATTTAGATATACTATGATAAAGTGTATCATTGGAAATGCGAATGATTATGTTAAAAGTATTATAATAAGACTTTGGGTCAAATCTCCCGTGATAGGTACAACTAGTACATATTTCATTACCAGATTGATAATATCTATCATGATATGCCAGTCATCATTTCTAATACCGTGGTCTAGCTCCCTTATCACTTTCTTAATCCATGGTGGCTTCTAGCTAATAATGGGTAGAAAACATGTATGACTAGCTTGCAAGGTAGCATGATGGATTTGAATGGCATATATGCTGTCATGGATGGAAAGGGTGCCCTTTAATTGGTTGGGAAGATGTTAACCTTATAATTATCTCATGTTAAATGATTAATATTTTTTGAATGTATATAATATGATGCTATGAATTTATTACAACAATGTGAAGATGTTTTATCTTTAAATTGCAATGAGCTTCATTTTTATATGAATTTCCATTTTGTTTAGTGAGATATAATACTTTTTTATGTATTATGCTATTTAAGTTTCCATACATATATTTATATTTTGCTACATCTATAAAATTGAATGGCTACTTTTAGATATATAAAATTTCACCTTGAGGGTTCTTTATTTGGCCATAAGTAGAAAGATGACCTAGATATACATGATACATGATTTGATGACTTATTCGCATTTTAAAATAATTCTTATATTCTCTAACCAAAAACATGACAATTGACTTGGACATGTTAGTTATATTACTAAGGTGTGCATGCCGATTGTGTCCTATGTAATAAACATAGTCATCCGGTTAGTGACTGATTTTGTCTATCATAGATATTGTAGCTGAATTTGAAAATTACCTTTTATCTGAAGAACTTATCATCACTATCTAGTTTCCAAAGAAGTTATACCAAACCAATTTGTTTAAATAGGAAAATAATTGATGTCAATGATAATTATGCTAAACTACTTCATGTTTGAAATATTTATCCAAGAAATTATAGTATATTTCATAATTATTTTGATGTATAGTATAGTAAGTAGTTTTCCCAAACTATCTGGTGTGTCTAGTTGTTGTCCATGGTGAAGTAGTTTAATCAATACTTGTTTTGATATCTAGTTTCAAAAATAGTTATCATAGTCTATATGGTCTCATACATAGTTATCCCTTAACGTGTAGCATAATTTGTAATGATGATGATGTCTGGTGTCCAAAATAATCATCCCGAAATGTCAGGTGTTCAAAGATTTTATCCCAAATTATATGGCTTTCAAAGAATCAATTATTTCAAGTAGTCATCTTAAGTTGTTTGGTGTTCAAATAAATTATTATAAATGAAATTTTTTAGATAAAAGGCATCTGAAATAGTCATATGAGATTGTATGGTATCTAATGCACTTATTCTAGATGAAGTTATTTAGTTGTTTGTGCCTAAATCAGATAACCTAGACTATCTAGTGCCTAAAATAATTAACATATATGAAATTCTATACATGTCTAGTATCCAAATTTGTGATCTATTATTGCCAATAAAAGTGTCAACAGGGCCGGGCCGGCCCGGACCGGCACGAGGCATGGCACGGTTTGGCCGTGCCTGGGCCGGCCCGGCACGAGAAAATCTCGTGCCCGGGCCCGTGCCATGCCCGGGTTAGGCACGAGCCGTGCCTAACCCGGCACGGTTCAGCCCGTGGCACGGCACACCGGCACGGGTTCGTCCCGTGTCAGGTGTCCCCCAAGCCTGACCCAGGATCGCCCCTCCCTCAAAAAAGACCCCAGGTCGAGTCTGATTGGACCCGACCCGCGTTCCCACGAGGCCCGAATCGTATTGCCAGGCCAGGCCCGAGTGAGCCTAGCACGGCACTGCCTGCCGTGCCTGTGGGCCATGCTGGGCCCAGCTTTTTTAAACCGTGCTGGGCCATGCACGGCACGGTACAGTAACCGTATCGTGCTTGGCCCGGCACGAAGGCACCCTCGTGCTCAAAAAAAATAGGTCGGGTTAGGCCGGTTTGACACCTCTAATTGCCAAGTGTCCAAAATTATCCTAGACAAAATCATTTTGATGTATGGTGTAAGAAACATTCTTCTTACATTATCTAGTGTCTAAAGTAGTTTTCCAAGATAGAGTTAGTTAGATTTCTTGTGCCCAAAGTATTTATCTCGTATGTCTGATGTCAAAAGTAGTTATCCTACAGTAAATTATTTAGGCGTTTTATGTGCAAAGTAGATATGCTATAATATTTGGTGTCCGAAATGATTATTCTTGATAGAGTTATTTAAATTTATGATTTGTGAATCAGTTAATGCATACATACTTTATAAGGAACATATAATTTAAATTACATGAAAATATATTGGGGACCTAGTCTCTATTATTGAATGCATTTTTTGTGGTGGAATATAATTTGCACCTAGGGGACTGATTTCATTTTTACCTTATTGAGAGCATATGATCTAGTTTTGTCTATTCTAGCTATAAATATACTAGCCTTTCCAACCGGGTTGCAACTTTCTAATTGAGAGATGCATTTGTTTTCAATGATATGCCTAAAACTAGGTCTCACAGATAGATATCTTATTAACATGTACACTTGTTATTATAGGAAGTGATATTTTGCTTGTATGAGATTACTTGAATAACTACACTTTTCGTTATCTTGTCCCATATATATAGTTTTTGAGTTATTAGCTAGTTATTGATAGTGTTGATGTATTTAAATGTATAAAAAGTGTATTCATTTCCATTTGTACCATCATTTCAATCTCGTACATAAATGTGAAGGAAGAATTTTGATGGAAATCTAGTTTGTGTTTTGATGAATGAATAATGCACTTTTTTATGAGAAAATGAAAAAATAATAATTAATATGGGGGAGCCCTCACTTTTGGTAGAGGAATACCTATTTTATAGCATTTTTTTTATGATTCATAACTAAAAGAAAAGCAATAAATACAATAAAATATCTAACAAGAAAAGTAATGAATACAAAGAAAATATGTAACAAGCTAAAGCGATTTAAAAGAAATGATCTATGATAGTTTAAACTCACAAATATTGGGTGCCAGTACCTTCCAAGTATGCAATTCCTTGAATATTCCTTGGAGAAAGGTTGCTTGCAACATATACTATATTGATATTTGACCTTCCATGTTTTGGTAATGTATCCTCTAACACATTCGCTTTCTTGGAAAAAAATGAGACCGAAGCCTTAAGAAGAATAACCCATCCATTAACAATCTCTATTCCATCATGTAATTCCAAAAAATATCTATGCTTCTTGGGTATGCTTATTAAATCTAAAGAGCCGACTTGAACTTCAATGTTTTTATATAAGTTTTTTTTACATAGTTCCAAACCTATCTCTAGTGCATTAATTTTTATATGAATTGGGGATGATGCACAAATATTGGTAGAAACTACTAAATTTATTTTTTTCTTATCTTCTTCTAATACTCTCCCATCCCCTGCTATTATATCTTTGTAGTTATCATTTATGTTTAATTCAAGATGTCCTGATAGTGGGGTTACCTATATAACCTTTTGTGGGCATCTTGATTTCTTTATGTGAATTTTCAGATCAAAAACTTTGATAATGTTTGGTCCATATTCTCATGTGTAACTTCTATCTATGATGTTTTCAAAATATTTGAAATTAATTGTCTTATATTTTTGAAAATTCTTTCTATATCCATTAGTATATTTTCGTAACATTGGCCATTCCATTCTTTCCATATTTTCTAGCAAAATATAATTGAAAGAGTTTTTGTTAGCCATGGTGTATGAGATTTCTCTGTCTATTGAGCGCATATATTCAGCACATTATTATTTTCCATTCTTTTACTTAGCCATCAACTTAATTATATTATAAAGTGGAGTTTAAATTAGTGATTTTCAGCTTCAAACATAATTTATTGAATATGATATTATTGAATTTGCAAATGTTTTTTTTTGTGACTATTACATGCTATGTTCCAAATTGGCATGGTTATATTCTCAATTCATGATAAATGAAATTCCTTTCCTTTATAAAAGTATGCTTCTTATTTTGTTCATTAATTGTATAATCAGTAGCTACTTGTTGTAGCTTGTTCAAGATAGGAGCTATCAGGAATACCCCAACAGCACCCATCCTACATCTAATGAAAACCTATAAAATCAAGATAATTATTAAGGGGTGAGTCATGAGCTAGTAGTAAGAGTTAGAATTTTGGTTGTAATCCATTTTCTTGCATAATCTATTGAATCTATCCTCATTTAGGGTTAGCAACAACCTTATATATATGTCCTATATGCTAGTAATTGATGTACATGAATAATTTCCACATGTGCTATCATGTGATTCATCTAGCATTAATTAGAATATTAGAATATACAAATGGGACAATTAAACTAGTACCTTATGTGCATTTTTGAAATCAAATGATAGTTCTTTTTATAGTGTTATCTTGATGCTAGATTATGGGAGTCATATAACTATTGTTGGTATAGGACACATTGCATAACCATGCAATAACTATAAAAGCAATAATCATTGATGAGCACTAATAGTTATCCTTTTGTGATAATCATGATTTACTCCAATGATAGTTTTGACTCTCCCATTTTTGCAAATTGGAATGTGACTTATTTTCTAGTTTAGCAATATTTATTATCATTCTCTCACTATATCTAAATATCTTGTCATATGAAGGGTTTATGAGGGCCTTTATCATCATTAAAGAGATGGCCACATATAGGCGTACTAGAATAATTTGATTTTTTGCTTAGTTTTTGGATGTAAGAAACTTAGCAGCATTGTTTTTTGCTTGTCTCCTAAGTTAAAGATTTCAAATGTATATTTATTCCAATTTTAACTAGATAGGATGCATCATTCATATCAATTATCTACTAATCATCATTCCAAAGTTCTTTGGATTTATAAGTATTTTCCACTAGAAAATTAAAATAACTTATACATTAGAAGCAAAGAGAGCTTGTAATATATTTTGAATATTCTCAGCTTGATATCCCATTTTATCATTTTTTCTGACACATCGAAATTATGCAATCATGCTTTTAGTTGTTGTTCAGTTAGCACCTCATTAGATGTGCACTTGGAATAATCATGTAACCATTTGGATGTAACAAAAAATGACTAGCGTGGCTTGTTCTATTCACAAATAATGGTTTCTACATTTATTAAAGCATTGGTTGCATAATAGACAAATAATTTTCTTTTTATAAGTTTTCCCTAAATAGTGTTGTACTAATAACAACTTTTGATATTGCTAGATAGATTAAAAGTATTTTTTTATATGAGTTTTTGATAAAAAGGATTTATGTCAGGCACCCTTTGATTTTAGAAAGTATATAGGTATACCGCTCACTCTATTCTATATTTTTGATGACCATTATTGCATTAAAAATGAGGTTCATGTGTCATATTGACTGTGAAATTAATATTTAAAAAGTAATTAGCTGAATCTCAAAAGTATTTGCAAAAATGCATATTCAAGGGTTGGTCATGAATTGAATCAAAGATGATGTCCAGGTGACATAGATTGGCCTCTATATCTTGTTGGATTACCTTGCACCCAATGATTTTTAAAAAATTATTTTCAAAAGTCCACATTAGAGGTTTCACACTTAATTGATATTTCTTCATTAGTGGAAATCCTTCACCAATATGATGGAAGTGTTTTATTCACTCAAGAATCATTATAAACATATCCTTGATATACACTTCCATGGTTATGCCTAAGAGTATCCAAATGAATTTAGTCATCAACCTTTTCTAGGTGCCACCATGGTTCTTTAATCTAAATCACATCACATTATAATAGTATAAGTCAATTTTTATAAATAATCTTTGTACATCAATAGGATACATTATGATTTGATGATTCTAGAAAATAAATTTACTGAAAGATAACATGTTATGGCTAGAGGTAGTTTCCATTTTATAATTTATCCATGGAAGTAGAAAATTATCTTTTTCATAGACTTTATTATAGTTTGTACAACATATGTAGCCTTTTTATTTTTCTCATTTATTTTTGTTATCATTATGACATTCACCACCAATTAGGGTATTTTACTTGTTTGATGAACATTGCTTCTATAAGTTTATCTACATTATTATGGATAATTTATTAGTGATGTGGCTATGTGCGAGAAATATCACTACCTTATTTTGGATTGGACTTACTTCTAAGAGGAGCATGAGCATACATGAAGCTTTTGTGTAATTGATACCATCATGTCAATATGTTACCATGTGAATGCATCTCTATTTTCATTGAGGACTTATATGAAATGCTCATTCTTTTCTCATAATAATAGAATACTGATAAATGTATTTTTGATAGTTCATCTTGATGCATCTCCTCAAAACATCATTTGAACAATACTCTATTTTTCCTACTTGTAATTGGATTATCTACTCAATGTAAGTTCGATGAAAAGAAAACAATTAAATTTCTAGTTATTCCCACATCATCCAGCATGTGCTAATTAATTACTTGCTGAGATTTTGCTAGAATATTTAAAACACCACTAGGGGTTGGATCATTTATCTAGATTAGATCTTTTTCTCGGTGAGAATCCTTGATATATTGTATCATATGTTTGTCTTAGACATGTTTCTTAAAGGTCCTTGTACATTTCTCTATGTTGTAACCAAGATCATTGCAATACTAATTATGGTATCCACTATCACTTTTGGAGGGTTCAAGGGGATAGAGTCCTGCCACTTTAACCTTTAAATGTGTTAAATCATCAAAATTTATGTATATGTAAAATTTTTAGGGTGACTTATTGATAACTTCCACTTGCTTGTTGTGTATGACTAAGGAAAGTTCATTTATTTGTCTCCTAGACTAGGCTTCTCATTTTTTAAGATTTTAACTTTTACTTCTTTGTTTGGGATGTTTGATATTAGTATCTCGTAGGCAGCTTCTCATACAATATCTTCTTTGATATACTATTTATCAAACCTCATAATTAGTGTTTCAATGGTATCTCTTGACTTTAATGACATTGATTCAAATTAATTGGTTCTCGACTAGAAAGTTTTCCAAAATATTTAAATTATCACATCCAAGTTACATGATTTTATATGTGGTATGGCCATGCAAATATTTTGTTGAGATTCTGTATTGATTCCCCTTCTTAAATTCTGATATTTTGGAGGGATCTGATATTTTATTTTATTTTATTAAACATAGTTATTGTGTGATGAATACACCTCTTAGATCTTTACGTAATTGATCTATCCATATATTAATTCATGAAACTGACTAAGTTTTGCAAGTTAACTAGGAATACCTTACAAATTAACAGATCTTATCACACATTCATTTAATATTTGTTGAATATATAGTAATAAAATGATATTGTCCCACCTTTTTTAATGCAATTGATAGGAGTTTGATATGTGGAGTAAGATTTTTTGGTGTTTTGCTAGTATTGGTAAGGGAAATATTTACTAATGTCTAACAACAACTATGAGTAATAATATTTAATATTTTCTACTTATAAGCTGATCATGTTGAGCACTAGTAGTAATAATGATGTAGTCATATGTTAATTGTAGGTCTTAGGGATCTTATCTGATACTAGGCTCACAAAAAGGACTAGCATGATAATGGTGTGGATAGATTGTTGGAGGAGAGTTTATTTCCTAATGATAGATAGCCATCCATTTCAACATGAATATGCCTCTTGCCTTTCCTAGTGGTGTTAAAATGTAATGGCAAGCTGCAACTCCATTTGAAGGCTCTAACTAACTTCTAGTTTGAAGATTAGCTGCTTGTTATCCCATTGCAAGTATTTGGTGGTGTGACATAGATATTACATTTATAGTGCTTATAACTTTTCATTTTTTTTCTCTCATCACTACACTATGAACACATCATCAAAGACATTATTTATTTGGAAATGTGAAATTTTTTTTTCACTTGTTTGGAGACTAATGCTCCAATAATAATATTTATTTATTTTAGTAGAAAATTAAAATCAAGAATGAATTTTAGTTCATCATCTCACAAGTAATGCCAACTATGATAACTAAGAAATTTAAATCAGGGACCTATTTGATATGTGAGAACTGAAATTGGTCAACATCTTAATACCCTACATTTCATGTATAGTTTTCTCTATTAGATGAGTCTAATTCCCTATAAATAAGTCTAAATTGACTATGCTAGACTACACTGTGATGCTTAAGTTAATTTAATGAAGAAAATGGGAAACATTTTTATCAAATAAAAAGACAATCAAAAATTATGTTGAAACTTTTTACTATAAAACCTTTTATCATCAGGTAGTGTCAACTATAATGCCTTGTTGTGTCATGAATAATATTTCACTAATATCAAGCAAATACCAATTTAATAAAGATCAAACATTTATATTGTCATGTCATTCTACTGGTGATACTCTAGGTTATCTGGAGATATACTTATTCTTCTCGTTTGTTGTGAGAATAACTAGCTTCTAAATGTCAAATCAATAGATTTATTTTGGTTAGTTTTGCTTCGATGCTACTTGGTTAATCTTAATATTTAAAATATGGAGGTTGGAGGTGTTTGGCTAGTAGTTTATCTATGGATTGAAATTTTATGGATAGTAGGTCTTCCTTTTACTTCTCAATGTTTGCTTGATCTGCCTAATGTTTATTTTAGTTATTTTTGACTATGTCCATTTATGATATTTTTTATGATCTTTATTGATCTTTGTATGTATATGGTACATATAAAAGTAGGTTAGAAGCCTTGTGTTTTGGATAGTAAAAAATACCACTAATTTGGATGAGGATGTGATAATATATCAACAAGGGAGTACAAAGACACCATCTTCTTTTTTCATAAGGAAATCTTGACATGATACTTACAAATGATTTTCTTTATGTTTTATCCATAATTATCTAGGAACAAGAGAGTTGTACCATTTACTTAGGGTGGAGATTTGGGTATGCAGTGAAAAGTATCCTACTTTGGTCCCTTCTATCTTTCAATCAAGTCATGTTGTTTAGTATTTGAGAATCAAATATTCATGCAAAATCATAATTTTAACAAGGCTGGCAGGTTGGTAAGAATACACATCCAATATTTTTGTATATTCCAAGATTTGAGTCTTAATTTATGTTCTTGTTCCCTATTTTTGGTAGAAGTAGTTACAACTATCTTGAATATAATGTATTAGTAGATTGAGTTCTTCCACTATTTGGTAGAAGATGATATTCTTGAAGTATATGTTATGCAAGCCATATAGAAGAGAAGCGTGAGTTGTGTAGGATATTCTTTTTCATGCCAACGGATTTCCCAAAAGTTGAGGGATAGAGCTTCAGAAATTACATGTTTAATAGTTGAGGCCCAGATACCATTATGAATACTACCACTACTATTAATGTTGAGTACCAACATGAGGAAGTGCGAACCTGGGAGGATGATATCCAAGTGGAGGTTGAGTGAAACCTATCCTAATCAGAGACTCAACAAGCTTCACTTTTTTTTTGAGTTTTAGGCCATCAAAGATTTATTGACTAGTATAGAGTTGAGGTGGAGGATGCAAAAATTTTTCCTAGATGATTTTAATAAGGGTTTAGAAAAAAATTATCCAAGTATATATGGGTGTTGCAAGTTTCATCATAGGATTTGCAATGATAAGTTTGAACTTACAATGTAATATTCTAAAACATATGTTGTTGAACTCCATTGGCACGTGAATTCTTTGTTGATCCAAAACACATGTTGAATTCCTATTCTAAAGATGACAGACGAGGCAAAGTCAAAGACAAGAATAATTGATGTAGAAATTTTGTTCAAGAGGAGAGAATGTGATGCCAGTCTACAAAGGTAAAGACAATTCTTCTCTATACAAATTCTTTATCAATGAATAATTTTAGGTGCCTAGACAATTAATTTTGAATGTAACAACATTGTTTGCTTGTTTGATAAATATTCAGAGGCACTGATGTATACAACATAGTAAATTTAAAATTCTTGTTATATTGCTATATTCTTCAGTTATGTGCCAATTATCAAATCAAAGTTTTAATTTTGGGAGGTGGGTATTGATACTCTTGAATGAATATCCTTGTTTAGCAAATCGAGTGTTGTCCAAAATATCATTAAGTTTGGAATCATCATTTATTTATTCAGCAAAATGCCTATTAGCCTAGTTGTAGTTCGTATGTAGTCAATTAAAAAGCAATAAGCCTAGATCCATTGTTTATCTGACCAATTATATGACAACCAATATATAGTTTTATCATTTTTATTATATGCTTGATTGACAACTATTAAACCAAGAAGCAAATTTTTTGTTTGATTGAGTAAATTCTTGTAAGCTCAATTGTTTGTTCATATAGTCTATTATATGCCAATTAAACAAAATATACATTTTCTTATTTGATCAGTGGAACATAGTGAGTCCAAAAGATGTGTTTATCTTGCTGGATTAATGTTAATTAGCTTAAATGTAATTTTTAATTAGGTCATTTGATTGGCAAAGGTTGTGAATATTATGACTATATGGTTAGTTGCTTACTAGATAGTCCAAATGTTATTTCTTAAAACATGAAGAAATGAACTAAATAAAATATTCTTAGTGGTGTACCTTAGGCCAATGATATAATAATAATAATTATTATTATTAAACATTTTATTAAATAAATAATATTTTATTATCATTTTAATGATAATTAATTCCATTAATTATTGATTTTTTTTATTGTCATAAAATACATGAATATATAATAAAATTCTAAGGCTTATAAGTATATTATCCCAAACATCATTACTGTGACTTTGTGAGGGTATCAAAACTTATTATTAATTGACAAGATCTCAAAATGTCATTGAGCAATTATCTCTCATCCAACATAATCCATCAAATATATAGGTCAAATGAGTAATAAAATAGATATAATTCTAGAAATCAATACAATGGGAATTGTGTAGGTAGTTCAAACTACCAATGGTGAACTAATAGCTGCCCGAGTTGAGCAGATAGACATGAATTTTCAGAAGGATACATATACTCTAGCATTGGCTCGCATCCTCTTATGTGATTATACCTTTTTAGCATTTGATCAATATTATGTTTGATTGTCAGATGAAAAGTAGATTAGTATGAAAATACTTTAGTACTATCATGATATACAATGTGGGTATCATCCTTTGATAGTCACTACCAAGGATGGTCCCTCATAGTTATCCCCTTGGTATTTCATTAGCAACATCATATGTTATTCTATTTATGAGTCATTCACATATATACTATTTTTAGGTAATACATCAATTGCCCATGAAGATTGCTTTAAATATACACTTCTAGTCTCTAACTCCTACTATGTTAAAGATACAAGATGATGTGATAATAAATATATTTGCACTTTCAACTTCGTATGTACTATGCTCATGATAATTAGCAGACATTTTCCTATGAATTGAACATATATAAATCACATAAGAGAAAATTAGTTGATGGTCTACCACCACCATATAATGCACCTCCTCTAGCATGTGCCATGTGACTTACTTTTCACCATCCATCACATCTAACATATGACAATTACACTATAGAGAAACTCCTAGGTTAGACATTCTACTTATGTCCACATCACTTGAGGTTAGTTATTCTATAATATATATAATGGATTGATCATAAGTGTGTTCGTATTTTTGATTTCGTAAGCCCAATTCATATAACAATTGAACTTAACTCAATTTTGAGTTTTCACATATAAGTTTATCGCACACATTAAAATTAGGACTATCACTTCCTACTTACTATACAATGTGAGTGTATTTCGTGATATACATATCACCATCTTCAATGACTAATACACATAAACCTATGATATAGTGAAAATCCTCATTTTCAATTCTGATTAATATCCATATCTATCAATAATCTGATTCAAAACATTAACAAAACATAAATAAAGTACTTTACACAAATCATAGATCTCGAATTAGCCTAACATTTAAAAATTTCATGTGAGAAGATTTGAAAGATCTCATAGAATCGAGTGTTTTCTATTAAAGCCGAAGTAATAATATAAGTTTCAAAACCTAAACTCAATCAAATATTTTTCATGTTCTCCTTGAATTTTTTCCTAATTGAGCATTTGAAATCAAGTCACCTAGGATTTATTGTTGCTCTTGGCTCTAAATCCAATTTCATTCTTCATCTTTTTTTTTCAAAATCTTCTAATTCATGCTTATGTACTTTGTGGATATGTGTGATGCTTTAAGCTGGAAATCATGACACAAACTTGTGGTCATGACTATTTAGTCTTGTCAAATCTCTCTAGAGTATCAAAGTTATAACAACAATGAATATCATGAATCAAATAACTTTTTTCTAGAGCATGATATTATGATGTTAGGAATTCCATGATTAAGACATATTCTCACAAGAGCAAAGTTTTGTGGTACTAGGAATGATCATAACTAATGTTTTCATTTTGTAGCAAAATATTATAGCATAGAAAATTGCTAGGACTGATGTATTCAACTATCTATAATACAAAGTCATGATGCTGGGAATGACCATAGCTTTGGTATTTTTTTTGCTAGAGCACAAAGTTGTGATATTGGAAAGATTGCTACTAAATAAAAGGTTATTTGGAACAAAATATCATGTTGAAAAACAATTGCAAGACTTAAAACACTTGTTATTTAGTCTCTATATTGAATAAATCATGACTCTAGAAATTGACAGGACTAATTATACCAATGAGATAGTTAAATGCTATGATATGAAAATTGTGACACCCGAACCCCCAGGGGGTCTCATTCATTCCATCACACAATACAATGTGCAATAAAATAAAATTTTCTCAAATGTACCATACATTTTCTTTTTCATTTTATTTGCTCAGCGGAATAAAAAAACACACAACATATTGTTTAAGCTACAACCGGCTTCCCTCCACATGTTCGATCCCGCATGTGGATCTATCATCTACCCTGGACTTGTACCTAAAAAGGGGTCCCATAATGGAGTGAGCAAAGCTCAGTAGAGGTAAACTCTTATAAAGTTACTCTCTACCTAAGTGCACGTAAAACGTCATGTATATATAGCAACACTCATTCAAGTACAATGTTTATATGCTCATAATCCTGAGTCTCATCGACTCTCTCACACATGTTGAAGCCAAGTGTAACATATTATATATAGATACACACACACACACACACACATATATATATATATATGTACATGTATATGCATATGTTTATGTATATGTATATGTGTGTATATATGTGTATATATATTTATAGAAATATTTTTTTTTTTGAAATTATTTTGAAAAATATGGACCTTCTCAAAAAATATATTGGACATTTCTCCGAATAAAATATGATTTTCTCGGATTAACTCCGAGAAATATGGACCTCCTCCAAAAAATATATTGGACATTTCTCCGAATAAAATATGATTTTCTTAGATTTACTCCAAGAAATATGGACCTCCTCTGAAAAATATATTGGACATTTCTCCAACAAAATATTTTTTTTCCTTTAGTATTTCCAAAAATCACTGTGTAACTAAGCCTTGACGTTTTCCCAATTTGAGTTCACAAATTTATAATTATCATGCTCCAGAAAAATACCATGCAACTCAGTAAGGACGTTGTCCCAATTTGAGTTCGCCAAATACAATTCATATACCTTTATATGTATGTATATATATATATATCATGCATCCACCCATGTATATGGAATATTCCCTTGCGTATGAAATGCAATTATGTCATTTATGATTAAACAATGTTTTAGATATAGCTATAACAATCCAACCCAATTCACATGTACTAAATTTTACTATTTTCATCAATTAACCATTTTTAATGATATTTCTAACAATTTGAATTGAAATATATAACATGCTTATTTATAGCCTTTAAATAGAAAGAAATTCTGATAGGAGAAAACCACTGCCTTTCAAAATATTTTATGGAAATTTTATAAAATTTGATATCAAACTGACGATCTTACGTAGAGCAACTTTAGTTCTTGGACTATTCTATTCCGACTCCAAAATTATCCGTTACAATCAAAAGAAAATCAACGAATCATTTATATTTTCTTCATCGCACAGTGACTCTCTCTCTCTCTCTTGCTAATGAAGTTTTTTTCTTTCCCCGTCAGGCATCATCCCATTTTCCAGATTCCTGATATTTTTTTTATTAAAAAAAATATTATTATAATTTTTTTTAATTTTTTTTAATTTTTTTTAATTTTTTTAATTTTTTTTAATTTTTTTAATTTTTTTTTAATTTTTTTAATTTTTTAATTTTTTTAATTTTTTTTAATTTTTTTTAATTTTTTTTAATTTTTTTTAATTTTTTTTAATTTTTTTTAATTTTTTTTTCCAATGCCTGGACCGCGCATGCGCTGCCATGTGCTGACATCATAGAGTGGTCTTTTCGTAGTGTATTTTTTTAATTAATTTATTTATTTTAAAAATTATTTAAATAAAAAAAATAACTAAATTCTGACTTCCTTAAAATTTGATGAAATTTGTCACCGTGGCTATATTTTCCAAAACTAATTCAATAGCGAACTCCATTTTATCATCAATGTTCTAAAATTTTTAGTTAATTTTTCTTATTATAAAATTAATATTTTACATTTTTTTCCAGAAACAAATCATGTTATTTATTTCTTATTTTTTTGGGGATTTTACATTCTCTCATCAAAGAATTTTGTCCCGAAATTCTCACAGATACAACTTTATAATTTTAAACATATCCTGAAGTTAAATAATTATTATATTACTAAAACACATATCTTCATTTTCAAATAAAAAAGGATAAGCGACATGCATCGCGTCTTCACGTTCCCATGTTACTTCTTCTATTATTTGATGCTGCCATATCATTTTATTAGCCTCACAGTCTCACGTCACAAAACTTGGTCTCGACTATCAATGATATGCACTGTCATATCTTTAAACAGTTCATCTCCATCAATAATGAGTTCACCCCAATGTGTTATATGAGTTAAATCAGAAAATATTTCCAAAGCATAGAGACTTGGTATATCTCGTGGACACCAGATAAATATGACAGTAATGCCAATCGATAAGCAACCGAACCCACCTTCTCAAGTATTTCGAAAGAAGGCATTGTCAAATATCTTGGCGACGACTTTCCATTCTTGCCAAATCTGATTACTCCCCTTTTTGGCATCACTTTCAAGAAAACATAATCTCTCACCTCAAAATCTAGAAGTCATCTTCATCTATCAGTATAACTTTTCTGTCGACTTTAAGCTATAAGAAGGCATTGTCGTATTAAATCTACTTTTTCTAATGTATCTCTGATCACATCTGGACCAGTGATGAATTTGTCTCCCACCTCAACCCAACAAATTGGAGATCTACATTGTCTTCCATACAATACTTTATATGGTGTCATTTGGATACTTGCCTAATAAATATTGTTATAGACAAACTCGACCAAAGATAGATGTTCTTCTCAACTACCCTTGAAATCTAGATAACATGCTCGTAGCATATCTTCCAAAACTTGTATGGTTTTTTCTGACTAACTATCTATTTGTGGATGAAAAACAATGCTCATTATCAACCCATTGCTTTCTGGAAACTCTTCCAAAAATGAGCCATAAATCTAGGATTTCTATCTGATACAATAGATACTAGCACTCCATATAATCAGATAATTTCTCGTATGTATAACCTGCACAATTCATTGCGTGTGAAAGTCTTTTGCATTGCCAGAAAATGTGCTGACTTTGTAAGCCGGTCCACAATTGCCCACATCGCATCATATTTTTGTGATATCGGTGACAAGTGAATCATGAACTCCATCGTGATATGCTCCCATTTGCACTCTACTACCTCTAAAGGCTGGAGTAATCCTACTAGCTTATGATGCTCGGCCTTTATCTGCTGACACGTGTTGCATCGTCGAACAAAATCACCAATGTATCTTTTCAGCCCATTCCAGTAATACTGGCGACGAAGATAATTATACATCTTTGTACCACCCTGATGTACTATAAAATGATATTAATGAAATTCTCTAAGAATCTCCTATTTCAATTCTACTATTTGGGGAACCACAATCCGTCCCCTAAACTGAAGACTACCATCCATATGAATAGCCCAACCTTCATCGCATGTACCAGTCTCTACTCGGTTCTTTATAAATAATATTTCTGCATCTTATTTCTACATCTCAATCACCTTATTTTATAGCAAATGTATAGCTACTAAACTCTCGATAACACCCTGACTTTGACTACTATATTATAAGCTAAATTGTCTCACAGTTTCAAGCATATCTCATTCCCGCAAGATATATTAGCTAGTGCACCTCATGACTTTTGACTAAGTGCATCAGCCACCATATTTGCCTTACCTGGATGATAATGCAAAGTAAAATCATAATCTTCTAGATACTCCATCCATCAATGATGTTTAATGTTAAGGTCTCATTGTATAAAGATATATTTCAGACTTTTATGATCTAAATATACCTCAAATTGTTCCCCATACAAATAGTGGTGTCATAATTTTAAAGCAAGGACTATAACCGCCAACTATATATCATGAGTGAGGTAATTCCACTTATGATTCTTTATCTGCATTAAACCATAAGCTACAACTCTCACTGATTGCATCAGAACACATCTTAATCTATCTTTCGAGGCGTCACAATACACTGTATATTTTTGTCTATTATCCAGAACTATCAGAATAGGAGCTGAAGTAAGTCTCATTTTCAATTCCTAGAATGTCTTTTCACATGAATCAGTCCACTCATACTTGACTTCCTTCCTAGTCAATCTAGTCATTGGAGCAGCTAACCGAGAAAAATTCTCAAAATAATCTTCTGTAATATCCAGCAAATCCTAAACAACTATGTATTTCAAAAACTGACTTTGGCCTCTCCTAACTCATGACTACCCTGACTTTTTTAGGTTCCATTGAGATACAAGTAGTTGATACTACATGTCCCAAGAATGTTACTTCTGTCAACCAAAAACCACATTTACCAAACTTGGCATACAACTTATCTTCTCTCAAGTTTGGAGAATAATATTTAAATGAACTTCATGCTCTCCTTCAGACTGAGAATAGATCAAAATGATATCCACAAAAATCACAACAAAATGATCTAAATATGGCTAAAATATTCTATGTATGAGATCCATGAATGTTGCTGGCACGTTCATTAATCCAAAAGGTATTACTGTAAACTCAAAATCCCCATACCATGTTTTAAATACCATCTTAGGGATGTCAGCCCCCCTAACTCACAACTGGTGATATCTAAATGAAGATCTATTTTGGAAAAGACATGTGCCCCTTTTAACTTGTCAAATAAATCATCAATCCTTGGTAATGGATATCGATTCTTTATCGTGACCCTATTCAACTGTCAATAATCAATGCACAGTCAAATAATTTTATCCTTCTTCTTTGCATATAAAATCAGAGCACCCCAAGGTAAAGTGTTGGGTCTAATGAAACACTTGTCCAATAAATCTTGTATTTGTACCTTGAGTTCTACTAATTCAATCGGTGTCATCATATGTGGAGTCATAGAAATGGGTGATGTACCAGGAAAAACATCCTCGTATTCAAAAACTACCCGAGGAAGATCCATATTCAATGTCCCCTCTTCTTCTAGGGTGATACTTGCATGTCAACCCATAAGTTTTACGTGTCATTTAGAATCATATATAGTATGGGATAAAACATCATGTTTATTCCCATAAAATACAACACATATATTATCTAGTGTGTGGATAATAATTTTTCTATGATCACAATCAATAATAACTCGATGTACTGTTAACCAGTCCATGCTAAAAATTATATCAAAATCCAACATGTCAATGACTCTAAAGTCTACAATGAGTAGAATCCCTGAGATTTCTAACTCACAATTTTGACATATCTAACTAATTTTCACCTTAGTCCCCAAAGGAGATGTCACATACAATGTCTCATGTAAGTTTTTATAATTTGTCGTAACCAATGATCTACTGTCATTGGGTCACCTCTCCCTAAATATTGGAGAATTATGTGGCATGAACCTTCATAGGTAACTTGGCCCTTCTTGAGATCTAGCTGCACTAGTTTGTGCAACTCTCACAATGGCGACACCCTCAGCTTCTATGAAAGCATGTTGGTTAAAGATGGTTGGGGGTTGATCCTCATTTCATGGACATCCCTGGGGTCCTCGTTCTCTACTTATAATCTATATAAGTCAAATAATAATATAAGAATCATAGTTATTCCATTTTATTAGTTCACATGCCAAATAATAATATACTTTTCATTTTGAAAATAATATTTCACATTCTGAACCGCTAAGGTTATATTTCTTTACCCTAGTGTTTCTCTTTTCCTAAATATTAGATATTTATATATATAAATATTCCAACCACCTTATGAAACTTGTACCAATTTCTGAGTTATAGGTAATTGTATACCTAACCTCTGATAACAAGCTGTGAGACCCTATCCCCAGGGGTCCCATTCATTCCATCACACAATACAATGTGTAATAAAATAAAAAATTTTCAAATGTACCATATATATAATTTTTCCATTTTATTTGCTCAGCGGAATAAAAGGGGTCCCATGATGGAATGAGCGAAGCTCATTAGAGGTAAACTCTTACAGAGTTACTTCCTACCTAAGTGCACGTAAAACATCATACATATATATCAACGCTCATTTAAGTATAATGTTTATATGAATGCAAATATATATGAAATATTTATATGCTCATAATTTTGAGTCTCATCAACTCTCTTACACATGCCAAAGCTAATTGTGACATATTATATAGATAGATAGATATATATATATGTGTGTGTGTGTGTGTGTGTGTGTGTGTGTGTGTGCATGTTGCAAATATGTATGTATGTATATATGTATATATGCAGATATGTATATATGTATATATGTATATATATCTATAAAAATATTTATTTTTTTGGAATTATTCCAAAAAATATGGACTTCCTCCGAAAAACATATTGGATATTTTTCCAAATAAAATATTATTTTCTAGGATTTACTCTGAGAAATATGGACCTCCTTTGAAAAACATATTGGATATTTCTCCGACAAAATATTTTTTTTTTCCTTTGATATTTCCAAAAACCATCGCTTAACTCAACTTGGAATTTGTCCCAATTCGAGTTCGCAAATTTATAATAGTCATGCTCTAGAAAAAATACTGTGCAACTCCATCTGGTCATTGTCCTAATTTGACTTCGCCAAATATATACCATATACCTTTATATATATATATATATCATACACCCACCCATGTATATTGAATATTCCCGTGCATATGAAATACAATTATATCATTTACGATTAAATGATATTTTAGACATAGCTATAACAATCCAAACCCAATTTACCTATACTAAATTTTACTAAACGAAACACAGAAATTTTTCACCAATTAACCATTTCCAATGATATTTTTAACAATTCGAATTGAAATATATAACATGATTATTTATAGCTTTTAAATAGAAAGAAATTCTGATAGGACAAAACTACTACATTTCGGAAAATTTCATGGAAACTTTATAAATTTGATATCAAACTGAAGATCTTATCACGTAGAGCAACTTTAGTCCTTGGACTATTCTATTCCGACTCCAGAATAATCCATTACGATCAAAAGAAAATCAATGGATCGTTTATATTTTCTTCATCGCATAATGACTCTCTCTCTCTCTCTCTCGCTACTGAAGTTTTTTTTTCTTTCCCCATCAAGCATCATCCTATTTTCTGGATTCCCGACATTATTTTTATTTAAAAAAGTTATTATTGTTCTAATTTTTTTTAATTTTTTTTAATTTTTTTTAATTTTTTTTAATTTTTTTTAATTTTTTTTAAATGTTTTTAAATTTTTTTTTAAAATTTTTGTTGAATTTTTTTAGGATGCCTGGACCACGCATGCGCAGCCACGTGTTGACGTCATGGCGTGATCTTTTTCGTAGCTGTGTGTTTTTTTAATTAATTTATTTATTTTAAAAATTATTAAAATAAATAAAAAAAAATAACTAAATTTTAATTTCCTTAGAATTTGATGAAATTTGTCACCATAGTTATATTTTCCAAGACAAATTCAATAATGAACTCCATTTTATCATTTGTTTCGTGGTACTCAGAATGATTATAACTAATGTTTTCTTTTAGTGGCAAAATATTATAGCATTGAAAATAGCTAGGACTGATGTATTCAACTCTCTATGATACAAAGTCATAATACTGGGAATGACCATAGCTTTAGTATTTTCTTGTTAGAGCACAAAGTTGTGATGTTGGAAAGATTGATACTAAATAAAAGGTTCTTTGGAACAAAATATCATGTTGAAAAACACTTGCATGACTTAAAACACTTGTTATCGTGTCTCTATATTAAAGAAATCATGACTCTAGAAATTGACAGGACTAATTATGCCAATGAGATACTTAACTGCTATGATATGAACATATTATCATGACCATTTATTTTAAAGATAATATGGCTATGACCCCAAGAAAAAATCATGGCCACTAAAATTGTGTTGTATTGTAAAATGATTATGACATCTCGGTTATAGAGGCATGACATACAATAATTATTATGCTTATCTTTGTAGAGTTATGATTATAAAAGGATATCACAATTACTCAGTAAGCTTTAGAAGATGTTCCTAAAGTTATGACTTGAGAATTATCATGACTCTTTATCACTTCTCTCCTCTTAACCCTTCGCTCTAAGTTTACCAATTTTAACTAAAATAACTATAATTTCTCTAACATTCACCAAATTATTTCAAAATAGATATTTAGTCAAATCTTTCCATTAAACATTCAAATAAGTACAATTATAACAATAGATACATGCCTAATCACTTAAAGAATTTGGTAAGTGGATTGTCAAACAAACTCTCACACAACATATTTTGCTCATTATTGAGCAATGACTTTTTTTTAATTTTTCAAACACATCACAAGGATCAATTCAACAAGATGAAATATAGTACATCATCAAGTAAAGACACATATACAATAACTTAACATGGAGAATAAGAGGGGAGGTTTCATTAGCCATGGGGATTAAAATAATAAAATAGTAACTTCACTTTAAAGGGCTCAAATATAGGCATGGATATAAAAGGTCTCTTTGTATCTTATTTAATGCTTTCTATATATTCTTTCATCTACAATATTATATTGCACAAAGCGTATTGCTGATTTCCAATAGTGTTTTGTGAATCTTCATATAAACTAAGTACAAAGTATATTTGTCTCTAGTTCTCACTATACTTTCTCAAATCTCTGATCTATTATTTCTTTATGTAGCGCATATTTTCCTCTATTGTCTAATCACTGATCAAAATAATTTTTTACTACTCTTTTTTGAGGGACTCATATAGCTTCCCAAATAATGTAGTACTACCCATCACTTTAGTTTTCATCCGTTTTATCACCTCTTCCTAGATCTTCATATAGTATCTTTAAGATTTTCTTGGGAGATAAAAAATAACAATGCCTTCATGTTGAGACGTATCTTCCACAATGCATCTCTTTTCTTCACATTAATGTTGCCTTACTCTTTTTTCCACACACTCTTCCCACTTCAATTCTTTTCTTTTCAATTTTGTAGCCAGGGAACTATGCATCAATTTCATCTCTATATTCAACCATACTTCCCTATAAGTATGTCATCAAATTCTTTACTTTTAGAATATCAAAGACTTCTCCCAATTCACCTCATTATATAGTAAAATAGTACTCAAATATATATGGTGATTCTTATTTACACATTTCCCCACTTCTTTCCATAGCTTCTATATTAGCTTTAAAAAAATGGTGATACTTCTTGCCCAACTTATGTCGACTTGTCCCCTTCAAGAATTGCCTTTTTCTTTTTATTATCTTCAAGCATTCTCTTTCCACACTCCAATGTCTGAGAAATATCTATAGGCACTATTTATCTCTCTCTTAATTCATAAAGAGTCCGTTGGCTCGACATCTCATCGTAATCAAAGAATAATATATTATTTATCTAGAAAATTTACCCTATTAAAAATTGAGAATGAACTTTTCAAAAATTTTCTCCACATGAGTCTTGAATCTTTTCACTAGGATGAAAAGCAATATCATCCTTCTTACATGATGGTGGAGACATGGGAAGTTAGTTATAAAATAAAGCATATGAAATATAACTAAACATTATTTTTCTCCATGAGTTCTTCCAATACTCGATGTCAAAATGTATTTTTTGATGATACTCTCTAATCTCATCTTCCATCCATTAATATCTTAGTGTTTTTCTTGTAGTTAGATTGAACCTTTAAGAATTTTAAGACCATACCATCTACTAGTTATTGTAATCAAAATATTTTGTTGATAAATTCCATTTAGAATCACACCCAAACTCCTCATATGCAACACCTCTTGCCTTGCATCTCTTATAAATTAGAGTAAAAAATTTTAATAAAGTTGTATTCTTCTATTTCATGTGCATGCATAATTAGTCTCAATTTCTTCTTCCAATCATTGCTCAGAAAGGTGGAATCATCTTGCTAAGTTCTCAAACTCTTATAAAGTTCTTCTTCACCGACATAGGAGTTATTCATCTCTTCCTTATTTCATAATTAGTCTCCTCTCTCACTTCACCCTTAACTTTGAAATCAACATCTCGTCATCCATGTTTGCTTGAATCTTTGATGGTTAGGATTACAAAAGTGTTGATCAAAGTGAAGAAGAAGAAAAATTAGAAATGTTGCAAAACTTAGGATATACGGCTCTTTATGGGATTGGGGTTTGTCATGGCTAATGAAAAAAATTCACTACTTTTCACATGGCTACAACTTCTATTTTAAAAGGAAAGTCATGGTTGGGTTTACATACAACTACTTCAATAGAATTACAAGAAAGTTATGGATGGGTTTGTGTGCCATAGCATCAATTAACTTATAAGATAGTCATGACTATGTTTGAGTTTCATGACTTCTTTTGAGTATCTATGTATATAGGGGTCTAAGTGTGTATGTCTACATTCATAAAACAATAAAAATTCTTATTACATCACACGATAGTAAAACTAAATTCTTGGGTTCTCTACAAAGCAACATTATATTTAACATACGTAAATAGACCTTCATTAGATTATTATTCTAGTCAATGATCTATGTGATCAAAGAAAGCTTCACCATATAACTTTTATCTCTATTTACCATGGATTAAATATCATAAGTAGTTCTCACATGATGATATTTTTAGTTATAGACTTGAATTAACAATTATCTAGATATGAGAAACTCTAAGTTTTGTCATGGTACAATGTTATCCATAACATGTTGATGATACAAATTGTGATTGTATATATACTAAATCATATGATGTGATATGTATAAGATATCTTGTATGATTAATAATGTTTATTTACTCTTTCACTTGTCCACTTTTGCTTGGGCCCTCGATAAGTGTGACTAAAAATGCATGATAATACTAAAATGAATTAATACAAGTTATTAATATATTTTATTTTTGAAGCTATTTTAGATTGAGAAACATAATTGAACTATATAAGGGTGACCTAATCCATATCTTATGTTCAATTAAGATATCTTGTGACAAAAAAACTATGATAATCATATAACTTGTATAATCATAATATATTATTGGAAGTCACCTATGATTTGTGAGACAAGAAAGAGTTTTAGGCTCACTATCAATGTTATGTGAACCTTTAGGGTTGCACACTATAACTAGATTGAAAACCAAGTGTTATGTTTGATTGAAAGTAAATATAATATTAAAAATGATTTTAAAACTAAGTTAAAAGTGACAAAAAGTGGACTTTTCTTCTACATATCAATCTCATATAAATTGTGTGTGCAGTTTGATCAACTAATTATCAATCAAATACTACTCTAGTTAAAAAGATAAAGCCAAGTTTTAAGTAAAATTTATAAATTCTATAGTTGATACATTTCATTACGCATGATTTCCTATCTAAATAGTTTGAATATTATTGTTTTAGTTATATAATGAATGTATAATTATTGTGAAAATGCCCTAGTGTCCTACTGGCATACAAAGTGGTTCTCAACTATTGGGTCCTCTCTAATAATAATCGTCTCATTGTTGTCTCCTCATTACTTTACCACAAAAATGACAAATCATCCATGCTCAATCATCATTCAGCAAGTCAATAGTTTTAGGTAATTCATTAACTTACCTTAATAATTGCTTAGTATGTGTATTACTATTCTTCAATCTCATGTATTATATATTAAACTGATGTGGTAGTAATAATATTTGTACTTTCAATTTTATAAACATCATACTAATATAATTAACATATACTTTCTCTAATATCTCACTGATAGAAATCACATGACAGAAAGTAACTTGTAGGACTATCAATACCTTATGAGTCACATCCAATCATACATTTCTTGTGGCTTACCTATCATCAACTAATACAATGATACAAAACTCTCATACTTAATGTGAAACCCTTAAGAAGATAATCTATAAAATACTATATCAATTGAGGGTAAGTTCTTCTAATATATGCATAATAGATTAGCTTATAAAAATAATCATAATTTTGGCTTCAAGGCACCATAAGTATGCTTTATGACTTGTCTATCATTTTCTACTATGATAACATGCATAAACTTACTAATAGTAAAATTCTAATTTTAGTTCTACATAATTACTATATCTATCAATATCAAAACCATAACAAAATCAAAACATGTCACAATCATAATGGCTATCATAAGTATGCTTTATGGCTTATCTATCATGTTCCACTATGATAACATGCATAAACTTACTAATAGTAAAATTCTAATTTTAGTTCTACATAAATACTATATCTATCAATATTAAAACCACAACAAAATCAAAACATAAATGTCACTCACTAAGCATCCATCATACAAAATCAAATATAATAATCTTAGGCCTCAATTTAGTCTGATATTAGGGAGAAATTTTCACTAGATAAATAAAGATATATTTTTAAGAATTTTGGATTTCCAATGACAAGCCCTAAAAAAATATCTAGGAATCAAACCTTAAATCCACAAGACTTGGTTGTGTGCTACATATTTTCTCTTATGATAAGTTGAAATTCACTCCCCATATGGATTAAGCTTGTGCCTTGCATCACCTCTTTGCTCATAAATCTTTCATATGGTTGAGTGAAATTCTACACCTAAGACCATATCTTTTCTTCTATTTTATCATGCCCTAAAAAAATCTCTTGAAATTTCATTTTTTTCCATTTTATACTTGAATAACTGAGTGAAAAATTAAGTCAAGTCATGACTTTTAGAAATGTTATGGCAATGTATTTTTGTTTCTTGCCACGAATTCATGACTTTTGGAATGAGTTGTGGCTTTGATCTCTTTCTATTTTTACAATGTCACTTTTTGGGAATGACTATGATTGTACAATTAATCTCAAAAACATAAAGTCATGGCCCTAGGAATAGGCCATGACTTTGGTCTCTCTCTTTCAATAGATGACAATGAAAATGAGAATTACTGTGCTTACATGTTTTTCCATTTTAATACTAAGTCACTATACTTGAAATAACTACAACTTGTATATTTCATCTATGTTAACCCAAAGTCATAGCAATGTGAAATGATCATGGCTTTGGTTGTTTCTAACAAATATACTAATAATAACTCTATTTTTAAATATATTATCAAATATAATATAAAATAACTTATTTTGAATGTCATATTTCCTAAAGATCATTATCATTCACTCATATATATCAAGGCCATAATGAGGATGAAGAATATCGATGGATTCTTAATTTTTGTTGTTAAGTTTCCATGTAGATTCTACATAGTGGGTAGTGAGGTATGAAAATGATACATCATCATCACTACTCCACTATTTTTTATAAATTCAATAATTATTAATTTTTTTTAACTTTTAATATTAATTATGTTGTTCCTACATATGGACCTAGGAATCTTATGATAAGCAGCCTGAGAGTATATCTGCATGATATTGACTACCCTAGGATCCTCAGAAAATTAAATTGAAAAACTCATGATCATAATTAGTTTAGTCATTTCTTCTCTTCCTAAATCATTATGGTATATGAATGAGGTAAAAAAAATTAAACTATAACCAACTTCAATGATCCCACTACTTAGGCTCAATTGAGATTGCCTCGGATATAATACACCATATTTTTTGGCATATTGATCAGCATGCCTATTTAGGTAGCCCATGCCACATATACTACTACATATATATTTTGTTGATAATATATACATTATGAAAATTCTTCATCGATGCTTCTAAAATTTTTATTTTTATTTTTTTAATAATTTTTTATTAGGCATTTGAGTTTGGGTTGAAACTATGAGAGAAAATATAATTTTAGCCTCAGACATTTTCATAGGGTTATCATTATTATTCATATATAAATTAAAGTTAATTTCATTATCATTATACTCACTATTAGCCATTAGTTAATTTTGTAATTTATTTTTAATATAATTAACTAATATTTATAATCAACTTAAAAATACCTAGATTCTAGTACCATTAGGCATTAGTGTAACCACACTAGAGGCACCAGTCCATTCTAGTTTCCAGCTTTTACTTTTCAAAGAAAGGACAGAACCATAGTCCCACATAGAGAGATACAAAATTAAACAACAAAAAAAACTCTAAATTATAATTTGAAAATGAGAGAGAGGGACAATAGAAAAGAGCATAAAATAGAGGAGAGGAGAGATATATAGAACTGAGAATGAAAAAAAATCTAAACACTTAATCTATATTTATAGATTTTTTATTAAAATATTATATTTTAAAAATTTTGTATAATTTTTTAAATATATAAATAGGAAAAATCTTGACTACGATCAGATTTCTACCTCTAGCCATTAGTATGAATTCTAATGGCTATGATCTTCATATTCTAATATTTTATTTTATTTTTTTAAATTCCATTGTTAACGCATGTACTCAATAGTGATAGTTGTCACTATTGGGCATGTGTGTGTGTGTGTGTTTGCCCATATCATGCAGACACTTAGCCAATGGAACTTCTATCCCAATGGGACAATCCACCCTGTCAATATGGTAGATTAGGTTTATTTTTAAAAAAACACCACATGGACATGGAAGATCAGGTTTATTTTAAAAACCCCACCACATGGACATGGTAGATCAGGTTTATCTTAAAACCCCCACCACATGGGCATGGCAGGTACAGCTACAATTTCATTTTATTAAAAAAACTAGGTAATTTTTTGAAAATGGGTATAGGCATGGTCCTAGGTTATGGTGACCCATGACCCATTCCTATGACATGGTCCTAGGTCATGCTCACCATGTTGATGAACCATGCCAATGGGCCAAGCATATGAGTCCTCCCTAGCCTAGCTTGGGCACGCACGACCTAATTATAGGCTTGGTTCTGGACCATGCCTTGTTGTGCCAGTCACCACTCAGTTGGGGTAGTACCTCATGTTGTACCTAGGCTTCCCAACACACTTGATACCTCTAAAGTTGAGAATAGTGATATGACTTTTGCCTTGGACTTTGTGGCTATGTAACGAGAAAGTCGTGGTACCAGTGGCTATTATGATTTTTAGTACTAGTAGAGTACTCAATTGATGTGATAAGAAAATAATACTATAACAATAAAAAAATATTATGAGCTAGCATGATTGTAACTCCAAGATAGTTTCACAACTAAAATGAATATATTTCATATTGAAATAATTATGTCAACGAGGTAGTGGAGTCATGATATATAAAAATTATCATTATTATTTGTATAGAGTTTCAACCAAGAATGAATGTCTAAACTACCACATAACTTAATGGGGTGTAATAATGTCATAACACCAAGAATATTATATCTTCACATGACTTTTTTGCTCATCTCCTTCTCAATTAACCAAGTCTCACATTTCACTCAAAAATTACTTAATTTCACTAGTATTCATTATAATTCATAAAAACCAATAATTTAGTAAAAGTATTTATTTTAAATTTTATTTATATACAAATATTTCATGAATAATCACCAAAATAACTAATTTTATTCAATATTTAGCGCAATGAACAATTAGATAAGATCATTTTCTCTATTTTTGATTTGTGATACCATGACATACATTCATGATATATATGAGTGAGAAAATTAGAGAAATAGATTCAAAAACATAGCAAATTTTTTCATAAGTGTGAAAATATCAAAATGCTTTCTTTTCAAGATTAGGGGTTTGGGAGTCAAAATAAGTATACTAGCACATAACTTTTTGATTTCTAGAATATTGATGATCTTATCCCTTCATGAAGATTACTTGTAGAGAGTGTCATTGGATCAGCTTTACTTTTATGCACAAGGTATGAATTTCTACGAAATTTAGGTAATTTTTATTATGAAATTGGTTTATTTTAATACATGGGTTCTTTACTAAGTTTAGAAATCAAATACATTTCAAACTCTAAAATACCAATTCCTTATTTGTAATGTGATTAGAACAGGTCGACAACTTAAGTGTATGCAAAATTTGTTGTAGAATTTCATTTTTAAATTCATTAAATCCCAATAGTGATATCATATGGAACTTATGATTTTAATTAATCTGGTTTAAAAAATATGAATTTGTGATTTATATATGGATAAATAATTTGTATATAAATGGTTTTATTTTGTTAATCATGAAATTTTATTGTATAATTTATACAAGCTTATTTATAATTTTTAAATTTAATTTGATTAAATTAAAAGTGTGATTATTAGTAATCTACAATATGGAGGCCATCACTATGATGACCAATATCAATGAAATATTCTAAGTGAATGACCTTATTAAAAGTTTGTCGCCATTAAGATATTACTTTTTTGCAAGATAGTTATAGTGAGCTTCAGTAAGTCCTCATATTTTGAAAATGAAGCATTATCAAAATTATTTGGAGACTTTGACATTTGACGTTCTTGTCTGAACTTTATAAGATGCATATGATAGTTTTGTAATGAACTATAATATACATAATATAATGAAATCATTTACTAGCTGTATGGGATGCTTAATACTTTTTTTGGTAAAATATTATAAGTATCAATATTGTACTAATGGTTCAAAAGAGTAAGGACATGAAGAGATAAAAAAGTATGGGTAAGATTATGGATCATAAGAAACCCAACCCCGATCCTAAGATTTATCCTTAGCCTAAGATTAAACAACTTAATGATTGAGAATAGTTTTTCTACCATGAGTTTCTTCATTGTAAAAAAAATTACAAGCTCTACCCAAATATCACAATAAAAGGAATGGTTTTGAGACCACACCTTAAATTAGTTATGTTATTTAAGTTAATTTATCTAATTTTGTTTTTTGGATATAGGATAATGATTGTGGATCTCATATTTTTTTTAATATAAAGAATATAAAAAATAATAGATTATTAGCTAAAGATGAGGTAGCCCAACAAGTTGGAAATGGAACAAAGGGTTACTACCTTTTGCTATAGACATTTACTTTTTTTTCTCTACCTTACAGACTTGTTTTGGATTTGGAAAATTATTATTATGTTCTTGCTATGAGCAAGAACATAATTTTAATTATTTGTTTGGACATGACTAAATTTTATTTTATTATTGAGAATAATAATTCTGACATTTACAATAGAAGTATCTTTATATGGTTGCTTACTTGTTAAATGACATATATTTCCTAAAATTTGAGAATGCAAACACAAAGTAAGTCTAATTTGAATGCCAAGAGATTTTTTTTTTTTTTGTATTAAAAGGTTTAAATATATTGATTTAAATATTGGATATCTTTAGCATTGTCATTTAAGCCATATAAATTAAAAGCATATTTCAAAACTCAATAAAGATGGACCTTTATATTCAAGGAGGATATTTGGAAACAATTCAAATGATATATTGAAGGATTTATGCAACTTGAGAGCCTCATCATTTTTACCCTTGCCCAGGAGAGTTTTTATATGAATAGTTTGACTTCTTTAATGGATGGTTTAAGTTTTTTGATTGTTGGGTTTCTAGTCTCTTGTCCTAATAAAACAAATGACTTAAGAAATCATACAAATATTGAGATAGAAGTTAAAACTCATGATTTTAAATAATTTAATATCTATGTCATGAATGAAGCAACTATCTTGTTTATAAAATATTTTTTTTCATGATGAAGGCCGATCAAATAAATTTTTTGATGAGACTAGAAAAAACTAAATTAAAAAACATTTAGAAAATTAGAGAATTAATTGATTGTGGCATATCAAAAATCATGAAAAAGTTGATCTTTAGGTTTTTAGGTTATCAAATCTTTGACCTCCTAATCATTTATAATCTTGGATTTTCTAGTCTTGATATTATTAGATTTTTTATCTCCTAATATTCAATTCATCATAAGATATGAGAGATTCCTTAAGAATAGTAATTCAATTTTGATATTAGTCAAACTTTCAGTTACATGAGTTAGTTAACAAAAAAGTTTGCCTATAAAATGAGGTTATAAAGATGCTTTCAATAGATATGACTATATTTATCTGATGAAACATAAAAATGAATATTTTTAAATATTCAAAAATTTCAAGAATGAGGGGTAAAATAAACTTGGAAAAAACATTAAAATATATTAATTGGATCAAGGTGATGACTACTTAAGTCAAAAAACATTAGAGATTATAAAATTATTTCATTAGTTACTCTACCATGAAGACTTTAGTGGAATAGTATTTATGAATTAAGAAATCAAACATTATTAGATATAGTTAGAGGTGTCAAATAGGCTCGATGGCTTGGGTACGACATGAAGCACAATATGATTTAGTAGTTACTAGCATGACAATGACCATTTCAAAGTCATTCCTAAACTGACTTGCAACATGACTCGGGCCATGATGGGCCAAGTTTCCTAGCATGGGAGGACTAGCATGACACAACTTTGCATGATGGCCCATGCGTAATGATTTTAAAATGGCTGGCCAAATAGGCTAGCTTTGTCCTAACCCATGCTAACTTGGATTTGACCCATGCTAGCCTAGCCTGATAAAGGCTAGCTGAGAATGAACCAAGAAAGCCTAGAATGAACTAGGCTAGCTTTAATTAAAATCAAACTCATCTAGAATGAATCAGGCTAGTCTAACTATATCTGACCCAACTTGGCACAACTCAACATAACTTGACATGAACTAGGCAAAAGACATGACAATGGGTTATACCGGGTTGCCCATTTTTAGAGATTATTATTAATGTAAGTGGTTTGTTCTTTATTTTATTTTAAGCTTATTTTTTTTTTAAATAATGTAATCTTAGTAGTGAGAGATTATTAGTAATGGAAGTGGTATTTTATTATTATTTTTAATTATAATTAGTTCAATGAATAATTAACTCTGCCTATGGTCATCAAGTTTGTGCCTTAAGAGAAATTCTAAAGCTTAAAAGAATACTATTCTAAATATTCCTAGTCACTCATTATTAGTGGAATAATTATGAAATAAGACTAGCGTAGAGTCTGATTGATAATTATATTTTACTATTCATAAATATATAATATTAAGTCAACTCTAAATGCTTATTGGAGAATAAATTTACTTGATGGATTCGCTATAAGAATACTACATGGATTAAATATTATAAGTAATTCTCATATAGTACTATTATTAGTCTTTAGACTTGAATTCACAATGAATCCTATATAAGGAAGTCTATAATTAGATATAGCCTAATGTCATATGTAACAAAGAGACAATATATATTGGGATTGAGTATAGATTAGATCATGTAGAGGGATATGTTATGGAATTTGTCTCTCTTTTGAAGAGATATATCTCTGAGCCCCACAATAATGAGACTAAAAAATATATGTTCATGTTCAATTAAATTAATAAGGTTTATTAATGTCATTTTATTTGTCGATCAACTTTAGATTGAGTCAAATATGAGAGATTTAATCATTGTCTCATGTTCAATTAAGATATTGTATGACAAACCACTACAACAAAATAGCAAATTAATGATGCTTTATATCTTGACACTTTCAAAAAATGTCATTATTCTATTTGTAATTAGACATTTAATGACATTTTTCTAAAAGCATCATTATTTGGAAAATATATTAAGTTTTTATGGCACTTACTAGAAGTGTCATTGTTACTATAACAAAACTTAAAATTAATGACGCTTTATATCTTGACACTTTTATAAAATGTCATTATTATATTTGTAAGTAGACATTTAATGATACTTACTAGATGTGTCATTGTTAAGACTAATAGGTTAGGAAAATTGCTTAACTCCTTAAAAATTTTTAAAGAAAAAGGGGCTAAAAATTATAAACCTTGTCACTTTTATTAGTGTCACGGATGTGAAAAAATTAATTTTGAATTTATAGATTTGTAACAAATTTCTTATTTATTTTTTTAATAAGTAATAATATTTTTATTTTTACTCTAGATTAATAAAAAAATTATCAAATTTTAGTTCAAAATTATATATTAAAAATAAACAGAAACTTATGATAAAATTAAAAAATATCTAAATATTTATACATTCAAAATTGTGTTTTTTATTTATAAAATAAGTAATAATATTTAATTTTAAAATATAATTTGTTAATATTTAATTTATCCCTAAGAGAAATAAAAATAAAATGTAAATATAAGGTGATTTAATATAATTATGTGATAAATTTAATATTATTTTTAACTTAATTATATTGAATAATCTATCGCTAGAAAGAGTTGCGCTTCTTCTTCATCACGTTCGGCCATTTCCAACAGCTCGGGTTCAAGCTCGCATCTTCAAAATCATTGGCTATATTTGCAGCATCCTGTAAGTTTCTCCATTAAGTTTATAATTATATCAGCTCTTCAATATCGTTAACCTAATTAATGAATCTGAACGTGTTCCAAGTAATTTAGCATAAAACACAGTATTATAAATAAAGGACGATTCCTCGGGAATCCATCTCATGAAAGAGCTGATCTTGTAACTTAGCATAAAAAACAATGCATAAAGTGCAGAAGCCCAAGAGTAATTTAGCTCTATTTGTCGTGAGCAATCGGCGAGAACCGCGGAAGAGTTGGGCTGAACTGACACAATAAGCACTGCCTTTGTTGGAAACCTTTTCCTTCGCCGGAGAATACCAATCCACGGTGTCGAGGCCATTTGTTAGTTTGGCACCAGTCATTTCTGGGATTCCATCTCGAGGAAAGTGGTGATTTGAAAATTCTTATTTCTATCTCTGATTCAATGCAAACTTCTTCTCCAATTTATTTTACTTATGACAATTCGAGTGCTCTCTAGTAACCAAACATTAAAAATTCTGCCTTATGAAAATTCTACCTTATGACAATTCTACCTTATGACAGATAGATATATTTTACTTATTACAATTCTGCCTTATGTCATATTCTAATATTGTAAAAAACAAACAAACATTAAAAATTATAGAACATCAATTGAACTTGGGCCTAAACATATTGTTGAGCTTAGCTTGGATATTCTAGAATCAACATTATTGTGGCACTGGATATTGTGTAACTCCCTTATGTCATAATCTTTTAGAATCTTTCCTTCAATGACATATTATATCAATGAAATAGAAATTAAATCTTGGAGTAGTCTTGTTTGATATGTTCTTTTTGTAGATATTGAAACTTATTGATTACATCAAGCTCAATCTCATGGCTTAGTTCATCAGCTACCATGTTAGCCTTTTCTAACTTATAATTCAACACAGTAAGCTTTTATTAGAAACTCCAATCATTGAGCTTTTTTAAAGTGATTTTCTATTGTATTTGAAAATAAATTAATTGTATATTATTCATGCTCAGCAAGAAATGAGAACCTATATGGTAATGTCCCCAAACAAATAAGTAGTGAATTATAATGATTATTTCTTTTTCTTGAATTATTATTTGACATTTTATTTACTAACTTTTTTGAGATATTTTGTATGTATTCACTATTTGTTATGCATATTTGAGTATTTTTTATAAATATTTTAATAAATATATATTTTGAGCAAATTTGTTGAATATTAGTGAAATTCGAGTTATCTTTAATGACATTTGTAGACTTGATGGAGTGAAGACATTTCCCATTATATGAGAGAATTACCTAATTTTTTTATTTTATGCTTGGATATTTGAGAGCAATGTAAACTTTCATTTGCTCTCCAATGATTACTTTTTGGAACTTTCAACTCTAGACTTCAATTGGAGTGTGATTCATTAAGATTGTGGTTGGACTTTTATTTAACAAATAAATACAAGTGTCGATACTTTAGGCTTATAAGTATATTGAAAGACTCTTTTGAGGCATCATGGGCCTAGGGCATCTTTATTATCACATGATTCTTCTTCTTTACAATATCATCATTATAGTGAGAAATTTATAGAGTTGTGAATTATCTATGAATTCATTTTTATTCACAATAGAAGACAAAATGCTTAGAGAGTGACTCTTTCCATTTGTCACTTTTAACTTTTAAGTACTTTTATTATATTTTGGAGTATCTTTCAATTAAGTTTTGAAACTTCTTAGATATTAAGTATACTTTAGATTTTTATATAATAAAGTAAACTCACATCATTCTTAAATAACCATGTACAAACAATATGAAATAGTTATTATTCGTATAGAATAATACAAACATTTTTCCACAAGTATATAAGTGAACCAAGTCAAGAATATAATGGTACGTCTTATCAACCCCCTTCAGGAATGATTGCATGGACTATTTACCCTTAGCATATTCTCCACAATCAATATTTTATACTTCAATATTAAGAGACTGCCCATTCACCAAATTGCTTTGACTATGAAGCTTAAAGGGTTTATAATTCATGTTTCCTTACCTTATGTGCCATAAGTTAGACTATTTTACTTCATGCATGTTCAATGTAGAATCAATTCTTGAGTTGAGGTTGATAGAGATGTTACAATTTTAGGACATCGTCACCTTCCAAAGTATACTTCTTGATTCCTTATCACATATAGTATAATTATTCTCTTAATGTATCAATTTATAATCCTTCTATATTAATTGGCTTATTCTTAGTATATTTTTATCTATTTCTAGAATTAATAGTACATCTTCAATAAGCTTTTCTCCAATAGATGTTTTTACTTTCATTTTACTTTTCCCATCAATATATACTAGATGTTTATTTCTCATCTCTATGCAAGTCCATGGAAAAAATTGTTTCTGGACATGTGATTAGTACATCTATTATCTAGAAACCATACATTGAATATCTATTTTTGGGAACTAAAATAGACATTGAATAGACTTTCTTCACTTGGTTTTTCTTTAATACAATTAGCTTGTTTAAGATTGTTAATTTTGTAATCTATTTAAAGATGCTTAATTTTTTTATAGTTAAAATATTGAGGTTTTGAATTATACAATAAAACTTTCTCAACATTGCTATTCTTCTTACATGTATTACAGCTACAAGAAGAGTAAATATCATCTACTAATAAAAATTTAAACATTTTTAGAATAAATGTGAAGCTCTGATTAAAAAGTAGCATCAAATAAGTTTTGGAAATGTCTCATTAGTCTTTGCTCAAATAATTTGAGTGAGTTTTTTGATGCTCAAATAATTAGCATCAAATGCCCTTGGATTCCTATTTAGATTTAATTCAGAGTAAAACTAGGGGTGAAAGTGTTAGTTTTTTGTTTCCTTCTCTTATTCTTTTGTACTTGGATGTAGAGGTTGCAAAATCATATCATATTAGAAAGTTACTTTCATGGATGCTTTCTTCTCCATCACATTTCTACCTTTTAGAGGATATGTTTCGTTTTCACTCCCCCCAATACTAGCTTGAATTTGATCTTCTCTTGTTCTTGTAAGATAGAAATTATAGTCAATTACTCTTGTCATTAGTTTCTACACTATTTTGATTTACAAACTGTGGAAAGTAGAGTTGTACATGGCTTATGCATCATATCTTCGACATCATGTTTAGTGTTGCTATTTTGTGAAGTTTAATTAGTTATGTTTCCATCATTCTATGCAGATTTTGTGATGTTGGTGATGGTTTTGTAGGTGATTTTTCCTTAGTTGAGTTATCTGCTCCCTATTTTGAGGTTACAATTCTGCCACAGAGTTATAATAATTTCTTTTCCATTTCCCATTTTCAGGCTCAGTCTCCAGTTCATCTTGGAATGTCCTATTTGCTAATTACAAAAGATAAAGAGTGAGCAATTCTTGTTGTTGGCTTTGAGAAGGTTATTATCCATTCTTTTTTTTTATCTTGTGTCATTTTTATACATGATAATTTATTTGTTCTTTCGTCCTCTGTTTATCAGAGAGTGACAGTATGGAAAAAATGAGGCTATATTTCATAAAAATGTGTGCTCTATAGTCATGCTATTTCAAAATCAATTAGCCTAAGAACCTAGAGACATTTAATGTCATATCTATAAAATGACTTTTATCATATTTTACTTTAATTTAAAGTATAATTAAATGATATTTTTTTGTTTAATTTTTTTTTCTATGAATCTAACTTATTGTGAGAAATAATTTCTCATTTTTAAATTTTATTTTAATAATTTTGCCTGTGTTAACAAATTCAACAATATTACAAAAAATAATGCTCATCTCTTCTATCGTATATCTGACATGCATTTAAATATTTTTTTAAATTGATTTTTTAATTTTATTTTAACAGATAAATTAGAAGTTGCTCAATAAATAACATTGGAATATTGATGAGTTCTTCCATTTGAAGTGTGATATCTATTGAAATTAATTTTTTCTTTAAAAATAGATCGTTCATTGATCTCAAAGGATAGAAGATCGAAGGAATATGAAGATGGAGTTGAATGCTTTGTTGCATTTGTAATACAAAATTCTGCATATAAAACCTCCATTAAATGTCCATGCTTACAATGTGGTAATATGATTTTCAATACTCCTCAAATGATTCGAGATCATTTGTTTTTCTTTGGAATTGATCAGAGTTACCATACATGATATTGGCATGGGGAGGCAGCTCCAAGTGGCCCACCTTCCATAAGAGCAGAACATTATGATAGACTTCAATTTGATGATCAACATAGTACAATAGAAATGGTTCAAGCTGCACATGAGAATTGTCAATATGATCCTCAATTGTTTGCAAGATTACTACAAGATGCAGAAAAACCGTTATATCCTGGTTGCATAAACTTTACAAGAATGTCAGCCTTGATCAAATTATACAACTTGAAAGCACATTTTGGGTGGTCTGATAATAGCTTTTCAGAGCTTTTACAAATTCTTGGAGAAATATTGCCTTTAAACAATGAATTGCCTTTGTCGATGTATGAAGCAAAAAAGACATTAAATTCTTTGGGAATGAAATATATGAAAATCCATGTGTGACCAAATGATTGTGTACTTTATCAGAAGGAATTGAAAGATGCATCCTTATGTCTTACCTATGGAACTTCGAGATGGAAGACAGATATCACTGAAACTAAGAGGAGAAAAATAGTTCCTGCAAAAGTATTGTGGTATTTTCCTCCAATTCCAAGATTTAAAGAATGTTTCAATCATCAAAAATTGTAAAAGAGCTCATATGGCATTTCGAAGAGAAATTTTGATGGGAAAATGCGTCATCCATCAGATTCACCATCATGGAAGCAAGTTGATCACAGATGGCATGAGTTTTCAAAAGAACCTAGAAACCTGAGACATGCAATTTCTACAGATGGCATAAATCCTCACAGTTCATTTAATAGCAAATATAGTTGTTGGCCCATTCTCATGATAATTTACAACCTTCCTCCATGGTTGTGCACGAAAAGAAATTTTATGATGTTAGCTTTATTAATTTCAGGTCCACGCCAACCTGGCAATGACATTGATGTCTATTTAGCACCGCTAATCGAAGATCTTAAAACATTGTGGGAGGTCGGAGTTCAAGTTTACGATGTACATAAACAAAAAATCTTTACTTTAAGAGCCGTTCTTTTATGGACAATAAATGATTTTCTTACATATGGAAACATGTCAGGATGCAAAGTTAAAGGATATTATGGTTGTCCAATATGTGGAGAAGAAACATATTATTATAGGTTAAAGCATGGAAAAAAGAACTCATGTACTAGACATAGACGATTTCTTCCAAGAAACCTTCCTTATAGGAAACAAAAGAAAGCATTTAATGGAAAACAAGAGTTCAGGTCACCTCCAAAAATATTGACTGGCGAGGAAATATTTAAAAAAATCAATGGAATTTTCAATTCTTGGGGGAAAATAGAGTTATTCTGGGAAAATCTGAAATCAACAATACTACTTGTTGGAAAAAGAAGTCAATTTTTTTTGATCATGATTATTTGAAATATCTTCATGTTCGTCATAATTTGGATGTAATGCATATTGAGAAAAATGTTTGTGAATGCATTATTGGTACCTTACTCAATAGTGCATGTAAGACAAAGGATGAGCTTAATACTCGCTTGGGTCTTGTAGATAGGGGCTTAAGGAGCAAATTGGCACCAGTGTTTGATTTGAAGAGAACATATCTCCCTCCTGCATGTTATACACTTTCTACAAAGGAAAAGAATGTGTTTTGCCAAACACTTTCACAATTAAAGGTTCCATATGGATATAGTTTGAACATTCGAAACCTCGTGTCAATTGAAGACTTGAAACTTAATGGCTTAAAATCCCATGACTATCATGTATTAATGTAACAATTTTTGCCGGTTTTGTTACGTTCTATCTTGCCCAAGCATGTGAGGAATGTGATTTGTAGATTGAGTTTATTTTTCAATACTCTCTGTACTAAAGTCATTGATGTTCCTTCATTAGATGAGTTACAAAATGAGATAGTGGTGACATTATGCTTGTTTGAAAAGTACTTTCCACCTTCTTCCTTTGATATCATGGTGCATCTTTCTGTGCATCTTGTAAGAGAAGTGAGACTTTGTTGACCGGTTTACTTTAGGTGGATGTAGCTATTTGAAAGGTTTATGAAAGTGTTAAAAGGCTATGTACGAAATCATACTAGACCTGAAGGTTGTATTACTAAATGCTATATTGCAGAAGAAAGAATCGAGTTTTGTACATGCTACTTATCAAATGTGGAAGCAATTGAAATTCCTAGTAGTTCAAACATTGACCACACAGTCGGGGCACCAATATTTGGAGGTCTTACTATGAAGGTCGAATCCAATTTATGGTTACAAGCACATCATTATGTGTTGGAAAATACATCAATTGTCCAACCTTATATTGAGTAAGCACCACTAACTTTTTGTTTCTTTATTTGTTGTACATATTATATATTATTCTAATTATTTAATTTTTATACATGACCTCATAGAGAGCACATGCATTGGCTGAAAGCGAAACATTCACGTCAATAAAAAAGGCAAAAGTGGTTACAGGATGAGCATGCTCGTACTTTTACCTTTTGGTTACGAAAAAAGGTACTATAATGGTTTATTAAATTTTCCTTTTCTTTTTCATAATTGGTCACCATATAAATTATATATTTATTTTATTTCTATAGGTTGAAGTTGCATTGGGAAATAATGAACTTGTATCTGAAACTCTTAAATGGATAGCTAATGGTCCAAGTCTTTATGTGATGAAGTATAATGGTTATGTCATAAATGGGTGTCAATATAATACCAAGGAGCGTGATGATTTACTAGCTACCCAAAATAGTGTAATTAGTATTGTATCAATGACAATGCAAATTGCTAGTGCTAAGGATAAAAATCCTATTTTCGGGGAACTTTGTTTCTATGGGGTTATTACTGAGATTTGCTACTTGGATTATACTATGTTCAGAATTATAGTCTTCAAGTGTGATTGGGTTGATAATAATAATGGAATCAAGGTCGATGATCTTGGGTTTACCTTAGTTGACTTTAGTAGATTGGCTCATAAGTTAGATCCATTCATATTAGCTTCCCAGGCTAAGAAAGTCTACTATGACAAGATGAGCTTAATCCAAGATGGTCAATTATTTTGTCAACTCATCAACAAGACTTCACAAAAATTAATAACTTGAGTAAATACTCCATGGAACTCTATTAGTTAAAATCAATGGATTTTGCAATAATATTGATGGCTTTATAAAGAAAAAGTCATGAAACTAGAGGATGTCATGACTTTTAGCGCTAGTGAGGTATTTCATATTTAGTTGATACTACACAAAATTAATAACGTAACCCTAATAATGTTATGAGCTAGTGTGGATATGAATCTAAGAAATAGGTAAAAGAATGTGTTTCATAGTGAAATGAATATGTTAGTAAGATGGTAAAGTCATGACATATGAAATTTTTATGACTATTAGTGTTGAGCTTCTACCAAGAATGAACATTGAAACTACCTTATAAGCTTCTACCAAGAATGTGGTTAAAAACATAACACTTGAATTTTATGACTTTACATGATTTTTTTCTCTCCTCCTTCTCAAAGAATCTACAAAGTTTTATATTTCACCCAAAAATTACTCAATTTCACTACAATTCACCTTAATCAATCAAAACTAAAATTAGTAAAATTATTCTGCTAAAAACCTTTTTCTATACAAGTATATCATGCATAATCACTAAAATAGCTAGAATTATTTAGTATTTGATATATTGAACAATCAACTAGAGAAATTCATAGTAGAAGAGAGAAAATCTTGTGTACACATTGAATAAGAGCTTGTATGGTCTTTAGCAAGCTCCTAGGCAGTGGAATAATAAAAATTATATGTTTATGGAGTCTCATGATTTATAGTATACATCTTATGACCATTGTATATTTATCAATCATTAGTTAACTAATGACCAACTTATATTTTTATTATATAATAGCAATATACTAATCATTGGCCATAACAAAGTACAAATTAACAAGCTTAAGGGAGAGTAGGAAAAGTATTTTCTATTAAAATCTTAGGACTAGCCAAGAAAATTATAGGGATGAGTATCATCGAGGATTAACCTTTTAGGCATATCTAGTTTTCTCAAGAATGACACATCTATGAGGCCTAGAAAAAGATATTTCTTCATTTTAACTATTATTACAAATTGGAAAAGTTGATTAAATAATAAAATATATAGTAGTTACAAATTATAAGTTTAATGAAATGTGACCAAATTATAACACAAGGAATTCGAAGACTTTACATGACTTTTTACTATATAAATATATCATACATAATCACTAAAATAACTAGAATTATTTAGTATTCGACACATTGAACAATCAACTAGAGGGATTCATAGTAGAAGAGAAATAAAGTCGTGTAAAAATTGAATAAGAGCTTAGTATGGACTTAAACAAGCTCCTAGGCAGTGACACAAAAAAATTATTTATTTAGGGAGTCTCATGATTTATAGTATACATCTTATGACCACTATATATTTATTAATCATTAGTTGAGTGATGACTTACTTATAGTTTTATTATTTATTAGTGATATTCTAATCATTTGTCATAACAAAGTACAATTGACAAGCTTAAGAGAGAGCTAGGAAAAAATATTTTCTATGAAAGACTTAGGCCTAGCCAAAAAAATTATAGGGATGAGTATAATCGAGGATAAACTTTCTAGTCATATCTAGTTATCTCAAGAATACAACATCTTTGAGGTCTAGAAAAAAATATTTATTCATTTTAACTATTAATATGAATTGGCCAAGTTGATTAAATAAGAAGGGATATAGCAGTTACAAATTATCTTGTATGTTCAAAAATGATTAAGAGATAAAAAAATGGTGTAGAGTTTACTAAATTTGCTAGTTTTAAAGTTTTTGTTAAAAAGTTGTTCATTTGAATTTATAGGGATAATTTGGTCATTTTACTATTAAATAAAAAAAATTTATTTCTTTCATTTCTCTCTCCATTTCAAAATTTTATTTATGTTCCTTTTTTTTTCTTTTTTAGGTCTTTTTGGTTTTCCCTCTTTTCTTCATCAAAATCTTTGAAATAAAACATAAAAATTATGGCTTTTGGTAACAAATTATTATATAAAGTGATTATGCTCAATAAATCCTTTGTTTCAATCAAAAAAAAATCCATGAAAGGATTGAAATTTTGATCAGGAATGTTATTTTTGAGATTAGTTAATGTATTTCCAATTTTCCTGGCTGATTTCTTAAGTTAGGTTTAAAATTGTGCAAATTCTCAATTTTAAGTTTGAATTCTAGTTATAGATCTCGAATTAAAATATTGGAGCTATAGTTTGATGTTTAAAGTTTGGAAAATCTTGCTTATTAGTTATAAATGATATTAGTTTATATATTAGTTGCACATATATATATTGATAAATGATATTATGCAAGTAGTTATAAACCATTTTTTTTGTTTATTTTAAATGAGTTTTTATAAAATTTAAATCATTGAATCAAGATATATGTTAATTGATATAAATCCATGAATTTGATACTATGCCATGAAATAATTTTTTGATAAATTTTGAAATCCATTGACCCATATGGCCGTATATTTTTTTGAGAGTTATCTTTCTAATAATGGGAAATTGTATTTGGTTATATGAAAAAGTGTCAAAAATTATGATTGATGGATTGGATGAATAAATTTCAAATGTGACTATGTTGATATGTATATGCAATACTCTATAAAAATACTTTGAAACTATGTGATCTACATGATATTTTGAATAAAATTTTAATAATCTTAGAAAAATGCACATGTTGAAATGAGATCTTGAGGTGACTATTAGTCATAGCAAGAACATAGAGGACAAAAATTACAAGAATATCCTTGAAGATAAGGATTAAATATATCCTTGGTACAATGACCCTTAACCCCCTTGTGTATTTGTGGCAGAGTTTCACTAGGTGATGGTGGTGATTACTGGGCTAGAAACTAGTAAATCTCTCATAAGTCTTGGGATCATGGGAGTGGATGTGAGTTTTCACTAGTTAGGATGATAACTAGGCTAGAGCTAACAGATTAGTTTTTTCCTCTACATGTCTCATAATGGCCTAGTGGAGCATTAGTATGTATAGATTATCCTTTGTTTGTAAAAATGAGATAGGATTCAAAAATACATATTTTGAGAATTTACACACACATATTATGGTTTCATATATTTTTATAACATGCATGTGTGTATTTATGTATAGATATTTTAAAATTTAATCTCAAATACTTAAATTATATATTGAAAATATATGTGGTTATGGAGGTAAAACATATATCTTTTCATGTTTTCTTGAGATTTTTTTACTAGGCGTTAGTTGCTCACTCCTATTTTACTTAGGCAGAGGAAATGTTAAAGGTTAATCTAAAATCTAAAGCTTGTAGAGATGCGTAAGGGTCATGGATGAGTTTTTTTGTTGGATTTTATTTAAATTTTGTAATGTATTTGACCATATGGGTTATTTTGTATAATTGACTTTACCTTTACATGTGAATGTTTTTACTTGATAGTTTATATATATTCATAAAGTTCTCTAGAGTTAATTTTAAATGATTGAAATTAAGAGATCTCGATAAATTTTTTTAACTTACTTTTATTGATGCTTTGAGATTGTATGTATTTTAGAATGAAATTAACATAAATAACAAAAAGAAAGTTAGATGTTGTTAACTTGTCTATAGCTTTCTACAAAAATGAGGTCGACCACATCCACTATTATTCATAGTATTTGTCTTTCTTTATTTTTTATTATAAATTTATTTATTTTGGATCTATTTTTTAATAAATATCTCTCCATTTATTTATTTTGGATCTGTTTTTTAATAAATATCTCTCCATTTATTTATTTTGGATCTGTTTTTTAATAAATATCTCTTCATTTATTTGTTACATGTACTTCATGAGTAATTTACTAAATTTATAAAATTGTATCATTACAAATACAAAAAAAAAAGATCTCACATTAGCTTTTAAGGTATTTTTAATCCTTTTAAAATTATATTAATTAAACCTAGCACATCCTAATTCTCGAGTAGGAGTGCTCAAAGGTCGTGTCAACATCAATAAATTTTTTAAGATATTTGTTGGGCTAGCTCGAGTTGAGATTATTGAGTTTTATTTAGTTTGTATTCTAATTTTGTTGTTTTAATTTTAAAATAGCAATAAATAATTGTTATTTTAAGTCTACGTATTTTATTTTTTAGTTATTACTATTTTTTGGTATTTGTTTTTTTAAAGTTGGAGCTTAGAGGATAAAGAACATGAAACAATTTCTCATGTTCTTATTAAAAAAAAGGAATAGAAAAAATGGAATTTACTATTTTTTAAAGGCTAACATGGTGTCTCTTGGATGGGGGAACACCCATCCCGACTAGTTTTTAAAACAAAAAAAAAAAGAAATCTTATAGGGATGGTTTTTTTTGTTTTTAGAAACCGAGAAAAATTTTCTCTCTTCTTTACTTGGACAAAACCAAAAAAAAAAAAAGAGTGAGCTGTTTTTTTTAAGGGAACAATGTCTCTCCCTTCTATCAAGAAGTTGTAGTGTTGGTGAATTGCTTCTGCTTTTGAATTGCTATTGTTGTTGAATTATTCTTACTGCTAAAGTCTTGTTTATTAATTTTGTGATATTTTGTTTTGTGCTACAAATATATATAATTGATGGACAAATTCTCTTCTTGTATCCAATCTTAAGACTCTAAAGATGATTAATTTATTAGCTAATTAAAGCCAAATAATTGAACTTTTAAGCTATAATGCTAAATAATTCTCAAAGTATTCTTTCCAAAATTCTAGGTTCATGTTATTATTTTGAATTACCATACCGTAGGATTTTTATATTCTAGAAAATTAATTTTAGTTCAAAATATAATTTTTTTGACATTGTTTGTTTTACATAATATGATACATATAAACAAGTCATTAGCACATATTTTGGATTGGATATCATGAATTTGAACACTATGTATTAGACTTAGAATATTAATGTGTATATTGGATTTTCTATGATTTTTGAATTGTTGGTTGGATATTTTGAATTTATTTACATAATTATTTATAAAATTCATAATTAGAATTAATTATTTTAATTCAAAAGATTTCTAGATTGAATTTTAATTATTTTAATTATTTTAATAATTTCAGATTAATCACCAACTAACCAACTTTCCCACTAACTACTACCTAAATATATCTATTATGGTACATATCATAACATGAATATGACTATCAATAGCTAAATCATGCTATCTATTATGGTACAAATAATAATTTCAGATTCTCGACTTAGATTTCTTGATTTAGCATCTTTCATTAAAATTTTTTCATGGACCTTCTCAACATAGCATTTTTGAGATAATTAACTAAACTTGGAAGATATATCTCTGATAACACTCATCCATATAATATGTCTAATTAGGCCTAAGTCTTTCTTAGTAAAACTTTCTCACATTCCTCTTCAACTTATCAATCTAAGCTTTATTATGACTAGTGAGTATCAAATTGTCAATATATAATAAAATTATAATATTGTCATTCCCTAACTAATGAATACAACTTAATGTACCACCACCTTGGGGGTAGTTTAGCCAATAAAATTGCTTCTTCATTTTGCATACTATAGATATTTCTTCCCTTCCACCTGAAATCACTCATACTATTATATGAAAAATGTCTCATAAAGGTTTCTATGAAGAAAGATTATCTTCATATCAAGTCGATTGATTTCTAAATCCAAACTAGTAATTAAACTTAAAATAACTCAAACAAAAGACTTAAACCTTTTATGACTTACCAATCCTTGTATCTTATTGAGAATCATAATCATCATATTTTAATATGAAGGTATACTTATTCTTCAATGTATACTTTTTTTTTTGATAATGGAACTAGATTATATAAATGGTTTACTTGCACAAATTCAATCTCTTACTACATAACATGAAGACATTTATTTTAATGTTAAAAAGAGATGACTTCTTGAATGGACTTGGGCTTTCCAACATCCATGATAACCATGATATCTCAAGGATAACTGATAAAGCTTAGATGATTTTTTTTTAGCTCATGCTAAGTAATATCATTAGGATCAACTAGGGTTTTCTCTATTGGGAGGATCACCATATAAGGTGACAATTGGATACATGTTGATTAAAATTAATGAAAAGTCATAATTGGTCATGATACATTTTTTATACCACAATCTTACCAACTCATTAACACAATTTTTCTATTATACGACATATTCTTCATGACTATGATATTATCACTGAGTTATAGACATACTTATCTCATAAAATTTAAATAACTATGATATTATTTTTACTTCACAGAACCAAGAATCCCACTAGTGCAAATAGACGTGGCTAAGTCTAAGCACTATAATGACTTTATCTTTAATATGAAGTCATTTTTTTTGAGTTATAGAAAGTTACAAGCCAAAGCTTCTTATGTAAAAGTCATGACAAATATTCAGTACCATGAATTTTGGAATACCAATAGTTAGATAAGATATTACTCGAGGATGGCTATTTCCCAAGACTTTGACTCTTATCCTTAAAGGAAGACAAAGTTGTGACATTTACATTTGAGCTAATTATCAAAGCCATGACATCTTTATAGTTCCACTGCAACATGATATATGAGAGAAGTAAGAGTTAGTCTCATAGCCACTCATGGCATAATGAATACATGAGACATATGAAGAGTAAATTTTTTATCATGTTTATTTCTCAGCATCACGGTGACATGATACACAAGAGAGATCTTAGTATCGTGATTATTTCTTAGTATCATGGCTATATAATGATCAAGAAAGACCAATATCAATGTCATGGTTATTTCATAGAATTATAACCATATAATGATATAAGAGGCTCTTCATCAATTCATGACCTTTTCTAGCATCATGACCTCTTTTGAAGAATAATAAGATAGGTGCACAAAGTTGTAGCCACTCCATGATGTCATGACATTGTGTTACAAAGACATTAGACTTAAGTTATGGTCATTATCCAATGCTATGACTTTGTAATAAATAAAAATTGGTATGCATTCTAAAGTAATGGTCATTTTCTGGAGTCATGATCTCGTGATTAAGAGATGAATATCAATGTTGCAACTTTCTTTTGAAAGTTATGACTTTTTACTTAAAGTAATATTAAATTAATTGAGTATAAAAGTGAAAGATTGAGAAATTCATATATCTTTCTCAATCTTTTTTCTATCCCTCCACATAACAAGTAAGACCATAATACAATTAACAAACCCTATGGGTGAGTTTCATACTCTTTAGGGGCTTCACAAACGAACAAGGGATATAATACTTAATGTTAATCTTTTATAGCTTGATGAAATTCATAATGAGGTTGTAGCATTTTTTTTATTTTTAGGAATTAAGGGGTTGTTTGATAATGCACCTAAAATATTTAAACTATTTAAAATTAAAATTTCATTAGTTTGAAACTTTAAGTGCGTTTGATAAAAAAATGTTGGGAGCTAAAAATTTAAAATTTTAAGTGAAAATTCAATGAGAATTTTAAGTATGTAAAGACCTGCTTAATGTTGAAGGGTAAATATTTTCAACAATTTTTTTTTTAAATTACCATTTTATCTTTTTTTTTTTCATTTCTTTTTCATTTTTATCATTCATGCTGCAGTTCAGTTTGTGAATCTGTCTTTTCCTCCTTTTTCCGCCACTACAAACCCTAACCCTAACCCTTTTTCATGATTAATTTGAGAGAGGAAATAACAAATCAACTAGTTATTTATTAATTTGTATTTTTATATTAAAAATTTGGATAGTTTTAAAGAGTTTAGATTTTATTAGTTATTTTTTAAATATTTTTATTTCTTTTTTGGATTTATAATTTATTTATGGATATGTTTTTAGAGATTTTATTTTTTTTAATAATTAATAATTGTAGTAAAAAAAATTTCATTAAAAATTCTATTTATGTTGGATAATATGTAATACAATGATAATAAGGGTAAATATGTAAAATACATCATTTTTAACATTTAATATTTATAGTTATCAAACAATATATTTATATTCAGCATTCAATTAACAGTAATTTATCAAACCATTTTTTTATACAAATTCAACACTTATAAAATTCAACCTTAATTTTTCAGTACTTATTTTTCAGCATTTAATTTTTTCAGTTTTATCAAACGGGCCATAAGTTAGGTTAAAAAAAATGGTAATTTAGCATTATCATAAATTAGTGTCCCAAAACTTAATTAATTGAGATTTTAGTGTATATATTTGTAAATATTTAAAATTAGGTTTATTTTTAAAATTATTTTTTGATTGTTGTACCAAAATATTATTGTCCCTAATTTTATTATAGCATAAATAATTTTTAATTGAGAGATATTTTCATATTTATCATGATTTTTGATTAGAGTTGTCAAATGGATTGGGTCGGGTTGGGCTCGCCCATTTTTTTCAAGCACAACTGGGTTGACAAGGCACGACACAGTTTTTGGAAGGCATGCCCGACATGGACCGTGGCACGGAATTTGCTCAGGTTCGGGTTGGGTCGGTTGGAACAGTTTGGGCCGAGTTGTGTATTTTTTTTTAAATTAAGGTTTTGGGCGGTACGCCACTACGCTAACGTGCCACCCTTTCTCGTCGGGCATGCTGCGTTGTCTCCCCTTGGGCCTCGCTCGGTGCAAGGTCCCATGTCGTGCCCATGTGCCGTGGGCTAAAAATCCTCGGCATGGTACGGTATAGTTTTTGCTGGGGGTCCTCCCGGCACGGCCTCTAGCATGACATTATAGCGTGATGTGCTAGGGCAATCATGGAACCGTGCCTGGCTCAGCAGCTTCACTGTTATTTACTGATGATAATGTAGCACTGTTATTTACACTGTTAATGTAGCACATAACACTAATGATAAAAATTTCTAATATATTTACTGATGTATCTATATGATATATAACTAGAAATTCTAAGTATCAATATATTCATTAATAATGATATATATATTCTTAATTGGTGATTATATATAAATATACACGGACATATATTGATATATCTATTATTGATTCATACGTCACGCTGAGTAAAAATACGAGAGGGATGGCTGGGATTTGCGGTCTGGTAATTCGTTGGCGCTAGCGAAATGTTCAAGTTCTGGTACTGCTATGCTTCTTACTTGTATTCCGCATGGTGATTCGTTTTCGTTAGATCAGTCATTTTTTCTTTAGATTAGGTATTGTTTTTTTAGGCGCATTAGGCTATAGCTCAGAACTCATTTTTGGGTATTTGCCAATAGGGGTTCCCAAGAGAGTCCTGCGATTACCCGGCACAATTCTCTCTCTCCCACAATACCGAGTAGCACTACTCCTGCTGGCTTCACGGTACACATGCCTGCAGAAAAAACATTGTCGCCTTCAGAGGTTGCTGGTATCATTTCTCTTTTGAATGATAAAAGGTGACTCTTAGTTAAATATTGCCAAATTATTGTGTCAAGTACTTGTTCGTAAGTTCTTTACATTTGATTGTGTATCACCATGTTGTATTGAAACTTCAACACCAGGCTTTGATGTGCCCTTTAGAGGTGACCGTGTTTATTATTCATTTCCTTATTATTTTATAATAAGGTTAGATTGGCTATAACATGATTTAAAGTTGCAAAATATAAATATGTTTTTGGATTTGAAATTACAAATGCTTTGTAATGCATGCTTTATTTGGGATCATGCAACTCCACCTGCATGGTAGCCAACACAAGGAGAACTATTTATCATAGTTTACATACAACGCAGATAGTTTTTTTTTTTTTTCTAAATGTCATCTTCCTGCATTTTGCATTTTGCAGAATTGTTTGAACATAGAATGACTTATTTACACTATTCTCCAGTATTGGCATTAACATGCATTTATGAATAACAATTGAGGCTCAATTCCAGTTACACATATTGAGAAAATTATGAAAGATTTATTTCTGTTGTATCCCAGAATCGTGCGTTTTCACAGAACCATTTAAATTTGCAGTAGTGTGATTTCTTAATTAAAATAACCTTTATTCTAATTATATATTTGACTAGCATTGTCAAATTCGTGGACATTATATTTCACATGGTTTTTTGTTGGCAAAACATTTTCTTATGTGGCCTTCTTTTCTTGTAGTTGTGGTGAACAATCAATTTTTTACTTAAAAAAAAGAAGTCAGCTCTGGCATCATTATAGCTATTGCATGATCATGTGCTTTTCATATCTCTGATTTTTTTTGAAACTGTGCAGCATTGATGAGCTGCGGAATTTAGTTTCTGAAAAAGATGCCTACTTTTGTTTTTTTCATTCCCTTGATATTGTTAAAATCCAAAATAATGTAAGTTCCTAAAGGTTGTTTTTTCATTTATTGTACATTTATTTGAACTTGTTCTTGTAGTTTTCTAGTCTTTTATATCTTTAAGTAGGTAACTTTTGTTTGTTTTTGTTTGACCTTACCGAAATCAACATGTTTCTGCTACTCTCCGTGGTGATGCATTATTTGTATCTAAAGGTTGATTTGTTATAGTTGGATCTTAACCTTGAATTTGGATGTTCTGCAATATTTTGTCAAATAAAAAAAGAAAATTCAAATTTATGTTTTCAAGAAACAAAAAAATATATCATGCAAATTATTATATGTATGTGAGATTATGACATAGACTTTATATTGCCTTGATCATATATAGTTATCATTCAGATTAATTGTATCCTATTAGTTTATAATTTTTATTAAGTCATTAGATTTTGTTAACAAATTTTGTTTTATGTTGATTAAGTTATAAGTTGTTTATTATCAAGTCTAATATTGATTGTAATATAAATATAAAATATGAAATAGCTATTATTTTGTAGGCATTATAATTTTGCATAAGGGAATTTTTGTAAATGCTAGTGCAATTAGTGTCATGGGTGCTTTGACATGTAGATGAGAGGCAAAGGGAAATTTAGAACAATTTGAGTGATTCATGAATGAAGTAGTGGATCCCATAGGTGATGTCTAGCATGATAAAGGACATTGATGTCATGAAGTTTTTTCTTTTAGAGCAATATGCTGTCATGTTGTTGCTCAGTCATCTCATTTGTTTTGTTGCCCTTCTTTACCCCTCTCATGTTTATGATCTTTGTCTATTAGTTTGATGTGAGCAACTTATTCCTTCTCAAAAGTGTTTTGGAGGAACTTAATATTGACATTGGATCATGCAAGCATAGAGATTCATGAGTATTGTACTCATTTGCTCCTTCTCTAAGGTGGCCTTGATAGATTTATTATTATCATAACATTCTCATCCATGAAGATGCTAAAATATTTGTAGTAGTTGATTGTAAGTGTTAAGTGATCACTTCAAGATGACTATATTGGCAATATAATTCATACTTTTATTTTGTTATTGAAATTTTGAAGTAATTCTTGGAACATGACTTTAGTCATTTGTCTTTATATTGTTATGATAGTAGAATGTCCTTTACTTGCTGGCCTTCTTGTCAAAGAATAAAGTTTTAATGCATGAATAATAATGAATGGTGTCATCTTGTGTGATCCATCATTATTGCTTGTGAAAGTGAGTGTCATCTTGGTCGTATTCTTCTTCATATTGTACACTCGTGTATGGTTGTCATGTGGTGTTAATTGGGGTCGGTAGTTTGGGCTTGACAAGAAGCAAAGCTCAAATGAGCCATGCCTGGCCTGACTTGACATGGTCAAGAATCATGTTTGGACCTAGGTTGGGCTGAACCAAGGAATGACGCATGTCATGTTGGGTTAGAGGAAGTCATGCTTATTGTTGGGCCAGGCACGACCTACATGCCTAGCCTATTGGCATGATCCACTGACTCGGGGAATCTAACCTGAGACTGGGAAGTCAAGAACTTGGTTATTGGGAAGTGAGCACTGTCCTCTTGCCCTTTGCCTGACCCACCCAGTACCAGATTTTTTTTTAAATCTTCATAATTTTTTTTTAAAAAACCCACCACATAGTAGGACTTTTTAATGAAACCTGCCATGTGGTTGGCCCTGGCAGGCATAGGCTGGCAGACATGTCTGTGTGCGCGTCCTATCCCCCCCACTCGTGTCCTGAGGCCCCAGCATGGTTACTTACGCAAAAAGCATGGTACTTGAGCTGTGTGACCTGGCACGCAGGTGTAGGTGCACCTCAAGTTGTGCATATCTGCACTTGACCCGCACCCTCAATGGTTACTTAGGCAAAAATAAAAAAAAAATTTAAAAATTTTAAAAATGCTTTAATTTTGCCCATTTGAATTTATTTTAATGGCTAGAGTAGAAATTTGATGGCTAGAGTAGAAATTTGATGGCTGACCTATTTCTGCCTAAAATTTAAAATAAAAAAAAGATAAAAAAAATATAAATGTTTATTTAAAAATATTATAAATATAAAATGTGAATTAAAATTTTTTATTTTTATTTATGTTCTCAATTTCAACTCTTCTCTGTCATATTCTCTGCTATATCTTATTAAAACTTAAATTTTAATATATTAAGTTTAAAGTTTAAATATAAAGTTTTTTTAAATCTTAGTAATTTAAAGTAAATGTTTCTCTTAGTGTTTTATTACTTGTTGCTGTGGGGCGTGGGCTACAGTTTTATCTCTTTTATCTCTAGAATAGAATTAGGATATTTTTATTTTGTTTTATTAAATATACTTATACTTATATATAATAAATTATTCATAACATAAAAAAATTGTAATAGTGAGCATAATAATAATGATATTGATTTAGATTTAAATGTAGATAATAATGATAATCTATGGAAAGTTCTGAGTTAGAAATCATATTTTATTTTATACGTTAATTCAAACTCAAATATCTAAAAAATAAAAAACTAAAAAATTATTTGTAGTTTAGATTCATTTTAAATAATAAAAAATAAAAATAATAGAGATGATGAAGAATTGACACAATATAAATATTATAAAAAAATATATACATGTAAGAGTGTGTATGAGGCTGATCATTTAAAGAGACATGCTGATTAATACATTCAGTCATATGGTCTTTGAAGCTTGATTTAGTTTAGTTTCTTTGATTTTTATTATCAAATTGATTATAATTATGAGTTTTTTGATTTAAATTTTAGAAGATATTAGAGTTGTCAGTATGATGCAAGTCTATTTCTAATCTACTTATCATGAGATTTTTAGGTCTGTGTAGGAATAATATAATTAAATATTATAAGTTAAAAAATAAATAATAATAATAATAAATTTAGATAATATAGTGGTATGTTGTATGTGACGTTTAATATCTGGACTAGTCGTGGTTGTGCATTTTTTGCACGCCTCAACTCTCACTATGTAGATTATACATAAAAATTTAATAAAAATATTTTAGGATTTTTTGAGATTTTTTTATTATTCTATTGATTATGTCATATATGAGTGCATGATGAGAATCATTATAGATTATCATATTAAAAATAAAATATTCAGTATCATATTTAATAACATATCTAATAATCGAGTAGTTAATATATTTGTTAGGACCATTAGATACAGATTATTATGTGAGATTTTTCATGTTAAATGTATGTGTTATATTATTAACTTGATACTTTTAGTGGGAATGAAAATTATTTCTTTTAAATTAGAAAAAATATGAAATTTACTAAAATATCTTAAGATGCTTAGCATATAATAAGAGTTTGATAGTTTTTATTTGATTGTGAATCTAAAGAAAAAATTTTAAATGGACATGAAATATTGTTGAAAGTATATTTATTTGATGTTAAAATTATGTGTTGGATATGAATATGTGATATTCGATTATGTTAATAGTAAGAGTGACGAACTTATTATTGATGATACTGATTAGGATATAAATTTTTTTATAAAAATTTTAAAAATTTTTTATCCGTGTATTTTTTCTACTTGTATTGTATTAAGTTATATATATAATATTAATAGCAAATTTTATTAAGTTAAGAGATGATATATTAGTATCATATTTGTTGAGATGGAAATTAAGTAATTAAAGTACTGGTCTATTATTTTATTTTTTTATTACCTAGTTGTCTGCATGAATTTTAGGGTTAATGTGAATGATGTAGATAATATTTTGATATACATCATTTGCATGAATCAAGAACATTAATTTAAAGAGTTTATTCATAAAAAATTGATTGAATTATTTATATATTATGATACTAGGTATGGTAATAGTTATAGCTAGACTCTAAGTATGGACAAAGATGTCGTATTTGAAGATAATAACTTTTTTATTTAGTTAGTCAGGGAAAAATGATGTGGTAGTTTGTTGAAAAGAAGTAAACTATCTTGGTTCTTAGATATCGATTACTATATAATTTTATTAAATATTGATAATAAGAATCTTAATATTTTATTATGGTAAAGATTATATGGATCTATCTATTTTATGTTGTCTAGGATGACACATGATTTACTGATTCTTTTGGTGTTGAGTGTAGTATTGAAATCTATTTTATTTATTGTATTCAATATCATTTTAAATGAAAGTTTAAGATTTGGTTAAATATTATTAAGACACTTGCATGCATGAAAGATTGATAGTGTTTGAGGTTAAATATCTAGGATAACACTAGAACAAGAGTGCAGAAGTTACTGACAGATGATGACTTATGAGACTTGAAGAATATTGAGGTCATCGCTAGTGATATTATTATATGCTTACATGATGATTATGATTTGCATGCGAGTATCGTTTGACATTGGTATTGATGATAATGATTATATAAATTTTTTTTGGATGATTTTTTTTTTCTTTTTATTTATATTATTATTTTTGTTTATCTTTTTTTTATTTGAATGTTGGATACTTTTTTTATTTCATATGAAAGTCAAATATAATATACGACTGTATTTATTTATATTTTTTTATTTTGATTTACTCATATACATACTTAAAATAAAAAACCAACACAACTTGGCTCCTGTCATGATCCAGCCCCAATTTTGCCTGGACTCATGTCGGTTGTGCTTAAAGTTTTAAGAGGTGTAAGCATTGAAATATTAAGGTGTAATTTTTTTTTAAGCATCATAATATATAATTACTTAATATTTTAAAATATATAAAATAAAATAACATAAATAAAAAAAATAAATTAATAAATAATATGGAATATATTATAATTAATATTATTTATTAATTTTATAATTTATCAAATTAAAATATTATTATAATTTTAATAAATTTAAAATATAAATTTATTAAAATTCTCTTTTTTTATTTTATTTTTAATTTAATACTATTTATTAATAAATACTATTATCAAATTTTAATAACTTTGATAATTTTTTCTTACCCTTGCCCTTGCCCCTCTCCCTTGCCCCTCTCCCTTGCCTCTCTCCCTCGTCACTCTCCCTCGTCACTCTCCCTCGCCCCTCGCCCCTCGCCCCTCGCCCCTCGCCCTCTTTGACACAAACTATGAATAAAAGTATTCAAAGTCATTTTTATGATATTCCGTGAGATATTATTAGTGAAATAGGAAATTGACTAAAATTATCTTGGTCATGGAAGAGTATCCTAGTAATTAAAATCAGATATCTGAGTAAATATTTTTAATAAAAAGTTTCGTCTCAAGATAATTTAATGATTATATGTTAAATATCCAAATCCATGAGTATCATTGTACTAATGTTTCTCAAATAATCATTATTATAACTTGTGTTTGAATTACTGTGTAAGTTATTAAAATTTATGTTTTAACATTTTAATTAGAGGTGTCAAATGGGCCATACAGCCTGAGCCCAGCCTGTGGCATCGCCTAAAAAAGCTATTCCAGGCATGCCATGGTTTGGCCTTAGAACTATGCGGGTGAAGTCGATGCACCTATATTTCAAAATACTCATTAATTATTGAATGCATGAGGCCCACACACCCCATTTTAAAAAACTGGTTGTTGCTTGCTAAGGGACTGCATTCTGTGGGTTGCGGCTAACTCGGGTAGCATGGGTTAGCCATGTGCTCGGGTTTTAACCCTGTTCAAACTCAATCCGACATGTCTCGGCATACCTCATTTTGGCCTTGGGTCAATGGGCTGTTCTTGGCCAGCATGGTTCTTTGGCCTGGCTGGCCCTAAAAAATGGGTTGTACTGGCGTGGAATGGCCCATCAAATATCTCCAATTCTAACATGCAACCTAGTTGATTGCCTTCAGATGAAAATGATGACTTAGAAAAGTTATTTATCTATGTGGTCTTGGGTTCAAATCATACCTCTCATTGGAATAAATTACCTGCTTTGTTTAATGGAAGTCAAACTAGGTGAACTCGCATCTCCATGAGACAATAAATGAGGTGCTTGATGCTAGTACTACCACACAAATCACCATGGAAACCACTGTTGGAAACCCCACAAACTCTCTGAATCACTGTGAAATCGCTGTTGCATGCTGACTGGTTATTATCCATGCCACCACAGAAACAAAAAACGTGCAAAAACTCACCTGCACCTTTGTAGATAGACAATGTTGCTGATTTCGTAGCCAAATGCTGGTTTAGTGCATGTTGTCATTGGCATTAGTCTACAGGGAACCACCATACACGTTATAGTGTTCCACTCACTTTTGATTGCTAGAACTCGCCTGATATCATGTTTATGTTCGACGCAGTTGTTGTTTTGGGAAAAAGGAGATTGAGAGGAACAGAGTGAGAGGGAAAAAATGAAATGTTTTTATTACTTCTAAAATCTGAAAATCACAATAATATATGTACATACTCAAGTTTGGGCAGCTCATGGATGCTTCCATACAGATTAAAACTGAATATGAATAAAAAAAGTAACATATGTATTAGCGTTTTTTTTTTTGCATTATTTAGTGTTGCTCAAGTTCAACTTTGTGTTTGTGGTGCTTGAATCAGGTGAAGAATTATTTTTTGTTCTTTTAATTTGATTTCATTAATCATGGAAGTTTATTGTGCTTCCCTGGACTGCTTCAAAATACATTTTTTCTGTACATATTCTGCCATTCCTTTTTTTTTTTTTTTGATTGACAGTAACTGCATTATCTACATGTTACCAATTCATCAGAGGCATCTGTTATCTGTTGTTTTTCTTGTTTTACTAGATCAGAGATGAACTTCGCAAAGAAACTATTCAGCTTGCCAGTAAGTTTTTTTTTTGACAAAAGCATGCCAGTAAGTTAAAAAGTTGTTTTTTACTTTTTTGTTTTTTTAACATAATCCAACTCATATTATCTCTCGTCTCATATATGGGCTTCGAGGCCCTGGGTTCGGAGCAGGTACCCTAGGGAGCGAGCATATCTGGTGTCCCCTGGGTTCGGAGCAGGTACCCTAGGGTGAGCATATCTGGTGTCCCCTGGGATTGAACTCATGATCCCAGGATAAGAACATCCATTCTGTTTGACCATCAGACTGCCATGCTGTTGATAAAACTTGTTTTTTACTTTGATTGAAATGATATGCAGGTCGATTAAATACAATAGTTTTTTTTTGTTTGATGATAACCAGGATGCAACCTGGAAGCAGAGCCCCAGATAATGGAATTAAGAAACCAAGTGAGTCTGTAGAAAAGGTTGTTTAGGTTGTTTCCTTCTCGTTTACTCGTGCATATGACTTGTTGCATCTGGGTGGTCAGTGCATGATAATAAGAACAACCGAGTTAGCCACTGCAGAGGAGAAGCTAAATGAGCTAGAAAAGCAGAAGGAAGAGATGCAGAAATCCTGTGGCCACATTTCCATTCTACTACAACTTCAAGGTAGATGCTGTTGAACCAGATTATCGATGTTCTATACACAATGGTATTTGCTAAAATCTTTCAAATTAATAAAGGCCTGGTTGCTTGTTTGTTCTCATAGAGAAGTAGTAACTAGCATTAACTTCCTCTTCAAGTGGAAAGTCACTGACCCTCAACAGATATCATCTAGTCATTATATTGTTTTTTGTTGCAGATGCAATAGAGAAGGTAGAGGAGGAATCTGATGCTCTGCACAGGCAGCTAGTTATTGGGGGTTTGGACATTATTTCTTTTGTAAACAAGTTCAAGAAATTGCGTGCCACCTATCACATGCGAGCGCTACTTCATCAGTCTGCCAGTGCCAAAGCATCCTCCTGTTAAGAATTGGCATGTCGTACTTGTACAGCATTGAATGAGTACTCTGATAAAACATTCCGATATGATTACTGATGTGGCATTAATATTTGTCATTAGATTTTATCTTTAAAGGGGGCAGCAGTGTTAGGATTTTTCAATTTCTTTTATGCAACTTATTGCTACATATTTCCTTCGCCAACTGCCAGTACAAGTTAATTGTCTGTTTTTTAGATGAATAATTACATTCCATACACTCATATTTATTATATGCAACTTATTGTTAAATATTTCCTTTGCCTACTGCCAATAAAAGTTATTGTCATAGTTGTTTTTAGATGAATATTAACACTACCTACACTCATAATATTTATTATATTTGAATAATATTGTTTTTTTTGGCATAAAAAGATGAAAAACTATTAAAATTTTCTATGTTATAGCCAATTTTGTCTTGACATGGATTTGCTTGATGTTTATTAAAGATAAAAACACGTCTCTATGCTTTGATCAATTGCTCGATGTTTATTGAAGATAATATCACTTCTTCATGCTTCGATCAATTGTTTGAAATTGAGGAGCAGGGGTTTTCGGTGTGCCAGCTGTCGGGTAAAGGCGGGTAGTCATGCGAAACCCCTTCACTAATATTCGGAGATTTGCTCACCTTCACTACTGTTTAAGTGGAAAATGGGTCAGGCAGTTTAACCCAGTAGCAAAATGTGGGCCGGATACACGAGCTAAAATGTGCATTGAACTATTGCTGGCTGCCTCAGGCCTGGAGGGTTGGCTTGTGTGCTGCCTTACAGCTTAGCACGGCACGTCATGAAATACTTCCAGATTGGGATGAATTTGACTTAACTGACATTTAGTGTTCAGGTTGAGCTCGGATGACTTGAGTTTAATGCATGAGTTTCGGATGATGTAATTTTTTTTTTAGCAGATTTGTGTTTGGGTGTACCAAACACAATAATGAATTTTTAGAGCATCAAATTTTTAATAATTAAAAAATAGTTTATTAAATTCTAAAATAATTAATTTTTGATACACAAATTTATCAACTGAATTCTGTCCAAAATTAAAAAAATAAAATAAAATTAGATTTAAATAATTTGGAAATTCCACTTAAAAAAATGCAACAAATCATGTGGTCACTTTGTTATTATCACTAGAGTAACAAACCAAAATACTTATATATTTATATTTAATTATATTTAATATATATGTGTGTGTGTGTGTGTGTGTATTTATATTCATATTTATGTGTGTGTGTATATATATATATATATATATATGCACATATAAACACACACTCACACACTTAAGTATTTTGATTTGTTGTATTATGCTAATATTTAAGTGACCATGTGGTTTATTGTATTTTTTGTAAGTGTAGGATATGGGTTCAAACATCTTTGTGTTTGAAATTATTATGTTTCCACTTTCCAACAAGAATTTTCGAATTAATTAAATTTAATATGATTTTTTTTTTCAAACTTTGGAGGATAAAATTGAGTTTATGAATTTATGCAAAAAAATTAATTATTTTAAATATTGATGTTTCTTTTTTAATTATAAAAAGTTTGGTATATTAAAATCTAATATTTTGTATTTTATATATTAAAACATAAATCTTTATTTTTTATAATGGACGATAACCGTCGGTCAGATTGACCTAGATGGACACCGCCGTATTGTATCCTCCATGCCCAACTTGCCTCATCCATGGGTGTTTGATCTTCACCTAGAGGAATCAAATGGGCCGGGCTGGCCTGGCTTGACATGAGGCACGATACGACATGCTATAGTGCCGTGCTCAAGCTCGTGCCAGGCACAGCCTCAGCATGATTTGTGTAGTGCCAGGCCAATAATTTTCGGCCTGCGTGTCGTGCCTTGCACGACACAACATACTTGACACGTGGGCATGACACGATAACCCCACGCATCGAGCAACGCCTGACAGGGGGAGATGCCCCGACACCGACGAGCAAGGCTCAGCATGTTGATGGGTGACAGAGGCGTGGTGGCATGGTGCCGAAACCTTATGGATTTTAAAATTTTGACTAACCCGACCCGACCCAAACTGAACTGAACCCAGAGGATTTTGGGCCACGGGGTCCACGTCGGGCCTGCCTTCCCAAGAACCATGCCGTGCCTAGCACGACATACCATCCCGGCCGGGCCTAGAAAACCAACCCGACTCTACCTATTTGACACCTCTATCTTCACATTGATGCAACAGTAATAACTCGAATTTCCAACGCTTACGGCTTGCTAGATAGAATCTAGGGGGAAATATGTTTTGGGGTATTCCCTTATAAATATTTAAAAATATGAAATTGATCTCTTAAAATTTGAAAAAAGTATCAAACTATAAATAAATTAAAAATTAGGGCATTCAAATTCATAAGTACTAAACTACCATCGCCTTCGTCTTCATCCCTCACCTCCGTATTGTACCTACCCTGCCCAACCTACCTCACCGATGGGTGTTTGACATTCACCTTGATGCAACAGTAATAACTTAGATTTCCAACCTTTACGACTTGCTAGATAGAATCTAGGGAGAATTATATTTTGGGATACTCTCTCAGAAATAATAAAAAATATAATTTTGATCATTTAAAATTTGAAAAAAAGTAGCAAACTATAAATAAATTAAAAATTAGGACCCTTGAATTCAAAAGTCCTAAATTATTTATAATTAAATGTATTTTTTTAAATATAAAAAAATTAGTTTCATATTTTTAAATATTTTTGGGGGAGTATCCCAAAACATAATTCCCCCTAGAATCTAATGATTAGCTAATGTACTAAAAAAATAGTAATATTTTCTTTGACCTTCACCTTGATGCCTAACAAATAACTAGACAAAGAAATTGTGAAAGTGATTAATTGGTTGCTGCTTTTATTTTATAAGGTGCACACACACACACACACACACAGACACATGCACACACACACACACACACACACACACACACACACACACACACTGTTATACATATAGACTTTAATATTATTCTATCAATTCTACTCATTTTAATAAAATAAAATATTTAATGCGATTGAAATTAATATTTTAGACAATTTTGATTTAGAAATTAATAGTTCAACTAAAAAGTCTGAAAACTAGTTTGTCTTTTATTCCTAAGTCTGCCCATCCACTTGAAATATTTAAGCTTAATTGATGAGTTTCTATAGTATATATCAACTTACTTATAATAAAAAAAAATATTTGATGAGTAAGAAAATTTTATCTTTTGTACTTTCTATAAAAAATATATAATTACAAAATTAGCTGTTATACTTGATATCTATTAAGACATGCTAAATAATACAAAAAAAAATAGTATATTAAATCTTAGACATATCCAATATAATCATGACATCATTGAATTTACTTTTACATTAGGTTGAGTAAGTTTGTAGAAGAATTAATAACTAGATTGATTGCTAGATTATGTAACTAAATATGCCTAAAAAAATAAAAAATTCCAACTTAATATCTGACATAATTGGAATTCAAAATATTTCAAAAATGGATTCATGCATTAGTTGCTAATATATTATATCAAAATTATTGAAAAATAAAATTAGTAATGTCATAATAACTAAATATGATTATGAACTAGGATTTTTATTTTTAAAATCTTGACAAATTTTTTATGATACCACAAATTTATATTTGTCTGTATATACTTAAAACATCTTAAACTATACATAAGTGCATATATAATATTAGTAATGTGTTTAAATAACTTAAAAAATATCAATATTTTTAAAACATTACTATTAATATGAAATGAAAATAATTAAAATAGCGAGCCTTCGAGTACCCTGACTAAAATCATATTTAGAAATGTTGAATTTTTCAACAATTATAATATTAGTTGATGATTCAACCATTTTATTAGCTTCACATATGAATCCTGAAATTAAGTTAAAATGGATAGAAAATATTATAAAATTCATATATGGTTGCATAAACTGGCCATAAGAATTTAAAAAGTGAAATTTATGAGCAAATCCAAAACTTATATAAATATTTTAAAAATTAAAATAGGTTGAAAACATAATAAAATTCATATACAATTGCATAAATTGACCATAAGAATCAAATAGTGAAATTTACAAATAAATATAAACCTTAGATAATTTTTTTAAAAAATTAATATGGTAATACTAGTAAGCCTTTGAGTACTATGACTAAAATCATATTTAGAGATAATAAATCTTTTATTTAATTAACTAAAGGTAAATGATGAAGTGAGATGTCGAATAGTAATAGGTGATAGTTATCAAAATATTTAGATACTAATTAATATTCTTAATTGTTCTCATTTGATTAAAAAAAAAATTTATCTGTTGAATTAATAAAAATCAAAAAAATATACTTATTATGCACTATCTAAAATAATATGTGATACGCTGAATTATATGATGATCATATGATCAAATGCTACCTAACAACAATATAAATTTTAAAAATTAAATTGTGGTGTGTATATATATATATATATATATATATTATTTCATATTCATTATAAATGCATTTTTCATATTTTTTTAGATTTGTTTTTCCAAGAATTTGAGTGTGTTTAATATTTTTGTTAGATTATATAGTTTTAAATTTTAAAAATAGTTTTAATTAATATTTAAGTTTTTTTTTTCATTTTATGTTAATTGTATTATTTAAATACAACACATCTACAGTCAATGTGGGACATGGTCTTGTGGGTGCACAACACAATCATTGCAAAACATGGATGTACAATACAACCATTAGCCCGCTATGACTATGTGTTGTGGGTGTGCAACACATCCACTATCCACTATAGGCCTAGAGCTTGGGCTTGCCAAATATGAGTCAAGGCTGGCCCTTGGGGACTATCCCAGGTGCCAAGTATTGGTATGGTGGCTTGGCCTACCCCATGGCTAGCCCTCCGCCCCTAGGCATGAACCCATTTTGGGTTGGGTCATCTCGGCACTAGCCATGAGCTAGTGGTGTGCATTGCCCATGATTTTGGCTAGTTAGAGGCATGTGGTATGCCAAGGCATTGTTCTAGTTTGTGGTGTGCATTGCTCATGATTTCGGCTAGACATAGGCATGTGGTATACCAATGCATTGCTTGAGCTAGTCTAGCAACAATGCCAAGCTTGGCATGGCCCCGTGCCATGAACTAGAAGCATGTTGGTTAAACTGGATGACCTAACTTGACTCGACACAACTCGACATGACCCAACACAAATAGTATGCTCTCAAGGCACTAGGTCATGTCGGGCTCATTACATTCGTAGCTAGGTCATGCCAATATGACATGATGACTTATTTGGGCAATAAAAAAGGAGCATACCTAGAGGTGTCTAATGGGCCAAGCATGTCATGACATGAGGCACAACTTAAAATAACCATGATAGACATGACATGACACCAATAGGAGCCATACCTTCCTTAATGGCCTATGTGCCAATGCATGCCACTACATGAGCCATTTGACATGACACGACATGGGCCATTTGGCATGACATGGCATGGTCCATTCGGCATGACATGACATGGGACATTTAGCACGACATGAGATAGGCCATTCGACATGGCCAACATGATTGCATTGTTACATACTACACGTGCTTGTCCGTATTGGAGTTAATAAAATAGGTGTGTGTAACCCACAATCCTATTTTTATAATAATATATTAAATTGGCCACATGAAATGCACACACCCCATTTTAAAAAAATGATTGTCACCTTTGCAATGTCTGATCTCCAACATGAGACAGACAACATTTTTGAAACTAAATATGTTTTCAAACCTAATATGTTTTAAAAATCTAATATTTATAAATACATATATAACATTTTTATGTATATATAGTATATATATTTATATACAAATAAATATACATACTATATATACATAAAAAATATGTTTTATTTGTTTTAAAAAATGTCGTGTATATATTTTTGAAAACATATACAATATATATGCTTGGGAAAAACCATAAGTCAATGTATATGTTTTTTGAAATTGTGAAAACATAAATAATATATCTTTCTTGAAAATGCACATAGTATATATGTTTTTGAAAAACATATACACAAAAAACATATAGCATATATGTCTGTGATAACATTTACTATATATGTTGTATATATGTTTTATAGTAAGGGGGTATTTTAAGTTTTCAAACTAAAGAGCACCATTGACATATACTCATTCTATTAACATATAGCTTATAATGTATATGTTTTCGAAAACATATAGCATTTATAGTTCAAAATATAATATTTTTATTTTACACATTCTATTGAAATGTATCATATGGACAATAGACAAACAACATGAATTGTTTTTTTTTTTTGGTGATGAGCAACATTAATTGTATACAATGTCATAGAAAATAGACAAATTAGTAATTTTAATTTCCCACCTACTATTATAATGAAATAATTTGACTAATAATATGAATTTATATGAGTTATAAAAATATGTCGAAGGTGTAGAAAAAAATACTTATATCTAGATAAGCACACCTAAGTACTATTTCAAAATTAGCTAATAATTATTATTCTTAAGACCGATGAGCTATTTTTGCATATTTGTTTCGTTAATCTTATAAAAGATACTAACTATTAAAATTGGGATGTATTTCTTTAGAAAGTAATTAATATTTTTAAGATTATTGAGCCATATTTGCATATGTGTTTCTTTATCTTTGGTTGTCATGAAATTAAAAATCATAATAATGTTAAATAAAAAATTTTAAAACAATTAAAATAATAAAATAAAACTCTTAGTAAAGATTAAAGCTATTGAGAATGGGATGATGATAATAGAAAGGGGAGCTCTTTTTATAAGTACATAAAGGTTTTCAAAACTTATTCCAAATGATGTGGGATTTCACCCACAATGTTATCCCATTTGAAGTCACTCAATATTCTTTTTTACTTATAGTCAATATTATACATATTGCCATACCACATGCCACTTATATTTCTACTAGGTCAATAGAGTATTAACACCATATAAGCGTATCTATTTTCAATGATTTTGTTTATACATTTGTTGGATTATCTTCCATATTAATCTTTTTGAAAATTAACTATTCTTTCTTATATAATTTCTCATACAAAATGATATTGTATACTAATATATTTTATCTTTGAGTGAAATATTAGATTTTTTTTTGCAAAGTATAAAATGTTTTGACTATCAAAAAATAGTGCAATCATCTTTTGTTTATGCTCAAGCTCTTTCAATAATATTTTCCACTAGGTTTCATCTTTTCTACATGTGTATCTATAACATATGCTACTTCTATAGTAGTTATATCCTTGATAGACTACACTTGCAAAACTAAGCTAACATCTCTTCTAACAAGAGTAAACACATTATTCAAGTCGACTAGCTATTGTTTATATCACATGTATAATTTGAATTAACATAATTTCTAATAGTAAGGTCTGATTCTCCATAATCTATTATAATATCCGAGGTATTATTGATATATCTTAAGATCTCCATCAAAGCACTATGATATTTTTTTTATCAGGATTTGTGTATTGACTAATTGCTCTTATTGTATGTGCAATATCTAATCTTGTGCAAACCATAGTGAGTATTAATCTTCCCACAACTAATGTATAACGTAATCAAGATAATTCTATCCTTTCTATTTCATTATTATAATTCATACTCGTAGATAACTTAAAAGTAATAGGAATAAGAATAGATATTAGCTTATAATTATGCATATTAAAGCACCAAAAGATTTTCTTTAAATATTTATTTCATGAAATCCAAATCTTCTTATTATTTTTGTTTTAGTATGTGCAAGGGTATGAAATGAGTCAGTTGTATACATGGCTCACAATAAAGGAACTAGAACTCTTGTACATATATTTTAGTATTTCTTTATGACCACATAAAGATTTATTAAATCTACAAGTTAAGTTATCTTTCATTTTTTCTTTAAAACTTTTTGGTTGGAGCATATATTTCTTTTTTAAGTTTTCTTTGAAAAAATATAATTTTCACTTGAAATATGGTAAGCTGAATAACATGAGAAAATATGTCATTGAAGTCATTTTCTTCTTACATGCTTCCCAATGAAATTCAATGAATTTTTAAATAAACCAGACATAAAGTAATTTTTTTTTTGGTTTTCATCACATCTTCCCAAATCACTAATCTACTCTTTCTTTATATTAAATTTTTTTTCTTCTTTTTGATCTCTATATGCCATAGTTTTTTGCCATCTATTTGTGATGGATTCATAGAGCTTTATAAATAATTTGGAACTTCCTATCACTCTTGTCTCCACATGTTTTATCACTTCTTTCCAGAACTTCATAACTCAATCTTCAAATTTAACTCAGGCAATAACAAATAATAAGTCATTCTTGAGATGTATCTCCTACAATATCTATTTTCTTTATAGTAGCTTCGTCTTTCTTTTCTTTTCTTTTTACATACTCTTTTTACAGGGTATCACTTCTCTCCATTTCCATTTCTAGAGAAGAATGCATTACTTTTAATTTTGTCATCCATCATGCTTCTCTATATTTAGCCTCCAATTTCAATGTTCATAAAATATTGATAATTTATTTCATGTTATATACTTTCCTAGTCAAATAATGCTTGAATACTAGCGATGATCCTTCCTCACACCTTCACTTTACCTCTTTCCATTGCTTCTATATTGGCTTCAAGGAAGAGCGACACTTCCTATCCAACTTCGGTCAATTCTTTTAGTTCAAATATCTCCTTATTCTTTTTATCTTCTTCCAGGTCTCTTTCACACCTGCCAATGTCATGGGACATCTATGGGAAAAATTCATCTCACTCTTCATTCATCACGACTCCCTCAGTTTGACATAATAAAGAAATGAAACATGAGTGAAGTATTTTGCCAATAAATTTGCCCTCTTTAAAGTTGAGAATATACTTCTCAAGAATCATTCCTATATGGACTTTGCAGCCTTTGACAAGGGTGAAGAGCAATATCACCCTATCTTGCATGATGGTCTAGACAAGGAGTGTTGGCTGCAAATAAAGCATAAAAATAAAATCAAAAATTGCTCTCTTATATGAGTTTTCCTACACTAAAAGCACATATGTATTCTTTGATGAAACTTTCTATTACATCTTTCATCCATCAATATTTTGGTGATGACTTTGTAATTAGGCTATATCTTTAAAGATTTAAAGACTATACTATCCACAACTTCATGTAATTCAAATATCTCATTGATGAACTCCCTATTGAAATGCACCCAAACTCATAATACATAGTAACTCTTATCTTGCATATCTTCTAAATTGAAGTAAACCTCTTTAACAATGGTTATATTGTCTCTCTCCATAAGCTTACATAATTTGTCTTAATACATTTTCTTCATCATTTCTCATAAAGGTGGAATAAATTCATTCAATCCCCACACTCCTATAAAGTTGGCTAAGACATTTCTATAAGAAAAGTTGGTTCTAGCATCATGAATTTTCACGGTATATCTCAGTGGTAGACTGCCGCTCTCATTCTTCTTTAGCTTTGCTACTTGATTTAGTCACCTCTTTTTTAAACCCTTAGCTTCAAAATCATAGTTTTATCATTCATATTTGCTCAGATCTTCAATAGTTAGGATTACAAAGGCTTGCTTTGGAAGAGATGAGAAAAAAAATTTTAGAAATATCCCAAAAATTGGGTTCAAGATTTTATATAGGATTAGGGTTTGTCACTACTAATAAGAAAAATGCTACAATTTTTTGCATGGTAGCAACTTTTCTTTTAGAAGGAATATCATGATTGGGTTTGAGTGTCATGATTTATTTTAAATATAAACAAATAAAAATACTGAGTGTGTATATAAATCAAAATTCAAGTTGTTTATTAGATAACATAATGCAAAAATAATTCTTAGGTTTCTCCCAAGTAGTGCTATGTTTAATGTCAATAGCTAGACCTTAATTAGATATCCAATTCGATTTGTAATCTTAGTGGTCTATGCGAGCTTCTCAATATAATCTTTGATCTCCTTTTTATCCTGTATCCTTCCTATTACTCAATGATAGTGAATAAAAGATATCTATCATTCCTTTCTTTACTAAGACAAAATCATTCCAAAATATTTCCTTCAAAAATTGACAATCTATTATTTTCTCTCCTCTTGGCTAAATTACTAATAATGTCATGATTTTATTTAACACAATGGAATTATTTTGTTTCGTATCTTCCAATGGGATCGAAACCTGAAAATTATCATGACTTCTTCTTCTTTTATCATGACTCGAATGATGCCATTACTTCCTCTTAGTTTTCTCTCTACTTAGACTGCAACATTAAGATATATTACAACTTCTTTTTCCTATGTAGCTACATTGTCACGATTTTTTCTCTACTTTGAAGATAAGAAATCTTTCTTCAAATGATGGCTTAGTTGTCAAATATGCATCATATTGCTTCAATTATTGCTTCGGAATCCCATAAAATGAACTTTCATAATTTTTAATGTAAGGATGATGATATGGATAGAAGTCATAGGACATAGTTTAGTCTGAAATAACACCAACTATTTTGAAGTAAGTTTATTTCTTCCATTTGATCTATTTGGTCGGAGTATGTCATCTCCCTAGTCTTTCTAAATTTTTTTGTCTTGGTAGTAATCTCACAACTCTTTCCCCATTTCTAGGTCTAAATATAATAACCCAATCGCATAACTTTGTTCACATAATTGTAATGGTTACAATAAAATAAACTAAAAAACTAGTACAAAATAAACTTTAAGTAATAAATATATCCAATTAACTTTATGTCAATTCGAGTTGAATAATGAAACTACAACCAAAATATCAATCACCAATTACGATGCTAAAAACTCATTTGATCCCTTATAATGGTACTAAAAATTTGTTTGATCCTTGGTAATGGTACCAAAAAATTGTTCATTCCTAGTTATTGACACCAAAAACTTGTAGAGTCTTTACAATTATATGAGTCATACAAGTAATAAAATAGACATAAGCTAAGATATTGATCCCATAGGGATTTAGCTGATAATTCGAGCAATCAATAGTGAATTAATACCTTATGAGTTGAGCTAATAAACTTGAGTTTTTAGGAAAGTACTTAGACTCTAGGGTTGATTCACTTCATTGTGTATAATGATACTACTCTAGTATTCTATTATTGTGTCTGATTGTTGAATTTAGTGTATATTAGTGCAAAAATGTCCTAGTGCCCTATTAACATATAAGGTGGCTATCATCCTTGGATTCTAGAAAGGATGATCTCTTCATATTTATTCTATAGATATTTCACTACCATAGTAATATATTATTCCATTCATGGGTCATTCACATGTCTACTTCTTTTAAGTAAAGGATCATCTACCCTTGATGTTTGTTTCAAATATGCATTTTTATTTTCTGACATCTAATATAGATGTGAGATAATATGATAATAAATATATTTGAACTTTTTGCTTCATAAGTATCTTACTTAAAATAATCATAATAAATGTCTTCTTATGAATCTCATCATATGGAAATCATAGAAGAGAATTTGACTCACAAGGCTATCACCATCGTTGGTTCATATTTTTTGTGTGTGTGCACATGATTTACTTTTCATCATCTGCCATGACCAACACATGACTCCTACACTATGTTGAAACTTCTAGATTATACATTATACTTAACTCTCATATTACTCTAGGTTAGTTATACTAGAATATACATAATAAATTGGTCATGATTTTATTCATACTTTTGGTTTCAAAAGTATCATATTCACGATGATTAAACTTATCTTAACCTTAGGTTTTTGCACATAGATTTATCTCAAGTATTAAGATTAGAGGGGGTGTCACTATATTCTTTTCGTACATATGATCATGCCCCATGACATAATTGTCATTATTTACCAGGACCAACATGTATAGATTTATGACATAGTGAAAATCCTAAATTTTGGTTCTTTAACATATCTATATCCAACAACATTCTACATAATACTTAATACAAATACAAATCATATAATTATAGCATATTATCATATCAAAACTATTTAACCCAACCCTAGATATTATTTTAGCTTAACATTGGTTATGATTTCATGCAAAAATATATTATGAGACTTCTTGTACGAATTGAGGGTTCCTAATATAAGCCCAAGTATAAATCTAAGTATAAAAACCTAAAACCCAATCAAATATCACCTTGAATTTTATCTTAAGTTGGGGTTGAACTCACATTGCTTAGGTTTTCTTGGTAGCTCTTGGCTCAATATCCAATTCTCCTCTCTCCTCTTTTTTTTTCGTTTTTCTCTAAGTATTGTTTACATATTTTGGGCTACTTGTGCAACACTTTGACTTGGATGTTATGGTACTAGTTTGAAAGCGTGACTTTTCATATATTTTCTAATCTTCTCAAGAGTATCAAAGTCATGGTGACAATGGATATCATGACTTAAGTAATTTCTCTCTCGAACAAAATGTCTCGACACTAAGAATGCCATGACTAAGACAATTTCTCCCTGGAATAAAATATTGTGGCAATATGAATAACTATGATTGAGATAATTACTATATGTAACCAAAAGTTATGGTTTAAGAATAATCATGACTTTGGTGAATTCTTTCTAGAGTACAAGGTAGTGACATTTAAAAAGGATGAGACCAAAGTAGATGCTCTTTAAAATAAATTGTCATGGTGAAAAATAATGTTACAACTCAAAATATTTAATATTTTTACTCTATAATAAATAAGTCATGATACTATAATTTGCAACAACTAAAAATACTTGTGGGATGCTTGGTTTTCATGATATGAAAATAATGTTATAACCATTTAATTATTTTAGAAATAATATAGCCGAAATTCAAGGATAATATTATGCCCATGAAGACCATGTTGTATAGTATAAAGATTGTGTAAATCTAGTGATAGAGTCATGCCATTCAAAGATTGTAATGATTGATTTTATATAATAATGACCAAGAAAAGATGTCATGACTATTCAATAACATAGTAAAAGGTAAAAACAAGTCATGACATGGGAAATTCCATGATTTATATCATTTCTCTTTTCCTTCCAAGACTTTGTTCCACAGAGTCTAATAATTTTTACCAAAAAGATATTGTTTTACTAACATTCATCAAAAATCCTTCAAAACATAAAGTTAGTAAAATCTCTTTTATACAAATACAAATACATGTAAACACACCAAGAATTATACTCCAAACCACCCAAAAAAGTTGGTATGTGGAGTGCCAAACAATATGCTGAAATAAAATTTTGTTTTTCTAAGATCTTTCATCTTAATTTTTTTAAAATATTTTGTTATTCTTATGAGCTCTTCAAGAGTCACAATAAATTTTAAATCATTAACATACAAAATAATAATTACAAATTTAGTTTTTGATTTTTTAATAAATATCCATAGACATATACAATTATCTACTTGCAATAAATTGTCATCGAGGTATAAAACATGTGTATGGATTACATTAATCCACATACATATCATTATAATTTGATTAAGCATATATTATAAGGTTTTATATTATTTACTTTAGGCAATTTAAATCTTTCAATAATTTATATATATATGTCATTATCCACGAATCCATATAGAAAAGTTATAATGACAACTATAAGACATACATCCAATCTATCAGATATTTCCAAGTTAATTAGAAAGTAAAAAGTAATTATGTCTATAACAGGAGAGTATGTTTCCTCATAGTCAATGCTAAGTCTATGAGAAACTTCATGCTACTAATCATTCTTTATATCATATAATTTCATTATTTTTATTTGCACTTTCATTAAAACACCCATTTGTACCCAATATGTTTTACACCTTTAGGTATTTAGACAACAAATCCAAAAATACAATGTTTTATCAATGAGTTTAATCCTGCATACATAGATTCTTTCCATTTTGACTAATCATTTCTATTTTAAAATTTTTCCATATTTTTTGGTTTGTGACCCTCATCATTTCTTATGATATCTAATTCTATTTAGAAAACAAAAATATTATTAATAATTAATTTATTTTGATCCTATTTTTTCTCTATTATACACATATTTTATTGATATCTCATAATTTTATGTACATGTACCTCCTCAATGGCCACTTCTTTATTTTAAACCTCGTTAGAAGCCTTTTGTTTAATATATATGTTTACAAGGGCCTTTTTTACACCAAATACCACCCCATGAGCCTTTTGTTTATCATATGCCTTCCCAAGGGCCTTTTGTACACCAAATACCACCCCATGAGCCTTTTGTTTATCATATGCCTTCCCAAGGGCCTCTTGTTTATCATGTATCTTTTCAGGGATATCAATTTTCATTTGTGGTGTTCTTGGGAGGTATATCTTTCGAGCCAATTGGTCTTCTATGCTTTAGTCATATTTTATACTCATTTGTTAATTTTCATTCAGAGACAACAGTCCAGGCTGAAGTATTTACAACTAAGACATATGATTTTATCACTTTCTTTTTTAGTAACAAGGATCTAGTAATTGATTTATAAGATTTTACAAATGAATGATCCTTTAAACTTCTAATTCACATTAATTTATATGAGGATATAAATGAAACATTGTAGATGCATTTCAAATAATTTATCACCCTTTCTACTAGAACTAACTTTCCTTTCCCTATTGGATGGAATACACTATCATTGATATGAAAATCCAAAGTGGACAATAAAAACATCTTCCATTAAGGGTTGAAGATATCTTATGATAGATAAAGAATCAAAACCTACATAAATGACAAGTCTTTATAGGGAACCTATGACTCGATAAACTTTATATTCATTTGATATAACTCAAAAAGGAATGTTGAGAGTTTTTCCATTATAAGTTTCTTGTCATAAATAATAGAGGTAAAGTAAATATATTTTGTATTATTTTCATTCATAGTTTCAATGATATGCATTCTTCAAATATCTTTAAAGCCGAGTAAATTTTTTGTGGATTTGCTAGAATATAATGTATTATTAATGTGAAGCTTAGTTCTATCTGATGGGATTATGTTTGCTCTTCTATAGTCTTCAGTTAATTTTGCAGTACTAGATAAGGTACTTATATAAGTATTTTTTTTATATTAAATCTAGAAAGTAACTTTTATCTCAAATAATTATGTGTATAGTTGGAAAGTCAGCAAGATATACATTACCCTCATTCATCTTAAGATAAATAACACTTGAATTTTAGATACAATTAATATAAAAATAATAAATAATATGACTAGAGTAAATATATTATTGAAATAACATATTAATTAATTTAAGAAATATCATTCAATAATAATGTTATCAACATTCATCAAATAATTAGATTTTCACTAAGAGCTCCAAAGAAATCAACATCATAGTATGTTAGGTCTATTGGTTAACATTGGTAAAAGTCATTTCTATATCTTTTTTTTTTATTTTTGCTTAATGAAGGTTAGTTAGATGTTTGGGTGTACAACAAGCATGTGGCCGATACCTTTTCATACCATATATTCTAATGGATCATGGATGGTTTTATCTCACATGTACTACCTATTTTATCTTGATATTAATCCACTTCTAGTAGTGAGATTTTTCCTTTTATATGGATTTGAGAAATTATCAATATGATATTAAAAATTTATTCTATGATCACAACCATGACTAATCCCAATTTATATTAATGAGTTTGAGATGATATTGATTTGTTTTAGAAAAACATTCAAACCCAATTAGACTCAATTGATGATTTTTCATCAAAAGTTTATTACTTTATTTAGTAGATATGATTAAAAATTGATAATCTTTTTCTAAAATGTTATATATTATTTTATATAACTTCTAGTTATATGGTATTATTATATAGAATTAAGAATCTTATGCATCATTTTTGGTAATGTATATATAATTTTATAATTTTTTCTCATAACTAATGGTAATGAGTTTCCATAACTTTTGACTATATTATTTGTATTTTTATCCCTTAACATGGGTTATGACTATGTATAGCTTCTAGTTATGTATTTATATTTTTATCTCACAATTTCTTATAACTTATAGTTATGAGAAGTGACATTTATTTTTTTAATAATTTATGTATATACAATTTTAAGTAGTTATGAGAAGTGACATTTCTAAGTAGATATACAATTTTAATATTATTTTCATATATTTATGTATTCATATAAAATAAATAAGATAAAAAAATAAAATATAAAATAAAAGCGTAAATTCATTAATTACATTAAAAACAAATCATACTGATAATGTGTTTTAAAACTATTATAAAATATGAAAGCAAAATAAATATATTTCTTGTTTGTAAATGAAACAAGAAGAATTAAAAGAGAGGGAGAGGGAGATAGAGAGAGAGAAAGAGAGAGAAAGAGAGAGAGAGAGAAGATAACTTATTCAATTATTAACATAAGCGACTATAAGTATATTTTATATGCTTACAAAAGATAATTATATTTACTCATTTTATTGAAGTGTTATGAAATTATAATCTATGAAAATCTTCATGAATGTGAATGTTTCATTTTAAAACAAATTTATCAATTATATTCATAATTCTTCAAGCAATCAAATTTAATAAATTACTATACATGAGAAAAATGTTAATCTATTTGTTAACAAAGGAAGACAAAGGAAAACAAGAAAAACATGTTACACAAACTTAGAAAAATTCATTATAAAAATGAAAAAAAAAATTATAATTTAATTGAAAAATATATTTATTCAAAAAAAAAGTTATTCCAATGTTAAGTTTTTTGATAAAATAAAATAAAACATACTTTATCCATATATTTTACATACTATTCTTTACAATTTGATAGAGTAATGATCTATCAACCAAATATTTAAGGTGACTTATCACTGAAAATTCATATTTTTCATTTCCATTATGATAAAAATACATTAGTAAAATATTTTAAAGAAAAAATAATGCAAATTAAAAATAGTATTTCAATACTGCTTATACTAATTTTTACTTAGCTACATTTTATTTGACTAAAAATCTATTGGTTTGTCTAACTTTATTTCTTGGCATAATATTTTTGTGAATAATAGTAGATAATAAAGTTTCATGATTAGAAACATGAACTATTTATAAATTATATCCTTGCATAAGATCAAATTGAAGCCATAAATCATAGAGAGTTATTCATGTAGATTTATCATAAGAGACCATTATTTTCTATGAATGTTCAAAAGATAGAAGGTTTCATCTACATTTTTCAGATTTAAATTTCTCTTAGTTCATAAGTTTTCCATGACAATATTTGCAAACAATAAAATTTATTCTAATAGAAAATAAAGCACAACAATGTGATGCTGCAAAAAAAAAAAACTAAGAGACCTAAAATTAATGTTAGTAAACAAGAATATGTGAGGTATTAATCATGTCAACTAACCATTATTATTTATGAGGTATTTATCGTGATTGTGAAGCTAGAAAAAATGACATGTTGGTTGAACCAAATTTATTTTTTATTGTTTGTCATTATTTATCATGTCGACTAACCTTCTTCTACAAAGTTTTCATTTCTAGGGTGTTCTACAAAGTTTTGGCACAAAAAAAGATCAACATTGTTAGTAATTTTTCTTCTCTTGTACTTCATATTAGCTCATCCAATGGGCCCATATATCTTGGAGGTGGGCTACATGACATTATGTTCTAGAAAATGGTTGTTTATTATTTTTTTACAATTTGATCAACATGTGAAATATCAATTCTATTTTTTTTTCTCAACATTCATGTTGAGGCATCATCTCAACAAATTTAGTCTTCATGGTGATAATTTTGCCACAAAATGGACTATGTGGTTTCTCAATGTAAACAATAAACATGGCAATCCCTACATTAACAAAATTTTCAATCTCAGTATCTTGTAAATGCTCTCCATTCATGTCATATTTTTTGCTATTTTGTGATTTCCATTACCTTTGAAAAATTTAACTAAGTATGATGTATGCCATCAAGCAATATTATCTCAGCTTTTATAAAATTTAATAATGTTTTGATCATGGTGTACAAAAAAATTAGAATTGAGATATATATGCAAAAAAAAAAAATGACACACCCATGTAAATATAAATGAAAATTTACATTCCGCTACAGAAAAACAATTGTATTTATTATTAAATTTTTATTAATTCTTTAATTCAATATCCTACACAATTCTTTTAGCATAATCAACATTTGGTATAATTTCAAATTCTCTATATTTTAATGTAACATATAATTCAATAAAATTATAATTTTATCATTGGTATAACCATAAAAAAATTATTTAATCTTTTCTAACATTTAATAATTTTTGATCATGGTCTGCAAATATATTAGAGTTGAGATAGATATGCAAAAGAAAAAAGATGCGACAATGTAAATATGACTAAAAGCTTAGATTAGTCTATTGAACAAATCAACTATATTTTTTATTATTAAATTTTTATTTGTTCTTCGACTTATGTCCTACATTATTCTCATTGCATAATTAACATCTAATTAATAGTCTATCCTTTGGTATAACCTCATGCACTCAATATTTTAATGTCAAAGTGAATTCATTAACATTATATTTTTTTCCACATTCTTCCATTTGATATGATATCTCCATGATAATTGTCCCTTCAGTACACCATATCATTATTAAGGTCAACCATTATCACCAACTAAAATTTTTGACCACATGAAAAGTTAAAAAAATTTATTCCTTACTTCATGTGATAGATAAGGTATTCATGTTAGTCTATCTTTTCAATTCATTATATATCAATAAATCACGGAACATAAATATTGCTCTAATTTTATGGATGTAGAGGTGTCAAACAGATATGATTTCTTGACATGACCTAGTACTACATGAAATAGTGGGTAGTGCTGGGTCTTTTGGGACATCCCTTGTGCCAACTAGATATGCTAATCAAGTGTGCCACTAATGACTTATAACCCATGACCATGCATGAGTTGTGCATGGGTTATGGGTGGGCACCTATGACTTGTGACTCATGACCATGTGGCACGTGATGTGAAATGTAGATAGAAGTTGTCTCTAGCTCATTCTTGAGCATCCATGACTCATGATCTAACCCCATTATCTGATTGTTAACTCAAGTATTTTTTTAATTGATTGAGTCATATAGTATCTTTAAAAAATGGCAATTGTATAAACCTACTATCCAAATCCGAAGGTAAGATATAAAAATAATTAAATAACCTATACAAATATTATAAGAGTAAATATGATTGTCACTTTGAGTGTTATGACTTTATTTATATCTAGAAATTATTCAGTCTCCATATAATTAACTAAGAGAAAGTAATGAATTGTTTTATGCAATAAGTATGATCATTCAAAGTATTTAAATATTAATTATTATTCAAACACATCTCCTAGTAATTTTATAATTTTGATAATATGATATGGTAGAAATTTCTTGATTCTACTTTTTATATCATCTAAAATAATATGTTATTTACTAATTCAACTAGTATCTATTATATTATTAAAGTCGATTTTATTATTATTATGAATACAATTGAAGATGGAAAGATAGCTCTTCCATCATATATGCTACAATATTTGATATCCTTTAAGATCTAGAAGATGAATGTATTGTATACTTTGAGAAATTGTATCATTGTATAGATGATGATCTTAAAGTTCAAGATGTGGACACCAAATAAAGATTGAAGCAAAAAAAATGTTTTTGCATTATTTATGATTTTTTGTTCATGTAATTTGATATACAATAATAGTTAATTTTTATTTCATTACTATTTCCAGATACCATGATCCTCAAAAACCTCAACCCAAACAACAAACCCCCAACACAAAGGCAAATGGTTTATAGGCTAGACTCTAGATTAGAGCCACTAATTAGTACTATCAAGCACCAACCTACTTTCAATAGCTATAGTTAACTCAGAGTCACTAGTCTACAAGAAAATATACTCTAGAGTCACCAGGCACCACAATGACATGACCAAGATTTTAATGAATAGTTATAAAATTGAGAATTTTGAGTATGAAATATGTGACTTAATGGAGTTGGTGAGTAGAAGCAGAGAAAAAAAAGGCAGGAAAATCATAGTATTTGATATGCTATAATTTGATTACACCTTTTAGTACTTATAGATTGGTTTTAAGCTTTTAGTAATAATTCTTGGCGAAAACTTTGCACACATAGCCTTGACAATCTTTATACGCCACAACTCTTTTATCTTGTTGACATAATATTTTCACTATGTAACACATTCTTTGAGCTACAAAAATTTCTTGGTGTCATAGCTGAACTAGCTCAAAAGAACTACATGGTTGCTATAATCATTTCACATCATTGCAACCAACTACCCCAATAGTGCTCATTGCAGCCTCTAGATGCTACAACATTTCCTTCACAAAACCACTGAATACTCAAGCCAAAATCATGATGTGATATAGTATTGGGACTTTTAGTTATAGAATAATACAAAGAACCAATCTCGAGCTATGACCAACACAAGTTCCATGATTCTTCTCTCAAGAAATAAATCAAAGTTGTGATCATTATTCAATACAAAGAATTTGGGTTATAGAAGAAAAAAGTACAAGTAACAACCATATTCCGGTGCTAAGACTGTGTTATAGAGACTAAATAAGATATTACAACTTTTTATAGTATTACAATCATTAAACAAAAGAAAGTGACTAAAACCAAAATTCATATTTAGTGTCATGACTTTGTGTTATAGAAACTAAATGAGTCATCACAATTTTTCTCAATGACAAGACCATCAAACAAAGGAAAAAAATCAAAATTATGGCACATTTCCAGTATTATAATTTTGGGTTACATAATTGAAATACCAAAACTATGATTTTTATTCAACACTGTGACTTCCAATTAAGAAAATCTACACCATGTGCATGGGTATATAAGTAAATTTATGAAGTCTAATGAAATCAACTAGAGATATGAATATGATGACTGAAAGGCTCCACAATTCTATTTTCGGTGTGATTCATGAGCAACAAGGGTGATACAAGGCACAAATATAAACAATAGAAGGTGGTCGCATACATTTCAACCCCTTTTTACCGGAAAATTAAAGTGAAATTTAACTAGTTTTGAGGGATTTTGGGTTTGAAGCCTAGATTCTCTCTAGGGATAAAAGCGAAAATCCATATCCATACTAGATGAATTTCCAATTGCCTCACACATTATTATTCTAGATGTTAGGCTAAAAAAAGAATCTAAGAATAATATAAAATATTTATTATGATCGATACTATTTTAATGCTTTTATGTGATATTTTGTAGTGATATTATTTGGTTATAGATATTTTGGTATTTAAATAAAATTGAAACTTTGATTTTGACTATTTCATGGTTCATGCATTATTGGAGTGGGAGATTGTGACAAGTAAGCCACAAGATATATTCATACTTATGATATGAAATGATAACTCTTTCGACAATGATATATGAGACAAACTCATGGAAAAAATTGAAATTAAGTTATGTTTAATTTTTGTGAGTATGATACTTATGAACCTAAAAGTATGAATGCCTCCATAGGCCACTTCATTATTATTATGATTTTATTACTCTTCCTAATTTAATAGGTTAGATGATATCCCAAAAGTTTATTAATGAGATTATCCCATCAACTAAGATCCATAAATACATGAGCTGTACAAAATAGTATAATAGACTTTTGTCTAGATATCATTCCTATATACATTATATCGGTAGTTTTGCTATCCAAATTTACATAGAACACAACATAAAAGGTCCATCCTTCATTTTGTGTCATGTTAATTTGTTCAATTAAATTTTGTTGGAAATAGAATGAAAGTTGATGTATTGTACAATGACTCTTTATCCTAATGGCATACAAATTATTTGTCACTAATAAGCCTTTTCCAAATGGTGTTCATCTCATAGTTGTCCACTCAATACATCACCATTGAGCCAATAATTTATTCCTATGCATGGGTCATTCATAATCTCATATATTTTAGTCAACTTAATTGATTACCCTCGATGATTAATTTATATGTACACTCTTAGTCATTAGTCTTCATCGCCTTAAAGAACAAAGATTGACATAATCTATAAGCATTTGTAGTTTTGGCTTCATAAGTATAATACTTGCATAATTAACTTATGTTTCCTTTAAATTTCAATGGTGAGAACCATATGAGTAATAAGATCTCACAAGGAAAGTCACCACCTTATGAGTCACCACACACTCATGCATCTCTAAAGAATTTTTCATCATTATCCTTATTAATAATGATGTGACTCCCACACTAAAGGTGACCCCCCTGGAAGCACCCCGCATAACATCCATCTCAATCAAACTAGTCCCTCTAAGATGCATACTATGGTTTAGCATGCATTAATATTCATACTTTTGGCTTTCTAAGCACCATACTCATGATGATTAATATATTCAAACTTTAAGGTAGGACTTATAGGTTCATCTCATGCATAAAAATTAAAATGGTCGTTGCCACCTTTCTATAGTATACATGAGTGAGTCTAGTGGCTTACCTATCATTGTCCAACATGACAACCTTGTACAAACCTATTTTTAGTCAAAAATTTAATTCAAGTTATATTTAGTCACTATCAATCAATATCTATAACATAAAATATAATTAAACCATAAATACATCAATCATCCAAACTAATTACATGACATAATTCAAATTATATAAATCCTAGATCATGCTAATTTTATACAAATTCTGAAATTTATTTCATACAAATTACTTGTCATAATTTATGCATTCCTTACTATCTTGTAGAACCCTTAGGAAGTGTGAAATTCACCCATAGAATGATTTGTATTTTCCATGATTTTTTTTATTTTGCGAGGGAGAAGGAGAAGTGAGAGCTCATGTGAAAATTCTATTACTACAACTTTTATACCTAGGTAGTTTTGCATTTCTCTAAGTAGGAATTCATAGCTTCCAAATGAAAGTCACTATTTTGGTTTTCATCTCTTCAACTTGAGGTTGTGATCCTAAAAAAATGGTCATGACTTTATTTGATATATTTATTTTTCTATGATACAAGATCATAACATTGTCAACAACTATAACTTGGGGCTAATCTTTTTATAACATGGGGTTGTGGTACTGTGGATTGGCCTTGGCTTCATGCCTTCATCATTTTTGTTCCGTGTGTGGCCATGGTACTATGAAGTATCCATGGGGTGGAGATAGTTTTCAACATTGTTATATAGTCATGATGTTGTGTAGTGTTCATGATAATAACTATTTACCATTTTTGATATGTATGTGGCCATGGTGCTGGGGGATGGCTAGTGCGCTTGCACCCGGCTTGCACATACATGTTGTTATGGCTTCTTTTGAGGATAAGAGACATGACCTTAGAAATAACCACTCGAGTAATGTCCTTAATAATATTTAGTAACCCAAAATTTGTGGCTTTGAATAATTATTACGGCTTTAGTATGAGTACTCATGGCTTTTTAATTTTCTGTAACTTAAAATTTATGGCATTATAAAAGAGCATCAAATTTGACTTGAGACTACCGAGCCATGTAAAGATTAAGTCACAGATCTTTGAAATTTGCCATGACCTCGAGCACTAGTAAGGTACATGGTTGTTGTAATGAAAAATTAACGTGGTAGTCATTGTATTTTTATGAGCTAGGTATTGTTGGGACTCAATTAAAATATCACTACCATTAAGATTTTAAGATTAGGTGATATCCCAAAAATTCATTGGGTGACAGGTCTCTCGTCCAACATAGTTTTGTAAGTATACAAGTCATATAAATAATAAAATAGATTTTAATCTAGATATCAATTTGATATGGAATGATAGTATCAAAACTAATGTTGAATAATCAAACTAAATAATCTCCGATGATAGTATCAAAAACATATTGCCACATTGTTATTAAGCCTAATTTTAAGATTAGACAATATCCCAAAAACTTATTGCATGATAGGTCTCTCGTCCAACATAGTTTTGTAAGCATACAAGTCATATAAATAATAAATTAGACTTTCATCTAGATATCAATCTGATATGGATTGTGTAGTCAGTTCATTCATCATCAGTAAGTCAATTGTTGCTCTAATCAGAAGGATATAACTATGTTTTTTTGTAAAACTCTTAGATTCTAGGGTTGGTCTATTTTATTACATTTAAAAGCATATCTAAATTACCTAGTTGTTATTGTTCTTGGTTATATAATAAATATTAGATTACCATAAAAATACCTTAGTATATTGTTAGCATACAAGGTAGTTATAACCTATTGGTTCATCCTCGACTATGATCCCCTCATAACTATCCCCTCAAACATTTACCAACAAAATGATAAATCATCCATTTTAGATGGTTATTCATAAGTTCATATCTTTTAAGCAACTCATCAAATATCCTTAATATTTATTTCATATATACATTCTTATTCTCAAACCTCATGTATCATAAAGACATTAACAAATCATGATCATAATGCTAGGTTCATAGGTATTAGATACAATGATGAATGAGCTTAGTGCAAGTAAAAGATTGTTAGTAATAGTGCTTTAGGCCTATTGTATGGACATGATATTTTGAATATTTGTGAGAATTAATTATTATGATGATTTACATATTTATTATATGTAATATCCTTGAATAATATTATTAATTTTTCTAAATGTCCCTAATTGATTATTGTTATGGGAATAACAATGAATTAAGATTAATATAAAATTTGATTGATATACATGGGATGAATATGTGTATAAAATACAAATCAAATTTATATCTATTTGTTGAGAACAAATATTGGATAGACCTGTCTTGAGATTAATACATGGATCAAAGTCATATGTTAATCTCTAATAATTGTGTCATTAAATCATTTGACCTGAGATCGCTATAGTTCTCAACATAAGGAATATTATATTTGAAATAATCAAACTTTATGTTTAATCATATGACTATAAGGTTATACTTAAATATAATAAGAATTATGTAGTGAGATATGAGCAATTATGATGGAATCTGTCTCAATTATTATAAGAGAGATATCTCTGCGTCCCCTCGACAAATGAGACTCAGAAATGCATAGTTGTGCTCAAATTAATTGATGTAGATCAAAAATTTTTGTTTAGTCAATCTAATCGAGTTTTGAGTAATCAAAGATAGAACTTCATAAGGTTGACTTTGTCTATGCCTTATATTCTATCAAGATATCATAAGACAAAAAATTATGTCATTAGCTATATTAATGTGGTCTCGGATCATAAGCTTTTCATTTAACTTGGATAGTCATAATCTCTTGCTAGAGGCTACTTATGACTTATAGGATCAAAATATGATTTAGGCCTACTGCCAATATTAATTAAACCTATAGGATCGCACATAAAGAATGAATAATAATGGTTATGGTCTTTCACTCTCTATAATAATTTAATTTAATGAGATTATTTTAAACTACAAATAATAAATAGTTATTATTTCAATTTGAATTTAATTTTGAGAAAGTTTAAATTTGTGATTTAAAAAAATAATTAATTTGTTATATTTTTTTATTGGATAAGGAAATAATCTAAATGGTTTTTTAGAAGAGTTTTAAATAAAATTCAGATTTGAATTTAAATTATTATTATTTAAAAAATGTTTTAAATAAAATTTGTATTTGACTTGAACCCTAACAAACTTGTGTTGTGTGTGTGTGTGTGATATAAATGAAAAGTAGCCATCAGTCTTTTACTCAGAGAATATTCAAAACAGAGAAAAAGAAAAACCCTAATTTCATTTTTGAGAAGATGAAACTGAACTAGCATTCAACAAGATCATTTGTTATTTGTTTGTGTGTGGATACTTGTAAAGGGTGGTCGCTTTTTAGAAAGGCAACACCTTTGAAAATCTGAATAAACCAAGACATAACCTTGAAGACTTGACGAAACGATCTACAAGAGGTAAGTTTCATTTACCCTTTCTTCATGTTTTTATGAAACACATGTGATCCTTGGTGGATTACAAAATAAAAATTATAAATTTCACTGCATTTATGTTCTAATTGGAATTGAAATTCTTTTTGTTTCCATACAGAATAGTCATGGTGTTTGGAATGACCATGAGTCATGTTTTTTCTCACTATATCACGAAGTCATGACACTTGGAATAATGATGGCTTATGCATTTATTCTATGGAAAATGAAGTCATAGAACTGGAAATGGCCAAGCCTAGTGCATTTTTTGGGTGTAATCCAATGTCATGGTGCCCGTAATAGCCAAGGTTTTGGCCTTATCACTAGATCAAAAATTCTGGCTTAAAAATGGTCATGGCTTGAGTAAATTCTTTCTAGAACTCTTAGTAGCCAAAAATCATGGCACTAAAAAAAGCCATAACTTTTTTTTTTATTATTTATAATTTTGTAATGAGAAAGTCAAGGTACTAGAGAATGTTAAGGCTTTTAGAACTAGTAAGATACTTATATGCTATGATGTAACATTGATATCATATCTTTAAAAATGTCACTGAGCTAATTTGTTTATGGCCCCAAGAATGTTTAATAATTGAAAAAAGATTATCACAAATTTATGCAGAGCGTTAGTAAAGAATGGATGTCAAAACTTCTTAATAAGCTCATTGATATGTAACAACTTCATAACATGATGAATGCGATGAATTTATTTGACTTTTCACTCTTCTCCTACTAAACAATTCCACCCAATCTTATATTTCCCATAAAACCAACTAATTTCTCTACTATTTATTATAATTTGTCAAAACAATAATTTTGTTAAATGGTTCTATTTAAAACTCTTTTACATGCAAATATATAATACATACTCACCAAAATAATTAGTATTATTTGGTATTTGGTATACCATATACCCATTCATTTTGAGTACTTCATTTTTTCAATTATAAAAGAGTACCTCCCATTCGCTTGTATTTATCCCAAAATCCTAAGTATTTTCTTCTATTTTCTAGTTTATTACATAATTATTATTATACAATTTTCTATTTCAGATTTTTACTAAGGGGTTTATTTTCATAAATTTGATAACCAAAGCAAATTTTAGAATTGTAACTTTTAAAGTTAATTAATATCTAAGAATGATTTGTCAAAAAAATAATAATAAAAGACTCAAGTTAAGTGGTATTTAAGAGAGATCATTGTGACCCCTCCACTTTCTTTGAAACATTTTTGGTATATATAACATAAATAATTACTATTATTCTTGTGTACTATTAACTATAAAAGTGAAATAAATGGTAGTGAAATTTATATAAAAATTTAATGAGAAAAATTTTAGCTCATGGAAGATAAATATAAAAATTATCTTAGGGTAGGAAAATTTATTACAAGCAATTGGTAGAAGGCCAAAAAAATAAAAATGAAAAGTGGTACCAAATGGATAGTGAATTTATTGCAAGTTTGTATTTGGTAGTGGTACATAACGTATTGTCAATTATATTAGATTTATAGTTAGTAAAAAAGATTTGGAATACTTTGACAAAGATATATGAAGTCAAGCTGTTGCATAACACAAATTTCTTAAAATAAAGGTCTATACTCATTGAACATCTAAATCTCTTTCCATGATGGAAAATATCAATATTCTAAAAATATTATTCTATCAACTATCATCTATCGATCACAACATAAAAGAGAATGAACATATTAAACTTCTACTCTGATTTTTACTTGATTTATATGATTATCTCATCATAAATATGGTTAATGATGTTGTGAGAATAAATTTTGACTTTAATAAAGTTGTGATACTTCACTTGAGGAAGATGGTAAGCAATAAAAATAAGAAAGATAATATATTATTCTCTCAGTAAACTTAGACTTTGATTGTCTCCAATGAATAATTTTTAGAACATTAGTGGGAATCAAGATAAGAATAAGGCTAAGTTATTAGATAAAAATAAAGTAAAATAATATCATTATAAGGAAGTGTATGTAAAAAAAGAATGTTAGTAGTACATGTTGGAATTCTTAGAAGAAATTATACATACATGCATAGTGACAAAAAAAATTTCTTTTAACTCAACTAAGGGTTTATGTGATTTGATGAGATGATTCAGTGACATAAGAATACCTTATTTAGCAACATAAAAAATTACCTTTTATCCAAAAAAAAGAATCTATATAATATCGATAGCTGATTCATAAGATATTCAAATCTCATAAATCATAAGTGGTATCTAGTAAGACAATATGACCACCCAATTTATATAAATATGAATAGTCTGAGATAACCTAATCCAAAATATATATCTTGGTTCATTTGTTCATAATATCATAACTGAATACAAGGCATGAACTAAGTCACCCTTGTAAAGTTCAGTCATGCAATGTCTCAATCTCTTTGTTAATTTAAGATACAAATGAAATTAATACCCTTATTAATTCGTTTGAACATGCCCATACTTTTCTAGTTTGACATGTTACAGGGCCACTAATATCTCGCTAAATAGAGGAACATATAAAATTTTCATTATCTCATGTCCCTCTACATTATTAATTCTATATCCAATTATAGTCTATATTACTACCCTATTACATGTGATATTGAATTATGTCAAAACATAAAACTCATCATATAAGGACCTATGGTGGTGCTAGGTTTAAGGACATAAAGAAAACATTATATTGAGTTGACTTAAATATCATATAATAAAGATTAGTAGAATATGATTATAAGTCATACTCAATGTTAATCTTAATTTCATTATTTCTCCATCAATATGAATGACCACGGATAATTTAGAATAGTATTTCATATAAAGTCTAGAATTCTAATATTAATATATGCACTTGATGATCATGAGTGGAATCAACTATTATTATAGAGTAATTTATTAAATTAGAAATAAAAGATGATAAAAAATGTCTTTTTATTAATGAAATATGAAAGTAATAATTACACCATTGCTTTAGGGTATATCACTAATAATGTCTCACTTATTCTAGGATCAATTTGGCATATATCTAATACTCAATGATGTAATATGACTTTCATGTTTTGCTTATATGAGGGGATTAGTCAATGGATATGCAATGTTGCCATTGGTAGATACAGTACATATCTTGACATCTCTTCTCTCAATAATCACTCGGATGAGATGAAAATGTCTAACTATGTGTACGAATCTCTAATCTAATCTAGGTTCCTTATCATGTGCTAAAAACTCAATATTATCACAAAATAGGGTAATAGGGTTTGACATACTATTAACTCCAAATCCAGTGATGGATTTCTTGATCCTAGCCTCTTTGGATGCTTCTAATGCAACTATATACTTAGCTTCTATAATAAAATCTACTATGGTATCATGCTTTGAAATTTTCCAACTAATACACCTCCAATCAAACAAAACACAAAATCTAACTATGATTTATAATCATCTTTATCAGATTGGAAGCTAGTAGATTGGAATCATCTTCATCATCTTTATCGGTGTAACTATTTATAACTAGCAAAATTCCACATCCTTCATAAAGGTAAGAAGGTATCATTAGATCTTATTAAGTATTTAATGATATTTTTAATTGCTACCAATAACTTTCATAGGGATCTAATAGGTATTTAATAGTTATAATTAAGGATAATGACAAGTCCAATCGAGTACACAACATAGCATACATGATATATCTAATAACGGAAGCATATGAAAACATACTCATGTATTCTTGTTCATATTGTATCATTGGACATTGAGTCTTGCTTAGTCTAATGCCATGACACATGCAAAAATCCTTTCTTGGAGTTTTGTATATGAATCTATTCAATACTTCATCTAAATATGCACTCTAACTTAGGCCTATTGTATTTTTAGATCTATATCTATAGATCTTAATGATTAGAATATGCAGCCTCACCTACATCTTACATTAAGAAACAATTGTATTGCAAAGACTAAATATTCTATGAATCTTGGATGTAAATTCCAAGGAGAAATATATCATCAACATAAAGCACTAGAAAAACTATCATGCTCCAACTAATCTTGTAAATACATGGTTCATCTTTATTTTTCATAAAATCGAATACTTTGATTGATTTATCAAAATGAAGATTCCATCATCTAGGTATGTACTTCAATCCATAATATAATTTAATGTTTGCATGCCTTTCATTAAGGAATATTGTTCTGACATCCATTTGCTATATTTCATAATCATAGTGCATAGCTATTGCTAAAAGGATTTTAGTAGACTTTAGCATTACAACGGGTGAAAAAAGTTTCATCATACTCAATATTATGTGTTTGTTTGAAATCTTATGTAACCAATCATGCAATAAAGGTATGCACATGGCCATCCATGTCAGTTTTTTAAAAGACCTACTTGCATCCTATAGTCTTCAAGCAATCAAGTGGATCAATCAAGGTCCAAACTTAATTATCACACATGGATTTTTATCAACTTTCATGGCTTTTAGACATTTATTTAAGTCTAGACTAGATAATGCCTCTTGGAAAGATGTGGGCTCATCATGATCCATTAGAATAAATTCATGACTATCAATTACAAGAAATCCATATCTCTCGAGATATTGATGTATACTACCAAATCTTTTTAGGTCCCATGTTACTTGAGCAGATTCACTAATATATTATGAAATATGTTGAGTTTCCATAACTAAGTTTTCTGGATATGTGTTCTCTTCCCAAAAAAATAGTATTTTTAGCAACAAATACTTGGTTATTAGATAAATTTTAGTTGTATATCTTCTTGTTTCTTTAGGATATCCAAAAATATAAGTTATTTATCTAATTCGAGTGCTAATTTATCAAATATATGTTGTTTCACATAAGCTTTATAACTTCAAATTTATGAAAAGACAAACTAGGAGGCTTTCGACTCCATACCTCATATGGTGTTGTTTGAACCAACTTAGATGGGATATAGTACCATATTCTGACATTATTATTCTACCTTATTTAATCGGTTAGGTAATATCCCAAAAGGCTCATTAATATCATTGTCCCATTAATTGAGATTTGAAAGTATATAGGTTGTACAAGTATAATCAAATTAAGTCCAAACATCAATCACATAAAAATTATATCAGTAGTTTGATTGTCCAACTAGAGTGAACCAAATTTTAGTAGAGGAGATACTTAGATTTTAATAAACCTTAGTTCTAGAATCTAATTACTTAATTTATGTGATTTCATTAATTTATTTTATATATTTTATGCTAGATATAAAATAAATATTGAGGTATTGTAGAATTGATCCTTTGCCTTATCAGTATACAAAGTGGTTATCACTATTGATCCCTTTCTAATAATATTTTTTTCATAGCTGACCTCTTTGTATATGATGATATACAAATACAACTTTTAGAAAACTTGAATGAGGTTTATTCACAATACCATAACTTTTAGAAAACTTTTTCAACTATCCTTGATGGTTGCTTCATGTGCACTCTCATTAACCAGTATCTATTATCTTAAGACCAATGATTGGCATGATTTGTTTATATTTATATTTTTGACTTTATAAGTGCCATACTTGCACAATTAATGAATATTTTTTTTTAAGTTTCACTAGGTAAGAACCATACGAATACAACGAACTCACAAGGGTTATCACTACCTTACAAGTCACATCTTGCACATATCATAAGGATTATATATCACTATCATTTTCAGTGATGATATGAGTCTCAAACTAAAGGTGAACACCTAGGAAGAATAATTTATATAATCCCTATCCCAATTGAGAACCAGACCATCCAAGGCTTGTACAATGGATTGACATATAAATAATATTTATAATTTTAGGTTTATAAGCATCATACTCATAATGATAAACATACCTAGCTTTGAGTTTTGATATATAGGTTCATCACATGCTTCATAATAGGAATGAGTGTCACAATCTTCCTATCATATGTATGAGTGAGTCTCTTAATTTACTTATCATCATCCACTATAAAAACTTCACACAAACTCACCATTAGTCAAAATCCTAATTCGAGTTCTATTTAATCAATATATATCAAGATCCATAAACATAAAATATAAGCAAATCAATATTGTACTAATCACTCTAAACTATTATATCACATAATTCAAATAACACAAGCTTTAAACCATATAAATTTAATATAAATTTCTAGATTTATCCATAGAGGAAGATGACTTGAGAGTTGTGCCCCCAACTTTAGAAATTGACATTAGTCGTGCATCCCTTGCTTGTTTGTAGAGCTTCTAGGGAGTATGAAATTTCCAACTAGGATTTATAGTTGCCATGACTTATTCTTGATACATTAGGAGGAAGGAGAAGAGAGATTTTTTGATGATTCTTTAATTTCATCTTTTATACTCAAATAACCTTACATTGCTCTAAGTAAGAATTAAGTCATGACTTTTTAATGATAGTCATGATTTTAGCCTTCATTTCTTCAGCTTGAGGTCATGGTTATAGAACTTGGTTGTTTGATCTTTCTATACCACATCATCATAATACTGATAATAACCATGACTTGTGTCTAATCTTTCTATAACACGAAGTCGTAATGCTATAAAATGATTTTGATATTGTTCCTTCATCATGTATAGTCCATATATGAGTGTTGCACTATAACTTGGCCACAAAAAATGCTATGGATGTTAACAATGTTTTATGGTCTCGGCATTGTGTGCAGGAAATGACATCAACAATTCCACCTTCTTGATAAGTATATAGCTACGACACGATGAAGTGGCCATAGTGATTGCACTTAGCTTACATGTAGAAGTCAAAGCTATGTCTACCTTCTTTAAGGATAGAGTCATGGCCTTATAAATGGTCATACTCGAATAATATTTTTTGTAATATTTAGTGACCCAAAAGTCATAACTTTGAATAATATTCACAGCTTTGGCCTGATTTATTGTGGCTCTTTATTTTTTGTAGTTCAAAACTCACAACTTTATAACAAAGTCATGGCTATTATTTGAGACTATTAATCCATATAGAGATAAAGTCATAGCCTTATTAAATTAGTTATGACCTTGAACAATAGTGGGGTACTAGGTTCTTGAGATGAAAATTTAATACTGTAGCCATTAAAATTTTTTGAGCTAGGTATGATTGCGACTCCATGATAATATCTCTATCATTGAAAAAATGCCGCACACTAAAAAATTATGTTAAGAAGAGGGTAGAATCATGGCATTCAATATTTTTCCACAACCATTTAGATAGTGTTTTGATTATGTTTTATTTCTAAAACTACAATGAACCTATAGACTAACCTCCTCTATTAATACACCTCCAAGAACACGTTGATTTAATAATTATTCATCAAAATTCTCTAAAATAGAAAAAATGTGAAATCAACACAAATCGGCTCTATTTTCATAAATACATATCATTCTCAACCACCAAAAAATATCAGATTGTTTAACTAAATGCAAAAAAAACTCATATTCTAAAATAATTGCTCATCCCTGAATAATAATTTCCACCAGTATAAAAATTAATAACCATTCTTCATTTCAATTTCATTCCATACAATGGGTACATCACAAAATGTGAAAGATAAACAACTATAATTATAAGTCATGGCTATTATAGAGGTGGCCGGTATGATTCCTCTTTAGGATCATACTTTTTGAAAGGGAAACTCTTTGATACTTACTCAAGAGGTGACAAAGGAATGTATGGCCCTTTAGAATCTCCCTTCAATGTTGATATCCAGTTCAATAACTTCACTAACAAGTTATATAGAGCTTTATATCTTTATCCCATAAAAATTTAGTGCAATCTCAAACCTTCCCATTGCATAGTAACAATATTTTTGGTTGACACTATTTTTTCCTATTTCATCCATCAACAATTGGTGCTTGCAGATAATTCTTTTCCCATTTGTGATATTTTTTTCTTCCATTGTTCTTTTCTATTTTTCATAGCTATTTGATAAATTTTCATAAGATTCAATGCTTCTTGTCAATCCTACTTCCATGCATTTCATTCCTTCCTCTAAGAGTTTATAAATTAGTTTTCAAAATTTTAAAGCTCTTTAGCTACTCTGCTGTGTAGGGAATAGATCTTCTTTAGCTCTTCTTTAATTTGCTCAATATTTTACTGCACATTTTTCAATTTATGCAAAATAGCCATTAACATACCACTAAGTGCAACTAAAGAATGCTCATTGTGAGCTTGCTCAACTTCTCGTGTTCCTCCCCTTTTTTCCTTCTTATATGTGTCACTCATGATTACGAATGATTTTTCTTCTAAAATTTTTACCAATACTTCACCTTTAACCATTTGTTTTTCTTCCTTTTTTGTCTCCGTCAAGTTTACTCTTCATACCCAACAATATCATGCGGACACCATTGGACACATTGTGTCCACACGTTCAATCATGGGAATTTTCTCGACCAAGCACAATAAAGTAATTAGGAAAGAATGAAATACTTGGCAAGAAAATTTACCCTTGAAGATTCTGAGAATTGACTTCTGAAATATTTTCAACATCAAAGTGATACCCAATGAGAATGACATATATCAATATCATTCTTTTTGGAATAATAGTAGAAACATGGAGAGTGGGTAAAAAAAATTAGCATATGAAATACAACTACACTTTACCCATCTCTAGAGTTCTCCACTCACCAAATACTAACACACACTCATTGATGTCACCGCATGTGTCTTTTCTATTCTTAATAGATTAGTGATATCTAAAAAATTAATATTTCTATAGAAAGCTGAAATCCACACTATTTTTGCCCCTAGTAATCTAAGTAATTCATTAATGATTCTCCTATCAAATCAAACCAAATATCTCTCACATAACGTCTTTCAATGCATATCCTTAAAATTCACATAGAATTCCTTTACAACTAAGGTATTTTTTATTATTTGTGCATGCAAAAGATCATCCAATTCTACTCCTTGATAACATCACCAACAGAAGGAATTAACATAACGTCTATCAAACTATCTTTCTATCTATCTACCTATAAATATATGTCTATCTAGTTTTCTATCTATCTATATATCTATCTATCTATATTTCTATTTATCTATCTATCTATCTAAATAAATATATATCTCTATATCTAATTATCTATCTATCTAATTATATATTAGTCTATCTATAAAATTATTAATTTTACTATTTGCCTATCTATCTATCTATCTATCTGTCTATATAATTATCTCTTTGACTATCTATCTATCTATTTGTTTGCCTCTCTATCTAATTATCTATTGATCAATCAATCAATCAATCTATTTATCTATTTATCTATCTATCTATTTATCTTTCTATCTATCTATCTAATTATATAATTATCTATCTGTGTATTTATGTATATGTCTATCAATTTATCTATTTATCTATCTATATTTTAATCTTTCTATCTATATATTTATCAATCTATCTATATATATATATATATATATATATATATATATATATATATATATATATATCTATCTAAATGTATGTCAATCTATCTATCTGTCTATCTATCTATTTGTCTATCTAGTTGTCTATCTATCTATCTATCTATCTTTTTTTATCTATCTTTAATTCTATCTGTCTATCAATCAATCTATTTATCTCTCTAATTTCCTATCTATCTATCTAAGTATCTATCTATCTATTTATCCATCTTACTATCTATTTATTTGTCTCAATCTATCTATCTGTCTGTCTGTCTGTCTGGCTATCTATAAATCAATATATCGATATATCTATCTAATTATATATATATATATATATATATATGTCTATGTATATTTTTATCAATATATATATCTACCTATCAATTTATTTTTTTATCTATTTTTCTATATATCTATTTAGTATCTATCTATATATGTTTCTATCTATAAATCTAATTATTCATCCATCTATCTATCTATTTTTTTATCTATCTATCTATCTATCTTTCTATTTATCTATCCTTCAATCTATTTATCTATCTATCTATTAGTTTATCTATCTATCCATCTATCTATCAATCTACTTATCTATCTACCAACTTCTATAATGAAAGTTCAATAAGTATCATTACTTCAAATTGCATCTCTACAACATTAAATCTCTGTCTCTTCATCTTCTTCATATTGCTCATCTGAATGATGTTATTCTTTGAAGATATTTTTCTTTTCATTATAAAATCAATAAGCAATGAAGGTTTTAGTGGATCTACATGGCATCGACTGGAGATTAGGGTTTTATTGTGGAAGAAATTTGAGAGTTAAATTTTTATAGTCATGACATGATAATTGAAAGTCATGATTCTTTAGGTTTAATGAATAGTCATGGCTTTGGGGCAAGACAAATCATCAAAGTTGTAGCATTATATCAAAGTCACAGTGTTTCCACAATCTTTTTTATGTAGAAAAGTATTCATTTTGAAAAACTACAAAGCAATGTCATTTTTCACTCATGATGCTTTTTTTTTTGTAACATTAAAGTCATAGCTCTATAAATTTGTCACAAATTTTTCATGTTGCTTCAAATGAGCTTTATCTTTCTATATTACCAAAGTCACGACTCAAACATTATCATGACTACAGATAAAAAATATATCTTTGAATAGTAGTTAATTTGAATTTACTATTCGTTTGTATTTGATAAAGAGTGTAGATATGGTTATGCACATGTAATTTTATTCTCAAAACTTCACCATTCATCACTCAAAACAAAAAAAAATGGATTGTATACAGAGGAATGTTGTATTTAATATCCGTAGCTAGACATTCAGAATTTTCTCTCATCCATTGGAAATCTCTATGGTCCAAGCAAGCTTTTCTATATACTATTTCACTTCCTTCTTTCTTGTACTTTTGGTATCAAATGTAGATGATGAAGGAAAGAATAGTTCTATTTCTTTATTCATATGGTTAAGCTCTTCACTTCTCTTTATTCATCTTTTCTCCTTTGGCTTTGGGATCACAATAAGTCTTAAATGTTTTAATTTCACGAACACATTATAATTCATCAGCTTTCTTTAATTCAGCTATCAAAGCTTCATAGTCCACTTCCTCTCCTTCTTTGAAATTAATTGAGGCCATATCTTTAAACTTCTTTTCAATTCTTCCATCACATTATTTGTGTATGAGCTGCAAAGTTTGTCTCTTATATTTTATATTTTTCTATAATTTCATCCATAGTTATTTTCACCTTAGCTACAAAGAATTTAAATGAAATATTTATTTAGACTTTACTTGGTTTGTGACTTCTTCCTTCTCACTTTGTACTATCAACTTTTCCTCTTCACTAGTATTAACTCTCTTTAAGTCTACTAAAAATTTATCAAAATTAGTCGTCTAATAAAATACTAAAAATGGATGAGACATAAATTTTTCATATCTTCATGGCTTAAACACGTCCAACTCTCATGATTCTTTTCATGCTGATAATAGAGGTGCTAATGGTTTCCATAAAGTTCAACATAGATGTTACTCCCTTAAACATAATTAGTCTCATTGTAATTATGGTTTAGAATATTCTCACTCATTAGTATCACTTTTCCAAAGCACTTATCATATGTTTTATCATCTTCATGTAGATCTTTAAGATAACTTGCATGGAAGCCTTGTTAGGGATAGCTATCCAAATTACTAAAAATACATTTTTCTTCATTACTAAATAATAAGTAATAATGGTACTAAAAACTTATTACAACTTTATTACAATGCCTAATTTAATTGGTCAGGTGACATCCTAAAAGGCCCAATAAAGAGATTTTCTCATCAACTGAGATCCATAAATACATGGATCGTACAAGCAACATAACAAACTTAAGTTTAGATATTAATTTTATAGATATTGTATCAGTAGTTCAATTGTCCAACTAAAGTTAACTCATATTTAGTAGATGAGATATTCATATTTTAATCAACCTTAGGTCTAAGGTTCAATCATCTAATTCATGTGATTCAATTAATTTGTTCAATATATTTTATGATGGATATAGAATGAATATTGGGGTGCTGTGCAAATAATCTCTTGCCATAAACCATATAAGATGGTTGTCACCAAATAAGCTCTTCCCAATAATGGTCCCCTCAGTACATCACCACCAAGATAACACTTCATCCCTGCTTGAAGGTCATTCATAATTATATACCTTTTAGATAACTTTGTTAAATGCTATTGTTTATTGCTTTGTGTACACACTCTTATTCACGACCCCCATTATATTAATACGAATGATTGGCATGATTTGTATGGATTCATACTTTTAGCTTTGTAAGCATCATATTTATGCAATTAATATACATTTATTATAAGTTTTATTTGTGGGAACTATACAAGTATAATGGAATCACAAAGGTTGTCACTATATTGCTAGTCGCATACTTACATATGTCCTGAGGATTACCTATAACTATCCTCCTTGGTGATAATTTGACTCCCACACTTATAGTGAACCCCTAGTGAGAATATTCTATATAATATTCATTTCAATTGAGAACTAATCAATCTAATATGTGTATAATGAATTAACTTATAAAAGTAATTGAACTTTTAGCTTCATAAGTATCATACTCATAATGATTATTATGCCCAAACTTTTGGTTTTGATATATAGATTCATCTAATGCATCAAATTGGGAAGGGTTATCATCACATTCCTATCATATTAATGAGTGAGTCTCATGGCATACTGTCAACATCCACCATGATAACCTCACACAAACCTACCATTAGTCAAAACTCTAATGTGAGTTTTTAATAACTATACATCAATATCTATAAACTTAAAATATAAACAAACTAATATTGTATTAATAATTCCAAACTATTACATAATCAAAATAATCATAATAACACAAACTCTAAACCATGAAAATTTAATATAAATTCTTGGATTTATTTCTATAAAAAGAGGGTTTGAAAGTTATACCCCCCAAATCTAGGGATTAGCATTCGTCATGCATCCCTTACTTCCTTCTAGAGCCATAGAAAAGTGCAAAATTTACACTTAGGGTTTGTAGTTGCCATTGCTTTTATTTTTTTTCATGAGGAAGAAGGAGAATAAGATAGATTTTTTAATAATTCTTTAATTTCTCCTTTTATACTTGAGAAACCAAGCAATACTCAAGTAAGAAGTTGTGGCTTTTCAATGAAAAATTTGACTTTTGTCTTCATATCTTCAACTTTAGGTCACAACTCTAGAACATGATCATGACTCTATTTGATATCTTAATATTTCTCTAACACATTGTCATAAAATTAGAAATAATCATGACTTGTGCCTAATCTTTCTAATACAAAAAAGTCATGACACTATGAAATAGTTGTGGCTATGTACCTTCATCACTTGTAGTCCAAATATGGTCACGGTGATGTGAAGTAGCATGGAGAATATGATAGCTTTTAATATTATTTTATGTTTGCAACAATATGTGGAGGCCAAGACACCAAACATTCCTCTTTCTTGATATTGCCATGGAACTGTGAAGTGGCCATAGTGGTTTACTTAGCTTTTATGTACAAGTCATGACTATTCCTTCCTTTAAAGATAAGAGTCATGGCCTTACAATTGGTCATACTCAAATAATATCTTCATAATATTTGGTGACCTAAAATTTGAATATTAGTCATAGATTTGGCCTGAGTACTTATGACTTTTTATTTTCTACAGCTTAAAAGTCATGGTTTAATATAATGTTATATCTTTATCTTGAGACTACGAAGCCATATAAAGAAAAAATTATAGCATTACAAAATTAGCCGTAACCTTGAGCTTCAATGAATTATAGAGTTGTTATGATTGAGAATTATTATCTCAACAATTAAAATTTTATGAGCTAGGTATAGCTGTGACTTCATGATAATATCACAGTAATTGAGAAAGTGTTTCATAATGAAAAAATTATGCTAATGAGATGGTAGGATTGTGGTATACAAGGTTTTTCTATGATCATTTAGATAGAGTTTTACCCAAGGATGGATGTCAAAACTACAATGAACTTATAAACTAGTCTCTCCTACTAAACACCTTCAAAAACTCATAGATTTTTAACTATTTATCAAAGTTCTTAAAAATATTAAAAATTATGAAATCAACACAAATCAACCCCATTTCCACTGATTCATATCATTCTCAACCACAAAAATAATCCAAAATATTTGATAAATTAAATAGAAAACATAAATAAAAATGCAATAGTTTGTAAGATATACATGTTTGGTGCTCAAATTTTTGACTTCTATAGTTTTTATTATTATTATTATTATGTGTTTATATTGATTCTAGGCCTTAAATATAAGAATTTTTATAATTTATGATTTTAATGGAATTAGTTGAATTTTAGTAAAATTGGATAGAAATGATAGACTTTGTGCTCCATAGAAATTAGTTGAGGTCATAGCCATGGTTGTAACCATGGCTATGACCTCAACCTAAAGTTGTAACTATCAACTCGAAGATCCATATAGCAACTTGATAGGAACTTTATTATATAAAATGGAGACTTTAATAATTTCAATGTAGAGCCCGAGGAATATTAAAATCAAAGCCAATAACATGAATACCAATGAGGGTGCAAAATCCAACCCTTAATTATGAGAAAATTCAAGTCAAACACAAGAAAGAATAGATTGAGAAACAAATTTGAAAAATAGGTCATCATGTTGGTTTTCATTGAGAATCTTCAATTTGATGAGATGATGATCCAATTATCTTATACAAAATCTTCTCTAATGTCATACTATTTAGGGATCTATGATAGGTTTATGTATATGTGAATGGTGATTATGGATTTATAATATTTAATTATGAAATTATTATATTTTGAATATTGATATATATGGATATTAATTAGAACAACAAATTAATTTTTTACACCAAATAAATATATACATATTGGTCATGGCAGATAATGATAGGTATGTCATGAAATACACTCATTAGGTTGGATTCGAATGAAGTAGCAACTTTTTTATTTGTACCTCGTAAGATGAACCTATATGTAGAAATCATAATTGATGTTAGAATAATGCTCAATAAGCCAAACGGACAAACAAAACTATGATCATTCTATTGTACATATTTTAGAAGAACTAGCCTTAAAATGATAATAAAAGTTATGTAGACTATCTAATCTAGAAGTTTCACCATAGTGCGTGAGTTATGTGTTGGTTGTGGATGGTGATAGGTAAGTCATGAGATACATGATAGGAAATATGTTTCATATGGGTAATAATTCTATGATTATTTTCTCTTATATGACTTTCATATGTAAAATCATTAGGGCAATGTATATTAATTGATGTGAGGGTGATGTTTATGAAGTCAAAAGCTCAAATATAATTAATATCATACCACTTCATATCTTTTATGATAATAGAGGTTAGAGAATAAAAATACATTCTCATAATAATCATTAAGGTAGTTGGTGTATTGCCTAAAAGTATGGATGATCCATGAATAAAGTAATTGTAGTTTCAGTGGTAAAATACCAAAGGCACAACTATACAAAAATCATCCTTTGCAGAGATAGTTCAAAATTGATAACAACTATATATGCTAATGGGAAAAAGGGTGAAATTCATATCATCCTACCATTCATCTAATAATCAAGTATACCATTACCTTAATAGTAAAGAAAACTCATCATACACAAAGAAGTAAACCAATGCTATAGTCTAAGTATCAATCTAAGACCCAAGTTTTTCTTTTCAACTCTAACATAATTTAATTCTTTAGTGCTTTGTCAAAATGCTCATATAATTCATGTTAGATCAATATCTAGGCTTATATCTACTTTATCATTTATATGACTTACTTACATATTTTAATTGGATATATCTAATAATCTAATTAGATTTTTGTGTCATGTTATAAACTATAAGTTTTGATAATGTAATACAGTCACAACAATACCCCAATAAGATATTGGAAGATCTAATTGACTTATCATTGATGAAACCATATCTAATAAGGTTCTATTACTCCATTCAAAAACTCCATTCCATTGAGGTCTTTTGGTGGTGTCAACTATGAAACTATTTTATAATCTTTAAGATTTTCATCAAATTCTTGGCTTATGTATATATCTGTGACACCTCATTCACCAGGGGGTCTCATTCATTCCATCACACAATACTATGTGCAATAAAATAAAATTTTCTCAAATATACAATACATTTTTTTTTCATTTTATTTGCTCAGCGGAATATAGAAAACACACTACATATTATTTAAGCCACAACCGGCTTCCCTCCACATGTGCGATTCCGTATGTGGATCTATCATCTGTCCTAGACCTACACATGAAAAGGGGTCTCACATATGGAGTGAGCAAAGCTCAGTAGAGGTAAACTTCTTCAGAGTCACTCCCTACCTAAGTGCACGTAAAACCTCATGAATATATATCAACACCTATTCAAGTATAATATTTATATGAATGTAATTATGGATGAAATGTTTATATGCTCATATTCCTGAATCCCATCGACTTCCTCACACATGTCGAAGCCAAGTGTGATATTATATATATATATATATATATATATATATATATATCTATAGAAATATTTATTTTTTTGGAATTATTCCGAAAATATAGACCTCCTCCAAAAAACATATTGGACATTTATCCGAATAAAATATGACTTTTTTTAGATTTACTCCGAGAAATATGCACCACCGTAACTCTGCCTATACGTTATCTCAATCTGAGTTCGCAAATCTATAATAACCATGTATCAAATAAAATCCCATGTAACTCAGTCTGGATGTTGTCCCAATTCGAGTTCACTTAATACCGTCTTTATACCTATATATATATATATATCATGCACCCACCCATGTATATGTAATGTTCTCGTGCATGTGAAATGTAATTATGTCATTTTCAATTTAACCGATATTTCAGACATAATTATAACATTCAAAATCCAATTCATCCTACACTAATTTTTACTAAATGGAATATCGAAACTTTTCATCAATTAATCATTCCCAATAAAATTTATAACAATTCGAATTGAAATATAGAATATGATTATTTTTGACCATTAAATAGAAAGAAATTCTGATAAGAGAAAACCACTACCTTTCAGAAAATTTCATGGAAACTTTATAAATTTGATATCAATGTGGAGATCCCGTCGTGTAGAGTAATTTTAGTTCTTGGACTATTTCATTCCGATTCCAGAATAATCCATTATGATTAAAAGAAAATCCACAGGTATTTTTTTCTCTACGCTGTTTCTCTCTTCCTACCGTCGAATGTTTTTTTTTCTGCCTTCTCCCCCATATTTCCGATTCCTGACATTTTTTTTTCTCTATTAATTATTATTATTATTTAATAATTTTAATTTTTTTTCTTTGGGTTGGCACCTGGATAGCTAACGGACCACCCCGCATGCACAGCCAGGTGCGGACGACGTGGCGTGTTTTTTTGGTTACGTGAATTTTTTTCTCTAAATATTCTAATAATTATTTAATTAAATAAAAATATAATAAATTCTGATTGTCTTAGAATTTAACAAAATTTGACACCGTAGCTATATTTTCCAATACAAATTCAATAACGGCATCCATTTTATTATTATGCCTCTAAAATTTGCATGTTATTTTCTCTCATTGCAAAATTACCATTTTGCACATTTTTTTTCAGAAATCAAATTATGTTAATTATTTATTCATTTTTTTTTCGGGATTTCACATTCTCTCCTCCTTAAAGAATTTTATCCCGAAGTTCTCACAAATACACATTTACACTTATAAAAATATTCTGAAGTTAAATTACTATTAAATTACTAAAATACATAGCTCAATTTTCAAATAAAAAAGGATAAGCAACACGTATCGTGTCTTCAAGTTCCCATGTCGCTTCTTCTATTCCTTTATGCTGCCATATTACTTTTACTAGTCATACAGTTTTACGTCCCAAAACTTGGTCTCGACTATCAATGATATGTACTACATTTTTTTAAATGTTCCATCTGCCTTAATAACTAGTTCGCCCCAATCCATTACATGAGTCAGAACATGAATATATTTCTTAAGCATAGAGAATGAAATATCTCGTGGACACCAGATAAATGTGGTGGTAATGCCAATCGATAATCAACCAAATACACCTTCTCGAGTATTTAGAAAGGCCCAATATATCATGGTGATAACTTTTCATACCTGCCAAATCTGATTACTCTTCTTTTTGGCATCACTTTCAAGAAAATATGATTTCCCACCTCGAATTCTAGAGGTCATCTTATTTATCAGCATAACTTTTTTGTCGACTTTGAGCCGTAAGAATGTGTTGTCTTATCAAATCTACTTTCTATGAGGTATCTCTAATCACATCTAGACCCGTGATAGATCTGTCTCCCACCTCAGCCCAACAAAATGGAGATCAACATGGTCTTCCATACAATACTTCATATGGTACCATTTGGATACTTGCCTGATAACTATTGTTATAGGCAAACTCGACCAAAGGTAGATATTCTTCCCAGCTATCCTTGAAGTCTAGACAACATGCTCACAACATATCTTCCAAAACTTGTATGGTTCTTTCTGACTGACCATCTGTTTGTGGATGGAAAGTAGTGCTCATCATCAACTATGTTCCCATTGCTTTCTGAAAACTCTTACAAAAATGAGCCGTAAATATGGAATCTTTATCCGATACAATAGATACTGTCACTCCATGTAATCGGACAATTTCTTGTATGTATAACTTGCATAATTCCTCATGTGTGAAGGTCATTCGCATTATTAAAAAATGTGGGGACTTTATAAGCCGCTCCATATTTACCCACATAGCATTATATTTTCGTGATGTCCGTGGCAAGTGAGTCACAAAATCCAACGTGATATGCTCCAATTTCCACTCGACTACCACCAATGGCTGTAGTAATTCTACTGGCCTTTGAATATCAGCCTTTATCTACTGACACGTGAAACACCGTCGAACAAAATTACCAATATGTCTCTTCATCCTATTCCAGTAATACTGACGACGAAGATCATTATACATCTTTGTGCCACCTAGATGTACTGTAAAATGAGAACAGTGAAATTCTCTAAGAATCTCCGCTCTCAATTCCACTATCTGGGGAACCACAATCCGTCCCCTAAACTAAAGACTGCCATCCATATGAATAGCTCAACCTTCATCGTACGTACCAGTCTCTACTTGGTTCTTTATAGATAATATTTATGCATCTTGTTTATGCATCTCAATCACCTTATTTAATAGTGAAGATATAGCTACTAAATTTCTGATAACATCTTGACTTTGACTATTATATTGTAAGCTGAATCGTCCAATATTTTCAAGCCTATCTCATTCCCGCGAAGCTATACTAGCTAGTGCACCTCATGACTTTCGACTAAGTGTATTAGCCACCACATTTGCCTTACCTAGATGGTAATGCAAAGTAGAATCATAATATTTTAGATACTCCATCCATCGACATGTCTCATGTTAAGGTCTCGTTGTGTAAAGATATATTTCAGACTTTTATAGTCTGAATATACATCAAATTTTTCCCCATACAAATTGTAGTGTCATATTTCAAAAGCAAAGACTATAACTACAAATTCTATATCATGTGTGTGGTAATTCCTCTCATGATTCTTTAATTTCCTTGAACCATATGCTACAATTCTTCCATATTACATCAGAACACATCATAATCTATCTTTCAAGATGTCATAATACACGATATATTTCAGCCCCCTATCCGGAACTATCAGAATAGGCACTGAAGTAAGTCTCCTTTTCAATTCCTGGAATGCCTTTCACATGAATCAGTCTACTCATACTTGACTTCCTTCCTGGTCAATCTAGTCATTGGAGCAGCTAACTGGGAAAAATTTTCAATAAATCTTCTGTAATACCCAGCCAATCCCTAAAAACTACGTATTTAAAAACCTGACTTTGGCCTCTCCCAACTAATGATTGCCTTGAATTTTTTAGGGTCCACCGAGACACATGTAGCTGATACTACATGTCCCAAAAATTTTACTTCTGTCAACCAAAAGTCATATTTACAAAACTTGGCATACAACTTATGTTCTCTCAAAGTTTGAAGAATAATATGTAAATGATCCTTGTACTCTTCTTTGGACTGAGAATAGATCAAAATGTCATCTATAAAAATCACAACAAAATAATATAAATATGGCTGTAATATTCTATGCATAAGATCCATGAATGCTGTTGGCGCGTTCGTTAATCCGAAAGGCATTACTGTAAACTCATAATGCTCATATCATGTTCTAAATGTTGTCTCAGGGATGTCAGCTTCCCTAACTTGTATCTAGTGATATTCAGTACGAAGATCTATTTTGGAAAAGACATGTGCTCCTTTTAACTGGTCAAATAAATCATCAATCATTAGTAGTTGATATCGATTCTTTATCGTAACCCTATTCAACTGTCGATAATCAACGCACAGTCGAAGGGTTTTATCATTTTTCTTTGCAAATAAAACCAGAGCACCCCAAGATGAAGTACTAGGTCTAATAAAATCTTTGTCCAACAAATCTTGTATCTGGACCTTGAGTTCTTGTAATTCAATCGGTACCATCCTATGTGGAGTCATATAAATGGGATGTACCATGATGTAACTCAATACAAAAATTCACATTCCTGTGCGGAGGTAATCCTAGTAATTTATCAGAAAAAACATTCTCATATTCACAAACTATCCAAAGAAGATTCATATTCAATGTCCCCTCTCTTCTAGGGTGAGACGTGACATCCAACTCATAAGTTATCCATGCCATTAAGAATCATATATAGTATGGGATAAAGCATCAAGCTTATCCCCCTAAAATACAACACATATATCATCTGGTGTGTGGATAATAATTCTTCTACGATAACAATCAATAATGACTTGATATGCTGTTAACCAGTCAATGCCAAGAATTATATCAAAATCCGACATGTCCATGACTCTAAGGCCCGCCATGAATAAAATTCCTAAAATTTCTAACTCACAATCTTGACATATCTGACTTATTTCACCTTAGACCACAAAGGAGAAGTCATATGCAATAGCTCATCCATGTTTTTTACTCCTAATCTCAATTCATTCACACATGATGTAAAAATAAATGAATGTGATGCACTAGAATCAAATAGAACTCTTGTCCATAAATGAAAAAGCAAGAAAGTACCTTGTATCACTGACTGATCTATCCTCTCCATCTGTGGTGTAATTGCATAGACACGCCCTTGGGTCCTTAAACTTCCGGTCTGTGAACTCTCTCCTGGACCCCAACCTATGCCTTGGCCGCCCTGGTATGCTTGTGAAGTATGAGATATTTGTGGAATACCCCTAGATTGCACCCAATTCCTTGGACCCATACTAGAGAAATGAGGAATAAATTGTGTTTGAGTATTTCCCACAGATGTCTGGGATTGTGATGTCTCATAATCATGGAATTCCATCTTTAGTGGACACTCCGATTTCCAATGTCCAGGCTTATGACATAAAACACTTTTTCTATCTAATTTGGCTAGAATTCCTAGTCTAGCTTTGGCCTTGATAATCACGACCTTGTCTATAAAATTTTTATGGGAAAAATAGTCTCTGCCACTTTTCAGAAAAATATTGATTCTCTTCTCTTTCCGCTAGCACTTCCACTCATTTCCTGGATATTTGGTGCATCCTCAACCTCTTGCTCTATGGCTTAAGTTGTATTAACCATCGAATCCATATCTTGGATAAGAAATCCCACAATCTTGCATCGGATGGACAATTTTAATCTATCTTCAAATTTTCGAACCTTAACCACATTAGTAGCCACATAATCATTCCCAAAACATGCCAACTCGGTGAATTTAGTCACGTAGTCTAGCACAATCATATCTCCTCATCTAAGTTCAAGGAATTCTCGGTCCTTAGCATGTCTAGCTGAAGTCGGAAAATATTTTTCTATAAATAGTTCTTTGAATTCTTCCCATGTCATTGCCTCTATATTCTTTGAGGCCTTGATCCAATCCCACCAAATTTGGGACTCACCCTCTAGCTGGAATGCTGCTAGCCAAATCTTGGTAGCATTCGAAGTGATTTCCATTGCATCCAAGATTTTATCAACTTGTCGAAACTAATGATCTGCCACCATTGGGTCCCCTCCCCCCATAAATGTTGGAAGATGATGTGCCTTGAACTCATGATGGTTACTTGATCCTTCTTGACCTCCAGTTGGACTAGTTTGTGCAACTCTTGCAATAGGGACACCCATAGCCTCTATTAGAGCCTGTTGATCAAAGAAGGCTGGGGATTGATCCTCATTTCGTGGATGTCCCCGGTGTCATCATTCTCTACATGCCATCTACATAAGTCCAATAATAATATAAGAATCACATTCATCTCCTATTATTAGTGTACATGCCAACTAATAATAGACTTTTCATTTTGAAAATATTATTTCATTTTCTAAACTACTAAAGTTATGTTTCTTTACCCTAGTGTTTTTTTCCCTGAGTATTAGATATTTATATATCTAAACTTTCCTACCATATTATGAAACTTGTACCAATTTCTGAGTTATAAGTAATCGTATACCTAACCTCTGATACCAAGCTGTGACACCTCATTCCCCGGGGGGTCCCATTCATTCAATCATAAAATATAATGTACAATAAAATAAAATTTTTTCAAATGTACAATACATTTTTTTTATTTTATTTGCTCAACAGAATAAAGAAAACACACTGCATATTATTTTAGCTACAACCGGCTTCACTTCACATGTACGATCCCATATGTGGATCTGTCATCTATCCTGGACCTGTACCTGAAAATGGGTCTCGCAAACGGATTGAGCAAAGCTCTGTAGAGGTAAACTCCTTCAGAGTCACTCCCTACTTAAGTACACGTAAAACATCATGAATATATATCAACACTCATTCAAGTACAATGTTTATATGAATGCAATAATGGATGAAATGTTTATATGCCTATATTTCTGAGTCCCATCGATTCCCTCATACATGCCGAAGCCAAGTGTGACATATTATATATATATGTATATATGTATATATATATATCTATAAAAATATTTATTTTTTTGGAATTATTCTGAAAAATATGGACCTCATCCGAAAAACATATTGGACATTTATCCGAATAAAATATGATTTTCTTAGATCTACTCCGAGAAATATGCAGTGTCGTAACTCTGCCTGGACGTTATCCCAATTTGAGTTTGCAAATCTAATATAACCATGTACCATTAAAATCCCGCGCAACTTAGTCTTGACGTTGTCCCAATTCGAGTTCGCTAAATACCATATATATATATATATATATCATGCACTCGCCCATGTATATGGAATGTTCCCATGCATATGAAATGCAATTATGTCATTTCCAATTTAACCGATATTTCAGACATAATTATAATAATCCAAATCCAATTCGTCCTGCACTAATTTTTACTAAATAGAATACCAAAACTTTTCACCAATTTATCATTTCTAATAAAATTTCTAATAATTTGAATTGAAATATAAAACACGATCATTTCTGGCCATTAAATAGAAAGAAATTCTGATAAGAGAAAAGCACAACTTTTCGGAAAATTTCACGGAAACTTTATAAATTTGATATCAATATGAAGAACTCATCGTGTAGAGAAACTTTAGTTATTGGACTATTTCATTCTGATTTTAGAATAATTCGTTATGATTAAAAGAAAATCCACGTATATTTTTTTTCTCTGTACTGTATCTCCCTCCATGCCGCCGGACATTTTTTTCAGCTTTCTCCCCTAATTTTTGGATTCCTAACTTTTTTCTCTATAATTATTATTATTTATTAAAATTTTAATTTTTTTTTCTTTGGGTTGACACCTGCACAGTTGACGGACCGCTCGCACATGCTCAGCCACGTGCGGATGACGTGGCATGGTCTTTTGGTTACACGAATTTTTTTTTCTCTAAATATTCTAATAATTATTTAATTAAATAAAAATATAAAAAATTCTGATTTTCTCAGAATTTAACAAAATTTGATACCGTAGTTATATTTTCCAAGACGAATTCAATAACGACATCCATTTTATCATTATGGCTCTAAAACTTTCAGGTTTTTTTCTCTTATTGCAAAATTACTATTTTAATCTTTTTTCCAAAAATCAAATTATGTTAATTATTTATTCAATTTTTTTTTGGGATTTCACAATATCATCTCGATTTGTTTGAAGTGCTTTAATATTTTTAGCAAGTTAGTTTTGTACCTCTTAAATATTTTGAAATTTCAAAAGATTCATCCTTATATTACAATCAGATACAAATAACCAAAATTTACTTTAATCATTTGTAGTAGAATTTATTGATCTGTGTACATCACTGTGAATAGAGGCTAATAAGTTATTAGCCCTTTCACTATGACCGACAAAAGGATTTTTGATTATTGTTCTAGTAAATAATATTCACATACCTTTTAAAATTCAAAATCAAATGAATATAAAAGTCCATCTTGATAGGGCTTAGAAGTGCATTTTTTGTTTACATGGCCTAAATGATAGTGTTGAAGAAAGGTTATATTTAAATCATTAGAACAACCTTTTGGTATTAATATATATATATGACTTTGCATTTGAATTTTCAGGGTTTAGGATATAGAGGCCATTTGATAAGTGAGCATTCTGATAAAAGGTATCACCATAAAAATTGAAGCAAGTATTATACTTAATAATACAAGAGAAACCACTCATATCCAAACAAGAAGTACAAATAATATTCTAACTCATAGCAAGAACATAATGATAGTTATCTAATTCCAAATCTAGTTATGAGAGTTGAGATAAGCAATAAGTTCCTACAACCAAAGTAGCAACACTACATCATTACGAATTCATATGTCTACCTTGCAATTAGCCAATGACCTACTATTTTTGAGACCCTACACATTCACATAAATAAGAGATCCAATGTCAGTATCTAATACCAATAAAACATAAGTAGGTAGATTGACTTTGATTATCTAAAAACATGAAGATGTAGACTCACTACTCTTCTTCTTGTTCATATGTTTTAAGTCAAGCTTGCAATTTCTTTTCTAATGACTTGGCTCATTGTAGAAAAATCATTAACTCTCCTTTTGTTCTTTTGGCTTCTTTAGCTTCGGTCTTTTTATCTTTAGTATTAGGATTGGGATTGGACTTAGGCATGGGCTTCTTTTTATCTTTTGCCTTACACATGATTAAGCATTTCCTCCGTGTCCTTAATTTTTCCCTTTTGAACCATCAAACATTACTAGAAGTCTTAATATTATATTCAGCAATCTTAAGCATCCTATGCGATTCAAATTGTTTATTCCATATTATGCATATTATATTTTATTACAAAACTATCATACGCATTAGATATGGATTGGAAAATGATATTGATGGTCAACTCTTGGTTAATTAGTAGAACAAGCTTCTCAAGATGATCAAGATTGCCCTTCAATTTTAGGATATGAGTGTTAATTTAGCTACCTATAATCATTTTACAGAAAAGTAATGACTTGTCGATCATAAACTTATCAATGAAGACCTATTTTTTAGTATTCTTATGAGATGGCTTATCATGGGAAATACCTACATATCAACTATCTACTTCTGAAGCTCAGATTTCATGGTAGCAAGCATTAGGAATTTAACATTGGTTGAATCATTTTGATATTTACTATAAGTCTCCCGTTGAATATCAGGGGAATTTATTACCAATTCTTCAAGGACAAGTTCATCTAGGATAGGAAATTTTTTTTCTTTAATGAAATGATTCTAAAGTTTTTGTGTTAGTTAAAGAAATTAGTCCCATTGAATTTGTCTTTCTCAAAGATTAATCATAGTGACAAAGTTGATATTTTGTTGATTGTCATTATCTACAAGTGATACATAAGATATGTTAGCATTTCATAAATTAAATAAAAGAGGCATACATATTCCCACTAAGCATTACCAAATAGTTAATCTTTTTATAATAATTAGGTAATTTCAATTCATGAGACTTTTGTGGGAAAACACTCATATTGTACCAAACTCTAAGTAAGCTTTGGCATTATCACCCAAAGTCTTATAATTTTGTAGGTAACCATTTACCAATTGTATTTTGTGTAATTCTTGGATTTCCATGGAACTTAACAATCATATGTTATAAAAAAAATCACATTAGTGCCCTAGGTTAAAAACTATTTTGATAACCTTATTAAGTCCACCAAACTCTTACATCTAGACATCATCATTATTCATCATGTCTGACTAGAATGTATTACATACACTACATTGGCATGACTTATGTAGTCAATTGAAGTCTTGATAATTTATGATATGTATTTAATGGCTTAATTTCTAGTAAGGGACTTAAATAATATACTGATCCTTCCTTCATCACATGGATAATTATATTTATTCATTCATCAAACCATAATTGCCATGATATACCTAAAACATTCCATATGAAGATCAAAGATCAATCCTAGCTAGAAATCTCCATTTTCATGAATGTGTTGAGAATGTGTCGAATGGTCTCAACTATCAATTTACTTTGAGAAGAATGCATCTTTTTCCAAATCATGTGATTCAACTTGATCTTCATCCTTGAACATCTATTCTTTTTACAACTTTTATTTATATTATACTACTTATATATAAATTACAATAAATTAAAATGACATGCATACCATATTAAGATTATGTACCACCAAAAACAAATAAAAATGGCATGCATGCAATTTTTAAGTTGCATATCTCAAAATAAAATAAATGATTATTTAAATCAAACATCCACATTTGTCTAATTTATTTTACGTTATGCATCATGCACATTTTTAAATGTGCAATAATTATGATATATCATCAATTTTTATTTAGTTAATTAAACATAAATTCACTATTAGTTATAATAAATAATAATTATTAGTATATGCGTATCATTATACACAAACAATTAAATATCCTATCAATACCCTAAAACCACCATATTAATAATATTAAATAAAGAATTATGTTTAATCAATAGCATTATCTACACATAAAGGTGGTTGTAATGATTATTAATATTATTATATAGGGATTTATGTTTAATCAGTAGAATTATATACACATAAAGATGGTTGTAATGATTATTAATATTATTAAATAGGGGGAATTATGTTTTGGGTTGCTCCCACAAAAAAATTTAAGAATTTAAAACTTATATTTTTAAGTTTGAAAAAAAATCACCAAAATCTTAAAATATTTAAATTTAGTACACTCTATTAAGTTTATAGTAAACTACCCTAGCCCTCTCTCATTGGCCCTCGCCCTTCCCATTGAGCTCGATAGAGCTCGACCACGAGCTCCATCAATCTCCTAGAGCTCGTGGTCGTGCTCTAGAGCTCGACCGAGAGTTCCTTCGAGCTCCTAGAGCTTGAACGACGAGCTTGGTAGAGCTCTCGGTCGAGCTCCTGGAGCTCGACCGAGTGCTCCGTTGAGCCCTTGGAACTCAATGACGAGCACGATGGAGCTCTCAGTCGAGGTCCAGGAGCTCTACCAAGAGATCGACGACAACTCCATGAAGGAACTCGCGGAGATGGCAGGGGGAGAGGGGGTGGGGAGAGAGGGGCGAGAGGTGAGGGCAGACGGTCTAGGGGAGACGGGCGAGGGCGTGGGCGAGGGGCGAGTGGTGAGGTCATGGGCGAGGGCTAGGGGCGAAAGCGTGGGTGAGGGTGTTGGCGAGGGCGAAGGGCGAGTGCGAGGGCATGGGCGAGGGTAGTTTAGGACTTATGAATTTGGGTATACTTATTTTTAATTTATTTTTAGTTTTATGATTTTTTTAAAAATATCAAAATTTTAATTTCTAAATCTTAAATATTTCTGGAAAAACACCTCAGAACATATTTCTCCCTATTAAAATATGTTTGGTTTGACAAAAGCTCGTCAAAGTCTAGAGGAAACACCCTTGGCAAGGCCAGGGGATTGTTCCTTTGTAGTGGTCTCACAATATCATTATTCACAATTTAAATTGTAGTCATTACAACTTTAGTTGTGAGACCAACTATGGGTACGGGTTTCATTAAAACAATGTCATAATTCAACTATTTTCTATCACGACAACTTTCTTCATCAAATATGTCATCTATGAAAATGTTGCCCACAACTAAACCCAAAATTATGTTAATCAGATTAACATCTTTTCATCTAACATCAATACCCTTCATGATTCTAGAATTAAAATCATCTTTTACAAACTTATATATGTCTGTATGGATCATCTATGTTAATCAGATTAACATCCTTTAATCTAACATCAATACCCTTCATGATTCTAGAATTAAAATCATCTTTTACAAAACTATATATGTCAGTATGCATCATCTATGTATAAAGACAACCTTTAATGAAGTATATAAATCTTATACATCATTTACACATAAATATACAATCTTGAATACAAGAAACATATCAATGGAAAATGAGAAACCATACCGATCATGATCATAAGCTTCTCCAATGTCACTATTGAGAATTCTTAGATGTTATTAACCATACATAAATAGTGGAATGAAAAAAAAATCACTTTTTAATATGACAAAAAATCTATGCTATCCGATCTAATCATTTACTAATATAAGAATACATTGTGCAAGAAAATTCCTGTTCCACAATCTCATGTGTGTGTCTAAGCCTCCTTACTAAACTAGAAAGTACAGTTTTTTTGCTTCACCCTCTATAGTTGTCCACACAAATAAGTCCACTTGGAAACCAAGAGGGAGACAACTATGCTGGCATAGGGTTGAGTCTCATAAAAACCCTATCAATCTTTTTCTCTCTTTAAAATGATTATCTTTCTCTCTTTAGCATTGAAAATCCATTGAGTTATAAATATTAATTTTAAGCTCGAGGATTTGTTTTTGGTCCATTCTATGTGTGTGTCCATTTAAGTCCACATAATATTGGTAGTGAACTCAAAACTCATTTTGAACTCATAGATCATAAGCATCATCTAGCAGGACATAATGACCACTCAAATTATGTGAATGTCAATAGTCAAATATAACCTAATTTAAAATAATTATCATAGTCCCTTTGTCTCATAATATTTTAATTGAACACGAGGCATTTACTGAGTCACCCTTGTAAAGTTCAATCATGTAATATCTCGATCTCCTTGTTAATTGATGATACAAATGACATTGATACTCTTACTAATTAAGTCATTTGTGCATGATCATATATTTCCAATCTAACATGTCGAGGGGCTCATTGATATCACTCTAAAAGAAGGTCAAAATTTTTTTCATCCACTTATATTTGCCTACATGATTTATTCAATGTTCATCTATAGCCTATATTATCGTTGATGCTTTACGAGGATACCAAATCTTGTTGTTGATAACATGATCTCAAAATCTCCTTGGGTGATTATCTTTCATTCAATGTAGTCTTACAACTAGTTGGTCATAAAGTAGTAAAATATATATTAAGTATAGACAGTGAACCATCAGGATCGTGTTGGTAGTTCCATGAATTAACAACGAGTTAAATACAACTCAAATTGAGTCAATAAACTTAGATTTTTCAGAAGATACTTAAACTCCAAGGTTAGTTCATTTCATTGTGCATGATATTTTTTTTAGTGTCTAGTCAATTTTGTGTTTAATTGTTGAATAAAAGGTAGATAAATATGAAAATATCTAAGTGCTCTCTTGGCATACAAGGTGGTTATAATTCTAGAATTATCACTATCAAAGATGATCGACTCATAGTTGTCCCTTATTCCACATATCAACCACTCTTTTCTTCTTTATTTCACATGTCCACCACTCATTTTGTTTATTGATTTTTAATAATTCAACTATAATTCATGTGAGCACTCAAATAGAAAAAGAAACCTAAAAATAAGCACAATGTTAAAAAGAACAAAATTTAAATAAAATACATAATATCTGTGAAATTAAACACACAAAAGATTAAACCAAATTTAAAATAAATGAAACTAAATTTAAATATAATTAAATTGACTTTTGAACTAATTTAGTTGGCTCAATTTTCTCAACCCGGGTAGACTCAACAATGTCCCCTATGTCCTATTTTGGTAGATCAAGACTCATTCATGATTTAGTTACCAGTCATAGAAAATTTAGCTTCCCTATAGTGCTCAAAACCATTTCTTGTTTTTCTCACACTAAAATATAGTTTCTCAAAAGTTAAAATTTCTTGGAAAATTATCTGTGATGTCATCTTTTTTTGTATGAATCTTAAGTTCTCCCTTGATTCGACTGATGCTCATGAGAAGCTATAGTAAAAGTATTTACTTTTCCTTTGAACTCATAAGCTCTCTCTTAAGTTTTTTTGGATCCTATGAGTAACTAGAACAAAAGTATTAGTATAATAAATGGAAAATATATAAATCTTACTTGTTTTAGAATAAACACTAGAGGTAACTAAATAACTCATCATTGATCTCTTTGAAGGAGATATGAAAGTGACATAATTGTGTGCCTCTTCCTAGTTATATAGGTTGTCCACCCAAAACTATGTTATATTGGGATAAAATTTAGGGACTACTTTTATATGAAAAGTTGATCAAGTATAGATACATCTACATGCGCTACTCAAAATCAGTGCTTATCTCCTCCCGCAAGATACTTACATGACTAGAATAAACTTTAGCCTAGGTATCATACATGGTGTGTATGCTTTTATCCCTCATAATAATAAACAATCATTTTACTAACTTCCATTTGTTTTCATCAAATCTTCTCACATGACCCATATTATTTAACATTCTCTTTGATAACAAGTTCATTCTCAATATCCAGGACATATTAGACATCCATCCAAACTAATCAACAACCCATATTTTTTTAGACAAAGATCCATAATTCCTAACCCTCTCAATGTCATATCATTGCCCAATATTGAATATTTAATAATCAATGAGCATATATGTAATAAAATAGTCAAGATTCAAAGTGATATGAAACTTAGTTATCATATGAGCTACAAATTCATACTTTTGAGTGACGTTGAATAGTCCAACAACACTAAGAAAGGTGGTGTCTTCCTTTATGGAAAAAAGACATGCCTCCCTCCTAGCATCATATCTCCTTTTATGATTCTCTTTGAGTATCTTCTACTTAAGACTATCCCTTTTGATGTTTCATACTTGGTCACAATAATAACACTTTACCATATACTTACCAGTCAACTTCTTCATAGAAGGATACTCATTTCCCTTTCTCTATGCGGTCTAGTCATAGTCATACTCTTACTCATTTTTTTTGTAACAAGGAGACCTTGAAGTTTATCTTTTTTCCTCTATTTCACAACCTTATTTATCACACTATCGATAACAATAATCATAATAAGGATGTTGTTTAGTGATGAGGTACTAAAGAAAATAATCATCATTTCCCAAGTGTCTAGAAGTTAGTTTAGGAGCAAGGATACTTGTAACTTATCAACAATTATCATTTTCATAGATGACAAATGGTGAAGCATAAATTAGAAATTGCTTATTTGGGTAGCCAAAATCACTTTTAGCTTAATATTTCATGGTAACCAAGTATCCAGAATGATAAAAAATATCTAATTACTCACAAATTACTTAACCTATTTTGATATCAATTATTTGGATAGAGAAGCATGAATATTAAAACTCAATTTTGGAATTTTTTTTTCTACCTACAATTCAATTAAGTAATTTTTACATGATTTCACTTTTAAATCTTTCATTTTTTCTTTTTCAAATGTTAATTAACACAATGAAATACACACATAATTTTGAATTTGCCCAAATTTAATTTTTGCTTCCCATAAACAAATATTTTTTTTATTTTCTTAAAAATTTAAATTTTAGTTTATCAAAATTTAATTTTTTGAATTTCCATAAAAAAAATTTTCCATTTTAACCCAAGATTAATTTTTTGAATTCTGCGATATTAAATTTTTAACTGTCAAAAAATTTAATTCTTAACTTTGCCAAAAATTAATCTTTTTAAAATCAAAAATTTAATTTTTCAAAAATAGGTTAAATATATTTTCTATCCAAAACTATATTATCAATTCTGAAAATAATTATCCATGAATATTTTCAATGTAATTCCTAATTTTTTTTCTAAATTATATTCTGCCAAAATTTTGACAAAATAAATACCACACAAAGTTTGAATTACACAACTAAGATAATTAATAAAATATCAATCAAATTACAATCCAATGATCAATTTAAGGATATAAAAATAATAATTAAAAGCACCTAATAATCTTGAAATTATCTTAGCAATTTGTTTTTTGATTTAGTAAAATTATATCTGGTGCTCCATATTTTTTGACTAATAAATCTAATAACATATTCCTTTCGTGATGTAAACCCAAGCACTAGAGCCTTCCCATGCCTATTGCACTCAAGGAGAATGAGAAAAGCATAAAATTTGTAAGATAACAAGAGTTGTCAAAGATCATGAAGAGAACACGCGAGATTTCTATTGTCCTCATCTAGGATTTTTCTTTTCCAAAAAATTCTCTTTTATTATTTTATGATTTAATATTTTTGTTTCTTGTCTTTCTTTCTATTTATTGTCTCTTCTTTTTTAAAACTTTTGGGACCGACTAAGATTAATGCTGAAACCCAAGAATCATTTCAGTACTTTTTCTCAGTCCAACAATATGTCAGTATTTTAAAAATAAGGCAACTCGAATTCGTAAGTACTAAACTACCCTTGCTCCTCTCCACTGCTTCGCCCTCAGTCTCGCCCTCTCCCCTCGCCCCTCGCCCCTCTTTACGAGCTCTAGTGAGCTCGTAAAGAGCTCACTAGAGCTCCTCGAGTTACACGAAGGAGCTTGTCGAGCTCAAGTGAGCTCAACAATCAAGCTCACTGGAGCTCGTGGAACTCTGTCAAGCTTCACAATGAGCTCTAGCAAGCTCGACGTCGAGCTTATTGAAGCTCATAGAGCTCTATCGAGCTCCACAATGGAGCTCGTGGAGAGGGGAGAAGGGGGTGAGGGGAAAGGGCAGACGAGCAAGGGACAAGGGCGAGGGGCAATGGTGAGGATGATGACGAGTGCGAGAGGCAGGGGAGAGGGGGAATGCCATTATTTTTAATTTATTTATAGTTTAATGACTTTTTTTAAAATATTAAAAGTTTAGTTTCTACTTCTTAAAAATTTCTGGAGGATAACCAAAACATAATTCTTCCAATTAATTTAGTATATATCTTTTTAAAATTTTTTTATTTTACTATTAGAAAATTTACCCTAAACACACACATGCACACACAAACACAAACACACACACACACACACACACACACACACATAATATTTTATATCTTTTGGTTTATAAATTTTCTATTTTAAATACTTAAATAATATATATCTTAAACTGTCCAATGTATAAATATCCTTGTATATGAAAATGCCCAATTTTATATATCCTTGTATATGAATATGCCCAATTTTATATATGTATAAATGTTATCCAATATATATATACTAAACTCTAAATTGCTATCACAAGCACACATATAAATAAAAAAATAATATGTTCCCAAAAATAATAGAATATTCACATAATTAAATATATAATCTAAAATATCATAATGTTCATAATACATTTCAAAATTTAAAGAGTTAATATAATTAAAAATGGTTTTTGTAATATTTAATTTTGGGACAATTATGTTTTGGTGTACCATTCTAAAAAAATAAAAAAAAATAGAACTTAAAGGTTTAATATTTAAAAATCGGTGCACCAAACTCTTAAGTAATAATGTTTTGTTGCACTGATTTATGTTAATAAATAATTTCTCTTGTTTTAAACAAATTGATCTAACTTCCTATGTGCAATAATGGACCTCCAAATTAAAAAAAAAAAAAAACTTCTGGAGCTCGTGAGTTTTAGGAACTCTTTGAAGCTCTAAAGGAGCTCGACGAGCTCCATCGAGCTCCTTTGAGCTCCTCCGTCAAGCTCATCGATGGAGCTTGTGGTTGGAACTCCATTGAGTTCATCGATGGAGCTCATTGAGCTCCAAGAAGTTATATATCATAGGTAATAAACTATTTTTAGGTAATAAATTATTCCATTGAGCTCCTAGAAGCTTTGCATGAGCTTCCAAGTGAGTTCTAGCGATCTCAATGGAGATCCTTGAAGCTCTGCACGAGCTTTTTGTGAGTTCCAGTGAGCTCGATGGAGCTCCCATCGAGCCATTGGATGAAGCTCATCAATCTCTAACTAGCTTCCAAGAGCTAGTGGAGCTTCCAAGAGCTAGTGGAGCTTCAAGGAGCTACACGAGATCGTGAAGCTCGTTATGAGCTCAATGGAGCTCCTGGAAGCTCCATGAGCTCCAGCAAGCTCGTGGAGATTGACGAGCTTTAAAGAGCTTGTTATGAGCTTCTAGGAGCTAGTGAATACCATAATGAGCTTGACAAGATCATACAAGCTTGATGAGCTCATTACGAGCTCGATGGAGCTCCCTCTGCGAGCTCCATCAATGAGCTCCCTCTGCGAGCTCCATCAATGAGCTCTCTCTGCGAGCTCCATCAATGAGTTCCCTCTACAAGCTCCATCGATGAGCTTGATGTAGATCATCAAGCTCCTTTAAAGTTTCAAAGAGCTTCTAGAACTCATTGAGTGACGAGCTCAATGGAACTCATTGAGTTCTAGAAGTTTTTTTTTATTTGGAGTTCTATCATAGCACATAGGAGTTAGGTTAGTTTGTTTAAAATATGGACAATTTTCTATTAACATAAAGTAGTGCACTAAAATTTTATTACTTCGGGGTTTGGTGCACCATTTTTAAATATTAAAACTTGGGTTAATTTTTTTTTAATTTTTTTTGAATGGTTCACCAAAATATAATTCTCCCTTTAATTTCTCTATTATTCTTTTAAAGATTTTCAAGCACCACAAGTACATCACAAACAAAGCATAAACACGATGTGAATAATCTACTCATGTACACCACACAAACATTGTATGTCCTTTGCATGAACCTCACATGAACACTATATGAATACTACATGTCCACTCATGCTCATCACACAAACACTGCACAAACCCCAAGTTTTTTTCTGCAAGTCCTTGAACAAAAGAGTTGATAAGTAATCACTCCCTCTCAATTATATTACAAAATCTTACGGAAAAAAGAAACCTAAAAAATGATATTTTAACTTATCATTTTCAAGTTACAGAGGAGAAACCTAAAACTAGCTAACACCCATATGCACAAAAAGAATTTTAAAAGATCATAATCCATGTGATTTTTGAATTTCGTTATTAATGTGCAATCCCATTTCTCCTTTTTTTTTGTTTTAGAGTATCATAGTATGTGTCTCTTATTTTTGAGTGTGCTCAAATAAGTTTATAATAAAAAATGTTAACATTTTGTTTTTATTATTAATTATACCCTATTAAACGAGAGCACCCATACCTTCTTTTAAATTTATATTAACATAAAAAATCAAAACAAAAAAAAAGTAAAAAATACTTAATCCAAAAATAAAATAACCTGATTTGCCCTAAATTTGGGCAAAACCAACTCTCTCTCTCTGTCTGCCCTATTTGGGCAGATAGGGGCATGTTCTTGGTTTAAATTTAAATAATCTAAAAGTAGTCACAAAGCAACTTGAGAATTCTAATTTTCTTTCTGAGCTATTAGCTCTCTCTTGATCCAACTAATCTTTGAAAGTAGCCAAGGTAAAAGTATTAATTTTTACTTTCAACTAATAAGCTCTCATTTAATCAATGTAATCTTTGAAAATGATTAGAGTAGAAGCTATATCATTAGAAATTCTTTTGAGATTCGTGCTTGTCTCGAAACAAATATTTGAGGAATCTAGATCAACTTTCCTTGATATCAATGAAAGAGTAGGTAGGGGTATCATAGTTATATAGTTTTTCCTAGTCATACTAACTATTCTACCATTGTTAGGTGATTTTAGATTGTAAATCTGAACTAATTTCCTATTAAAAGTGGATCATTCAAATTACCATATGCAGCTTATAGTCAATTCTTGTTATTTCTATCAACCATTCACCTGATCTAAGCTAACCTTGGCTTAGATAATATAAAGAAAATTTACCCTATAAGCCATCACTATATTTAGTGACCCTTTTCTCAAGTTCTATTGGTCTTCTCCATATTTCATCATATGACCCGTATAGTCTAACATTCTTATAAATAGTTGGTTCATCCCGACATTTGAGATATATTAGACATCCTTGAGAAACAATTAGTATTTTGTATTTGTTTTTAGATAAACATCATCGATATCTAGTATTCTCGAAGTCTTTCAATCACTCATTCTGACTAATTCATAGTTCCCTAATGATAATGTTACAAATCATTCCATGTTTAGAGTGATTTTCAAGGGAGCTATCAAATTTGCCACCTAGTCACTATTCAGATTGACTTTTTCATATAGCTCAACTTTGCTTAAAAAAACAATGTTTCTCTCTATAACAAGTTTTGGCCACATCTTCAGCCTCATATCTTTTCTTATGCTTCTATCGGAGTTTCTTTTACTTGGGAAAGTCCATCTTGAAGTGTCCTACTTGATTATAATAGTTACACTTTACTATGAGTTTATCTACTTTTGTGATAGCTAAGATATGGTGGAAAATTATCTTTCTAACTCATTATCTTATTGTGGCAGATGCCTTGTAGGATAATTTCTTCCACTTATCTTCATGCATACTTTCCAGCTTTAGATCACCAAGAGTCAATTCAAATAAGTCTCTCATCATTAAAAGATTTATCATTTTTTTTCAAAATAAATAATTGGATAGTTTCAATCTAATCATTCAGTGTGAATTATTTTCTTCATCCATCCTGAAAAAAATTATTCAGTCACTGAAATTATAAACATAAAAAATAACGAAAAAAATCAACCTCTGATATAACTTGTTTGGGACTGACTATATTCAACCTGAAAAATAAGAATGGTATCAGAATTTGTCCTTGGTCTAATAATATTGATTAATTTGGTAATTATATTTTTAAAATTTTTTAATTTTTACCATTAAAAAATTTATCTAAAAACACAACATATTCTAAACAACTTTTTGGATTAACAAATTTTTATCTAAAATATGTAAAAATAAATAAATAAATAAATAAATAATATATATATATACATGTATATGATTTTTTTTAATATAAATAAATAAATATATATATATATAAAACTATAAATTACTACCACAAACATACAAAATTATAAATAATTATACTACCCCATAAAAATGATAGAATATGCACATAATTAAACATTCAATATAATATATCCTAATGTCCATAACACAATTTAATTTTAAATGACTAATATAATCGAAAACACTTTTGTTATGATTAATTTCTATTGTATTCTTTCAAAGATTTCTGAGTATCATGAGTATAATACGAACACATCATGAACATCATAGAAACAATCTCTTCACAAGCACGACAAGCACACTGCAATAATACCACATGAGTCCTACATGAACATCTCAAAACACTACACATCTACTTCATGTCCACTCCATCAACCTCGCATGAACATCACATGAACATTACACGAATCTCTATTATTTTTTTGGGAGTTTTTAAACAAAAGAGATGAAAATTAAATATATATTCTTTTGAAGATTTCTAAGTACCATGTTACAAAATGAGCACAACACGAACACCACGTAAATAATTTCTTCAGGAGCATAACAAGAGCACTACATGAATACCACATGAATCCTACATGAACATCCAATGGACACTACACATCTACTCAATGTCAATTTCATGAACCTAACATGAACATCACACAAACAATGCATGAACCTCAATTATTCCATTGTAAGTCTTTGAACATAGGAGATGAAAAGTAAATGCTCCCTCTCGATTATATTACAAAATTTTACCAAAGAAACCTCAAAAATAATATGGAACTTATTATTTTTTTAGTCACATAAGAGAAACATGAAACTTTTCCACACCCATGTGCACAAAAAGAGTTTTCAAAAGACCACAATTCGCATGACTTTTCAATTTCCTTATTACTTGTGATTTTTTTTTTCATTTTAGCATGTCTTATTATGTTTCTTATTAAGTGTTTTAAAATCATGTTGTATAATAAAAAATGTTATTATTTTGTTTTGAATGTTAATTACACCCCATTAAATGAAAGCATGCTTATTCTTATTTAAATTTAAATTAACATAAAAACAAAAATAAAAAAACATAAACCAAAAAATAAAATAACATAATGGCCCCAGACCTAAGTAGACCCAACATAAGTAAACACCTATGTTTTCTTTTCTATCCAAGCATGTTTTTCTAAAAATAAGAACTAATAAAAGCTTTTCAAAATCAAAGAAGAGAACACACAAGATTTCCCTTGTCCTCTCCCAAGATTTTTCTTTTCAAATATATTTTATTTTTTGGGATAATTATGTTTTGGTATACTCCTAAAAAAATAATTGAAAAAAAAATAACTAAATATTTAATAATAAAAAAATGTCCCAAACTCTTAACTAATTCATTCTTATTGCACTCGAATTTAGTAAAACCCAAAACACATTTATCTTAATCCAAAATTACTTAATTAAATAATTGTTAATTAATTTTAATCTTGCTCTCCACTCGCCCCTCGCCCCTGGTCCCTCACCAGTCACCTCTCTACCCTCGCCCCTCACCCCTCTCCAGTCACCTCTTTACCCTCACCCCTCTCTAGTCACCTCTCTACCCTCACCCCTCGACCCTATTTAATCTTCCCTCGCCCTTCATCCCTTACCCCTCCCCCCTTTTACTCGCTCCTTGCCAAGCTCCTGGAGTTCCTAGTCGAGCTCCAATGGAACTCAACAAGCTACATTGAGCTCCTGGTCAAGTTCCAAGAGCTTGAAGAGCTCGATGGAGCTCGACCATGAGCTCGATGGAGCTCGACCATGAGCTCCATATAGCTCGACGAGTTCATGGAGCACCACAAGCTCATAAACTTTCATGGAGCTCGACGAGCTACATTGAGCTCCTACTCAAGCTCTAGAAGATTGACGAGCTCGACCAAGTGCTCAATGTAGCTCCTCGCCGAGCTCCATGGAGCTCGACGAGTTCATGGAGCTCTTGGTTGAGCTCGTGGTTTAGCTTTTGGGGCTCGACGGGAGCATGTCGAGCTCTATGTAAATGAGCTCCTGGAGCTCAATCATGAGCTCTTGGAGTTCAACCACGAGCTCCATGTAAATGAGCTCCTAGAGCTCGATGAGCTTTTGTTGAACTCGTAAAGCTCAATGTATCTCCTCTTTGAGTTCGATGAGCGATGAGCATTGAGAGAAGGGTGATGGGAGTAGTGCCAGGGGCGAGTTACACTGGAGAGGGATGAGGTGTGAGAGGAGAGGAGAGAGTTAAAAGATATGTTTGGATTAATATTTTGAATGTACCAAAAATCAATTAGTTAAAAGTTTGGTGTATTTTTTTTAATATTAAAAATTAAATTCTGTTTTTTTAATTATTTTTTAGGGAGTCCACCAAAATATAATTCTTCTTTTTTTTTTCTTGCATGTATCTTTTTATCTCTCTCTCCTCCCTCATTCCAAATGCCAACTAACTTTCTTCTAAAAATTCATCGGTCTTGTTTATTAATTTTTATTGTTGTCACTCTAATTTTATGCCAACACTCAAAAAACCAACAAATATACAAAACTAACTAGATTTTTAAAAACACAAGTCACTTTGCAAATTCAACACACCAAAATTAAACCAAATTTATAAAAAAAATTATATTGCATGTAATTTTAATTAAACTTAATTTTTGAACCAATTTAATAGATTCAATTTTCCTAACTTGAGTATATTCAACACCTTGTTAATTAATGTTGCGTTGGCCAAATTTTATTTGGTTTGTGTTCATATTATAGTATTTTAATATTAAAATAATAATATATAAATATTATTTTAACACTACATCTTTTATTTTTCAATTAATATTATTTTTTGTTTTTTTTTTTTGTTTGCAAATGAGGAAATGGCCAGCCAAAAATGTGGTATAATTTTTCAATTATATATACATATATAAACTAAAACTTCTTGTTTTTGGGTGGAGTGATCTCTTGGATGGGAAGTGCCCAATCCAACTCATTTAAAAGAACAAAAAATATATATTTGTATGTGTTTTTTTATAGAAGAGATGTGTGTATTTTCTTAGAAAACAAAAAGGTATTAATCAAAAAGAAGCTTGAACTGCCTTTATCATTTATCCCTCTCACATATCTAAACTTAATAAATACAACATTTATGGACAATGATAGAACCCACATCGAATGATCCTAAGATGGTAGATTGGTATTTAAGTACGAGGACAAACCTCCACCTTTGAACTAGCTTTTAGGTGGAGTTAGGGCATTAAGTTGGGTCCCTAACAATGGTGCTTTCATTGAAAGCTAGTGCATAGAGGAAAATGACTACATAGTGCTTAATAAGGTTAGGAGTAAGAGTCATCTCAACGGGGAAAAGATCTACTTGTTTTTGTGAAGAGTCTGAAGTGAGAGCTATCCGTGGATGTCAAATTTCTCAAGAGGTATGAAATGATATGGTCCACATTGAAGGATTCTAAGAGGGTGGATGAGTATTCAAGTATTGAGGTAAAATATTTAACTTTGAGCTAGCTTTTAAGTAAAGTTTGAGTTTTAGGCTTGAGCATCAAATAGACAATTTCTCCTCTTATTGAGAATTTATTTGAAGAATTATTATTGTCAAATCCTTGCTTGAACTTGACCAATTGAATTTTTAAGAAAAGGGATAACTTGGAATGACATTTGAAATATTTTCCCAAAAATCTCTAGTTTATGTTTTTATTTTAGATTTTACAATTTGTAAATTTTAGATTCTAGAAAACTAATCTTGATTCAAACTTAAATTTTGAGAGTTTATGTTTTATAAAGTTTTAGTATGTATAAATAAGTCTTTAGTTTATGTTATTCCAATAGACATTATATAAATTAGAATTTGAATGTTTTCAAGTACTTATTAGATTTTTTTTATTTTTAGAATTATAGATGAATTTTGAATTTAGATTATGTTGATTGAACATTAAATAGATATAATCTTAATTCTTGAAAATTCAGAATTTTAATTTATTTGGCTTTAATTAAAATAAATTCCGGACTGAATTTATTTAATTAAAAACATGAAAATTTTCAAAAAATGAAAATTTGATTTTTTTTGGATTTTTAAATAAAAAAGTTAATGTCGTGCTAAACAAAAAAATTATTGTTGATTTTTTAGTTATTTTAGAATAACCACTGCCTAGTTTTCCAATAATTAATAGACTAGAAAACATGTCAAACTTACTTTGATTTGAATATGAAAGGGGACAAAAAAAATGGAAGAAAGGGAGAATCCATTCATCAACCTCAATAATTTTTTTTTGTGGGCTGGCGAGCTATGAAATACTTCAAATTGAAATTTGTTTTGAGTAAGGAAAGTTATAATAGAAGAAAAAATAAAGAAGAAATGAATGTCATTGAAAAGGAATAAAAATTAGCAATTGTTATTAATTCTTAGGATATTATATAATACATGTGAATGAACAGTATCAAACAACATGCATGGATAATGATCACGTGAACAATACACCACATTAACATTGCATCACGTGAATAGTGTGTCATGGGTGAATAGTGACCACGTGAACAGTGTGCACCATGTTGAACAACACACCGTGAATGAATAATGGCTGCATGAATAGTAATTCCAAAAAATATAAATAAAAACATCAATTCCATATGAAATGTCTGCCTTAAAAATCAAAAGAACACTTTTATCTAAATTATCTAATTTCTCACTTTCTTTATATTTTATTTGTAAGTTTTTAGTTATAATTCTACAATTATTTTACGAAATGGTATTAGCATGAAATTCTGACCAACTGCTACAATAGATTGTGATTATAAATTGGTAAATCATTCTTTGTTCTTGATTGATTAACTATTATAAACACTGATTTTGTTAATGATCAATTAAGTTTTGTTTATTTTTTTTATGTTAATTTAATAGATACCGATTTATTTTTAATAATAACATCATGATAATTTTGGTAAAACTTGAATTTGTGGTATTAGATATTTTGGGCAAACAATATTTATCATTGATACTTGATGCTGAAATTCATTTAAAAGTTAATGCCTTTGGTGATACCATTAAAGAAAGTAATAAGGTATCTACTCAAGACAGAAAAAGTAATGATTTTCATTTAGCACCACCTTTATGAGAGATTAAAAGCCAAATATTTTATGGTAAAAAGATCCTATTGAATTTTGGAATAACCTAAAAGAAAGATATGACAACTAGAAGAAGTTCATTCTTTCCAAAGCTCATTATGAATGGATGCAGTTATATCTACAAGATTAAAAGGCTGTAAGTTATTATAATTCAACTATGTTTCGAATTAGCTCCCAATTAAAATTACGTGGAGAGAAAGTCCCTATATAATGTAGGTTGGAAAAAATTTTCTTTTCCGCTTTTCATGCCTCAAATTCATAGTTTGTAGTAGCAATACCATGAAATGGGATTTAAGAAATATTTTGAATTAATTTATTGCCTCTCTATGATTGGACAAAATATTGAGCTTCTAATGAGAAATCATGAAGCATGTCCAACTAGTTCTACTTCATTCCTTGAAGTGAATGTGATTACATATCAACATCATTTTTAAATCGAATTTCATGGGGGAACAAACATGGTTGAGGCTGTTTAGGCCAATTTGATAAATAGGGTGGTTATTTTAAAAAGTCATCTCACCACCTAAAGTGGGAGAGAAATGAGAAGAAATTGATAAAAAAAAGGACTCCAATAAAAATTTAGAGGAAAACTCATATTTTCATTGTGGAATGAATGATCATTGGTCGATACCTACCGTACGCCAAAATATTTTGTTGAACTCTAAAAAGAGTCATAGAAAAGAAATGAGACAAAAGTTGAAATTAATTTTGTTATTGAGTGTAATTCTAATGCATAGTTTAATGATATCATTCATTTGGATATTGCTGATTGATTTATCCAAAAGAGAACAATATTATTGTTTGATTAATAACAATGATGTCCAAGAATGATTATATTAAGAAGAGTATTCTAAACATCCATATAATATTTAGGCTATTAAATTTTGTTTCCTAAATAATAAAGTAAGTTTTTTTATGTGTTAGATGTAAAATTAATTAAAGCTTTTTCAACACTACATCTTCTAAATATTATTATTCATTTTTTTTTTTAATTTTACTTTGGTATATGTGACTCTTTCAATGTTGAAAAAGAAATTATTACTAAATAAATCTTTAATTGATAAAAAAAAATTATGCCTCATGGATAATGCTACAAAGCACGCTATACTCAAAGATTTGAAATATTTCTACCTCCTTAAAGAGGCAAACAACAAAAATAAGTATACTTTGTTGTAATGCAAAACTAATTGAAGGCTCTAGAAGAATTCATATCATATTTCCTAATGGAACCATATTTGTAATTCATGATGTTTTATATTGTAAAAAACTCTTAATAAAACTTATTGAGTTTTAAGGATATTCACAAGAATGAATATCATATTGAGATAATAGTTGAAGACAATGTCAAATATCTATGTATTAGAACTATTATTTGAGGAAGGAAAAGTATACTAGAAAATTTGTCTACATTTTCTTCTAGTTTATATTATATTATCATTGACAATATTAAGGCACATGCCATAGTGAACTAGAAGTTCACTAATAACCATGAATTTACAATTTGAGATAATTAGTTGGATATCCCAGTTCAATTATGATACAAAGAATTATAAATAATTCATATGGGAATTTATTGAAAAACTAAAAAATATTACAATATAATGAATTATATTTGCTACTTATTCTCAAGACAAATTAATTTTTAGACTATTACCTACTATATTTGGGACTGAATCGCTTGGATTTCTAGAATGCATACATGATGATATTTATGGACCTATACAGCCACCAAGTCGAACATTTAGATATTTTATGGTTTTAATTGATGCTTCCACTAGATGGTTACATGTATGCTTACTATCAACTCGCAACTTGGGATTTGAAAGATTATTATCACAATGATCATTGTACTATCATTATCACAACTTGATAATGTTGGCAAGCTCACTTCTAAAGCATTCAAGGATTATTGACTATTATTAGAATACATGTTGAATATCCTATAAAACATGTTCATACTCATAATGGTATTGGTGAATCATTCATAAAACAAATTTAATTAGTTGCTAAATCATTACTTATGAGAGCAAAGCTTCTTATATTTTCATGGGGAAATCCTCTTTTATATGCAACAACAATTATTCGCATCAAGCCAACAAGTTATCATAAATTCTCCCCATTACAATTGATTTATGCTAAGAAACCAAATATTTCTTATCTAAAAATTTTTAGATGTGTGGTCTATGTTCCAATTACTCCACCACAACATACCAAGTTAGGACATTAAAAGAGATTAGGAATATATGTTGGGTATGAATTATCATCTATAATTAAATATCTTAAACTATCTAAAAAAGATTTACTGATGGCATGTTATGCCAATAGTCATTCTAATTAAATTATTTTTCCAACATATAATGAGAAGAAACTAAGCAACTAGAAAAAGGCATTAGCGGGAATGAATTATCATTGTCCCATTATGATCCTTACATGAAACAATGTGAACAAAAGTTTAAAAGATAATTCATTTGCAAATTTTTGCAATTCAACTACTAGATGTATTTACTGACACAAAAAGACAAACTAAGTCGCCTATACAAGTTAAAAATGCTCCTACCATAATTATTATTTTTAAAGGATAACTTATCATTGATAATGATATAAAAAAGACAATTAGGATATGGTAGAGCAATCGGTTCCAAAAATAAAAAATCTCATATAAGAAAAGGAGCAAAAATATAAATGACTAAGTCTAGGAAAATATTGATCAAGAAAATTTTCCTAATGAGATTCTAGATTAGAGATGTCAAAAGTGCAGCAGCGCAAGGCAAGGCTTGATTGAGCATGCATAGCCCTGCACGACACTGCCTAGAATTGTATCTGGGCTCATGCCAGGCTGGCTCGAGGCATGACTCATGTCCTATAGTGCCGAGCTAACCTAGGCCTCGTGTCAGACAAAGCATGGCCCGATACCTTGGCCCAAAGGCACAATTCATTAACACAACCCAAACCATGGCCCACCCATTGCTCGCGGATGGCCTGATGCCTGAATCTTGGGGTAGTGTTTGGACTACGAGCAAGTTCGCACCCAAAGCCTGAACTCCAAAGTCTGAAGTTCAGACTTTTAGAGTTCGAAATCAGAAGACCAAACATCTGAGTGCGAACTTTGAAGTCCAAACCCAATATTCTAGAAGTCAGAGATTCTGGAATCTGTGATCGTCGGGTTGGTTCGACGGTCGAACAGATTCGACAGTAAAAAAAGTAAAAAAACACAAGTTTTTAGGCATTGGATTTGACCCCAATGGCTAGGGGCAGAAATCTGATGGCTGTCATGATTCTACTCCTTAATTATATTAAAAAAATTCAAAAAAATATAAAAAATAATTTTTTTAAATTGCATTTTTTAAATATATATATATATACCCTCTCCCATTCTGCATTTTTATCTTGTCTCTTTCTCTCGGTCTCTCCTTATGTTTTCAACTTTCGAGACTTGGGCACAGACTATCAATTGTGTTGTGAACATCATAAAATAAACATAATTTTACGAATTACAAGTATTAATTTTTAAATTTTATTTAGTTTAGTTTTTATAAATTTTTTTAGTTAACAGCTTTAGTTTAATTAATATAAATTAATATTTAATTTTTTAAAAAAAGTTTACAATATAATAAACTCATAGAAATTTAAAATGATAAATAATAATTTTAATGATGATAACGAAATTAATTTAAACATAAACATAGAAAATTTTAACATGGTTAATGAAAATCCTATGAAAAGGTCAAATGCCACCAAAACTTTATTTTCTTTGATCACCTCGACCCAAATATTTAAAAGACAAAAAACTAGAAGACTATTAATAGTTTAGACTCACTTTAATATAATATAGTATAAAAATATTAGGGATGCCGAAGAAGAATCAACACGGTGCAAATATTATAAAAAAAATTTAGGTTATAAGATTTTGTGTGGGACCGGGCACCTTATAAGGCATGCCAAACTATGCACCAAAAAATATGATGCATTAGATCATAGGCAAATCCAACACAGCAATAGGTTCTTTGAGGCTAGATCTAGTTTAGCTCCAATGTTGATCCCCTGAATATACCTCAATGAGTTAGAGAGGGAAGGCATGGCCAAACTGATCACCAGGATGGGTCTTCCAATTAGGCTTTTAGAGAATCCAAGGGTAGTCAATATCATGCAGACTTATTTTTAGCTTGCATATCGTAAGATTCCTAGGTCCACATCTAAGAATGACATACTAAAATAATATAACTTAGAAAAAGAAATAATAATTAATATATTTAAGGAATATAATGGCATGGTGTGCGTGACATCCAATATCTAGACTAGTCATGATGATACATCTTATGTATGCCTCACCGCTCACTAAGTAGATTCTACATATATACTAAATAAAAAAATATTAGGATTTTCAGAGATTCTTCATCCTCATTATTGGTCCGGCCATTTATGAGTGTATTATGAGAATCTTTAGAGAATATAATTGTCAAAATAAAATATATAATATCACATTTGATAATACATCTAACAATGGAGTTGTCATTACCATGTTTATTAGAACCATTAGAGATGAGCCATTAAGAAAGATTTTCCATGTTAAATACATGTGTCACATCATTAACTACATAGTACAAGCAGAGATGAATATTATTTCCCTCACTTTAAAAAACATATGTAACTCATTAAAATATTTTCATATGCCTCATAGACAATAGGAGTTTGGGAGTCTTTTTTGTATATGGGTCTAAAGAAAAAAGAATTCCAAACAGATGTGAGACACCATTGGAATTACACATATCTTATGTTGGAGGCATGTGTTGGATATGAACACGTGATATTTGGCTACGTCAATAGTAAGAGTGATGAATATATTATTGATGACACTGACTGGGCTACATGAATTTCATTAATGAAAATTTTAAAACTCTTTTATGACATGACAAATATGTGCTTGTCAGTTTATACTCACACCACTTGCATTGCACTCAAGTGCATATGCAACATTAGTAGTATGTTAAGAAAGTTTAGAGATGACCCAACATATATTAACATGGTTGTTGAGATAGAAATTATGTACTTAAAGTATTAGTCCAATATTTCATCTCTTTATTGTTTGCCTACCTGCATGGACCCTAGGGTTAAGGTGGAAGGAGTAAAGAATATTTTAACATACATATCATCGTGCATGAACTTGGAACACCAACCTGAAGGGTTCATTCACGAGAAGTTTACTGAGCTATTTATATGCTACGATATTAGGTTTGATAGTAGTAGTAGTCAGACTCTGATTACGAACATGAATATCATATTCGAAGATAATGACTTCTCCATTTAGTTAGTGATGGAGAAATAATGGGTGGACCGTCGAATATGAGCCAACTATCTCGGTACTTAGATGCTGATTACTGCTTTTTTCTATCACATACTGAAATTAAGAATATTTATATTTTATAGTGGTGGAAATCATATGACTCCGCCTATCCCATGCTATCTAAGATGGCACATGATCTATTGACTACCATGGTGTCAAGCATAGTTTTAGTGTCTATTTTTTCTATTATAGTAAATGTGATTTTAGATAAGAGATCGAGATTATGGTCAGATATTGTTGAGGCATTCGTAGGCATGAAGGATTGAAAGGATTCGAGATTGGGGATCCAGGATCATGCTGCAAATATAGCAAGAGCTAAGGAGTTAGGTACTGATGATTATTTGTTGAACTTTGATGATGATTGAGATTGAGCCTACTATACTGCATATGACCTATTTAGTTTTGGATTGTCTTTGTAACTAAGTCTATTTATTTTTTTCATTTTAGCATGATTGCTTTTATTGTTATTTTATTGTTTATTTATTCAGACAATTAAGTTAAGGGATTGATGTTTTATCACTACAAGAAAATTTATATTTAGCTAGGGATTAATATCTAACTAAATTGCAACGGATTAGCTAGGGAATAGTAAGGGATTTATGATTTTTCTTTAAAATAAAAATTAGCAACGGATTAGCGATGGAAATTTTTCATAAATTCCGCTCAAGAAAAGTGGGGGATTTAGCTATGGATTTAGTGACAGATTAGCGACGGAAAATTTTCGTAAATTCTGCTCAAGAAAAGCGAGGAATTTAGCGACATATTTAGCGACAGAATATCACTAGCTAATAAAATCCTGAACTTAGCGATGGATTTAGTGACAGATTTTTCCTAGCTAATAAAATTCATAATTTAGCTATAAATCTAGCGACGAATTTTCTCTAGCTAGTAAAATCCGTAATTTAGCGACGGATTTTTTCTAGCTAATAAAATCTATAATTTAGCGACGGATTTTCTCTAGCTAAAAAAATCTATAATTTAGTAACAGAATTAGCGATAGATTTAACCTAGCTACTAAAATCCATAATTTAGCTATAGATTTAGTGACATAATTTCCCTATCCAATATTTAATTATTTAATTTTTTTTATTTATTATTAGTTTTAATATTTTATTTATTTTTATCTATTAAATATATGCTAATGGTCTATAGATGAGCAATCCTTGAAAGATACATTCTCCTAGTAAAATCATAAAAAAATTATATTATAAATAATTAATTTAAAAAATATAAAAATAAAAAAAATTATAATAATAAGGACTAAAATAACTATTTATATGATGTATTAATTTTTTAAAAAATTATATAAAAAATTTTTCTAAAATTTAAAATTAAGAAACTTAAAAATTTGCATTAAAGTAACATTAAATAATAAATTCAATAAGTATAATAATTTTTTTCGATATTTTAAAAATTCAATTAACATACATTAAAATTTCTACTATTATAAATGTAAATTAATTCATTGTATGATAAAATAGAAAATTTTTTCAATAATATCTGAATTAACAAATAAACTAGAAAATAAAAATGTTATTATAAATATAAAAAAAATTCTATGATTATATAAAAATTAAAAAAAAAATAAATAATACAAATTTTGAAAATATTGAAATATAATAAAAATATAATTTTTATAAATAAAGTTAAAAATAAATAAATTAATATTTATAAATAAATACATAGATATTCACTAATACTAAAATTTATATGAATTAAACAATTGAGTAATATTTTTATTATTATCTTTTAAAATTAAGTTTTTATTAAAATAATAAATATAACTTATTTTAATAATCTTCTCACTTTAAGTAATTTTTTGAATTTTAAAATTTATTAATGATATCAAATAATATGAAATTTTATTCCTTTAAAATTATTTCATATTATCTTTGTAAAAATTAATATGAATTCTTAAAAATTTATAACCATAAAATATAAATTTTTATATATTTTTTAACATTATAATATTTTATAACTCTTAGGCGAGTGGCTAGAAGATAAATCATTTTTTTATTTATGTCTTATTATATGAAGTTTGTTAATTTTATACCTATTTGATATTTTTTATAAGGCTAAACATATTTTTTTTAATTGTTTATATATTTATTATTTAATTAATATTATAATAAAAAATTGTAAGGTGTTTGTTTTTCATGTGTACCTTGCTACACGCACATTAATTTTGTTGAAAAAATTTTGATAGTAAATAAAAGTAATGATTTTTTTAATTATATATATATACATATTGTTTATTTAATTTTTTAATAATTTAAAATATAAATAATTTGCTAATATATACATTCACTTATCGAGACGCGATAATCTCTAAGAAGTGAAGCAAACCTCTGCATTTGGCCATCTACCTCTCGACACCAACACATCAACATATAATCGAGGTTTAAGTTTTAATTTGTTATTTGATTTGAGATACGTTTTATACATTTATTCTTCATCGATTATCTTGGATTACTTAATCGAAGATTAAGCTTATGCGTATTGATTCTGTTATTTATTGTTTCCGAAATTCTTCAACTTTATTCACTGTGGTTTTCTTGGATGGTGTATATATATGTAATCATATAAATACTTAATGCTTTTGTGATATAATGCGTAGTCATTGTTTGGATTTTGATGGTGCACAATCGGTATACCGAATTAATAACTGCTTCAATATACATACCTATATACAGTATACAAAAATAGTATACATAAACTATTTTAACATAACTATATCTATATAATTCAAATTTATTATATAAGTGTATTTTACTATATCTATATAACTATAAAAATTGTATATATAGTCATAACTATATATATATATATATAACAAATTTATATTTAATATACACACATACATATATATATATATAACAAATTTATATTTAATATACACACATACATATATATATATATATATATATATATAAAACTATATATAAATGTATTTAACAATATGTATATAAACATATTACTATATATAAATGTATTTATATACATTAATATACATAATTATATATAAATAGTATACACAAACAGTAGAAGGTATGCTGACTTGATATCTACATCAATATACATAACTATATATTAACAGTATACATAAATAGTATACATAAACATAACTATATTTTATATAAGTGTATTTAAACATATCTATACATAAATATGCATGTGTTATATAATTCAAATTTCTTATATAGGTGTATTTTACAATATCTATAACAATAAAAATTGTATACATAAACATTACTATATATAAATATAATAACTTATATTTAATACACACACACGCACGCACGCACACGCACGCACACACGCACACACGCACACACGCACACGCACGCACGCACACACACACACACACACACACACACACACACACACACATATATATATATATATATATATTCATGTATATAAATGTATTTAACAATATGTATAACAACATATTACTATATATAAATATTTATCTACATTAATTTATATAACTATATATAAATAGTATACATAAATAGTGTACATAAATAGTATACATAAACAGTATAAGGTATGTCGACATGATATCAACAGCAATATACATAACTATATATAAATAGTATGCATAAACAGTATACAATAAACATAAGTATATTTTATATAAGTGTATTTAAACATAACTATATATCAATATGCATATGTGATATAATTCGAATTTCTTATATAAGTGTATTTTACTATATCTATAACTATAAAAATAGTATACATAAACATAACTATATATAAATATAACAAAATATATTTAACACACACACACACACACACACACACACACACACATAGATATATAACTATATATAAATATATTTAACAATATGTATATCAACATATTACTATATATAAATGTATTTATTTATATTACTATACATAACTATACATAAATAGTATATATAAATAGTATAAGGTATGCCGATTTGATATCTACATCAATATACATAACTATATACATAATCATATGTGTATTTTATATAAGTGTATTTAAACATAACTATATATCAATATGCATGTGTAATATAATTTGAATTTCTTATATTAAGTGTATTTCGCTATATCTATATAACTATAAAAATAGTATACATAAACATTACTATATATAAATATAACAATGTATATTTAACACACACACACACATATATATAACTATATATAAATGTATTTAACAATATGTATATCAACATATTACTATATATATATATTTATTTATATTAATATACATAACTATACATAAATAGTATACATAAATAGTATAAGGTATGCTAACTTGATATCTATATCAATATACATAACTATATACATAAACAACATACATAGACATGAGTGTATTTTATATAAGTGTATCTAAACATAACTATAAATCAATATGCATGTATGATATAAATCGAATTTCTTATATAAGTGTATTTTACTATATCTATAACTATAAAAATAGTACACATAAACTTAACTATATATAAATATAACAACATATATTTAATATACATACATACATACATATATATATATATATAACTATGTATAAATATATTTAATTATATGTATATCAACATATTACTATATATAAATGTATTTATCTACATCAATACCTATACATAGTCAAATGTCTAAATATATATAATTACATGAAAAAATATATATAACTACATCTACAACATGTATAACTACATGCTTTAGAAACTTAATATCCATTCATATCGTTCATCTCATTCATACATGTTTTTTTGGATATTGTATGAATCTTTATTATTTTCCCATATATTTTAGGAACTTAGATTTAATTCTTTCTATCTTAAATATTTTTTTATTATATTTTTATATGTTTATATCAATTATTATGATTTAATATGTTTAGGGTTTGTATTTTTGTTTCACTTAATATCATTTAAATAAAATTGATTTCTAATAAAATGTTCATTTGTTAAAATTCATTTTGTAATTTTCAAAAAAAATAACAATATGTTTGCGTAATAAATATTATAAAAAATTTCTAAAATATATATGTGATGTAGTCTCACATTAATTTTGAGAAGAAAAAATACTTGAGCACATAAATATTAACATGTTCCACAAATTCGTGAGAGCAAAAATAAAAAGTGACATTATTACAAGATACAACTAATCGCCCATCTATAATACTTTTCCTAAAAATTTGATATGAATAATACTTGTAATGATAAAGGTTCAATCAATAATAAATACCATGGTGTTACATTTTCACTCAAATAAAAAAATCTAATATCTTCTTCAACAACTCTTCTATCTTCTTTTTCTAGTCTTGATAAGCTATTTTTATTTTTGATTATATGTACATTTCTTATCTAATATCTCTAGTTCAAACTATTGTAATAGTTAAATCCTTCAAATCAATCTAGAAATGACATCTTACTTTTCTGAGTTATTTGATTATAGAATATTTAGTATATACTATGACTTTCGTCCCCACTAAATATGATATTAATTTGCCAAAAGAAAAGATTGTTGATACAAGTTCTTTCTCTATAGTGGTGTAATTCATTTGGGCATTTTAGAGTGTGTTGTTATCATAATATATGATAACTATTTATAAATATTTGTATAACTATATAAAACTTTTCATAATTATATTTAACTATATTTGTAATTATGTAAACTATTTTTTAAACTATATTAATAACTATATATAACTATTTTTTAAACAATATAATATTTTTTTAACTATATGAGTAATTCTAAATAACTATATTTTTAACAAAATATATCATATGTATAATAGAATATAACTATATATAATGAATTTTACTATACGTATAACTATAAAAATATTATATATAACTATATCTTTAACTACATACATATTTATAACTATATGTGTATAATTATATATAAATATTTGTATATCTATATAATACTCTATATAATTAAATAACTATATTTGTATCTATGTATACATATATGTATTCATATAATTAAATCTATATATTTATTTATAACTTTGTATATATTTATGTATAACTACTTATAACTACTTGTATGAATATATTTATATATAATTATATGTTTAACTATATATAACTCTATTTTTAATTATATATACTATAGATATAAGAACATATAGAGGTTGACCTCCCTCTCTGGTGATCATCTCATGAGGTCAATTGATTCTTTTTTTTTCTCTCATCAGATCTTTTTACTGTCATACGGCAAAGGCATTGAGATTTAGTGGATGAAATGGGGTTTATGCTCACAAAGCAGGCTATTTGACAACAAGGAGATGAGGATTTTGATGCTGGTCTTGATGTTGGCAGAAAGACAACCATTCTGTATAAGTTGAAGTTTGGTGGAATTTTCACCACAATTTCTACTATTGTTTTCAATGTAGAGACTATTAAACACAAAAATATTAATTTCACTGTGTGGGATGTTGGGGGTCAAGACATGATTCGCCCTTTCTGGAGGGATTACTTCCAAAATACCCAAGGTCTCATATTTGTGGTGGACAACAATGACAGAGTTCGAGTAGTTGAAGCTAGAGATGAGTTGCATAGGATGCTAAATGAGGAAAAGCTTCAAGATGCAATTTTGCTGGTGTTTGCCAATAAGCAAGATCTTCCCAATGCGATGAATGCATCTGAAATTACTGACAAACTAGGATTTCACTCTCTTCTCCAATGCCACGGGCACATTCAGAGCACCTATGTTACCTCTGGCAAGGACCTCTATGAGGGTCTTGATTAGCTTTCAAATTACATAGCCAACAAATCATAAATAATTTTAGCAGGATTAGGCAAACTTTGTTGACATATATGGATGTGGAACTAATCTTTGCCTATTTTTCTTGAGTTTTGTTCTATTATGTAGATGACATCATCTGTTTCTAGGGGGATTCAAATTTTATTTATATTTATATATTGCACGCCCGAAATACAAGACGACATTTACTTTGTTCTGATCTGTTGTAAGCCGAACTAGTTTGTTTTCTATTTTGTCTTTTTGCCATTGGATCCCAAAGGTACAAGAACATATAACTATAAATAATTGTCTTTGACTATATGCATAACTATAAAATATTATAAATAACTATATTTAAAAATATAATTAACAACATATATTTAATATACATTTTTATATATTAGTATATAAAAATGTGTTTTATCATATATATTCCTATAGATAACTATATGTATACCTTTATAAAATTATATAAAAAAATATATATACCTACATGTATAAATATAAGTATAACTATATTTGTATAACTATGTATAAATATTTGTATAACTATATATATATATTTGTATTACTATATAACACTCTACAACATTAAATATAACTATATTTATAACTATGTATACATATATGTAAATCTATATATTTATTTATTACTTTATATATTTATGTATAACTATTTGTATTAATATATTTATATATAACTATATGTTTAAATATATAAAAATATTAATAGCTATATATACTATATGTATAATAACATATAACTATAAATAATTGTATCTTATTATATATATAACTATAAAAGCTTTATACATAACTATATTTAAATATATAATTTACATCTTATATTTAATATACATTTGTATATATTAGTATATAAAAATGTATTTTACTATATCTATACCTATACATATCTATATGTATAAATATATAAAATTATATGAATAAATATATATACCTACATGTATAAATATAAGCATAACTATATTTGTAACTATATGTATAACCATAGGTAACTATATTTATAAATACATGTATTAAAACATAAAATATTATGTTTAATTATATGTGTATAACTATATATAAATATTTGTAAAACTAAATAAAACTTTATATAATTAAATATAACTATATTTTTAACTATTTATAGATATATGCATACCTATATGTAAATCTATATATTTGTTTATAACATTGTATATATTTATGTATAACTAAATATAACTACTCGTATGAATATATATATATATATATATATATATATATATATATATATATAATTAAATGTTTAACAATATATAAATTTTTATAACTATATATAATTTATGTATAATAACATATAACTATAAATAATTCTATTTTACTATATGTATAACTATAAAACTTTATACATAACTATATTTAAATATATAATTAACATGTATTTAATATACATTTTTATATATTAGTATAAATATGTATTTTAGCATATCCATACCTATACATAACTATATGTATAAATATAAGAAATTATATGAAAAAATATATATACATACATATATAAATATAAGTTTAACTATACGTGTAACTATATGTATAACCACATGTAACTATATTTATAATTATATGTATAAAAACATAGAACATAATGTTTAACTATATGTGTATAACTATATATAAATATTTGTATAACTATAAAAAACTCTATATAAATAAATATAACTTTATTTTTAATTATGTATACATATATGTAAATCTATATAATTGTTTATAACTTTGTATACATTTATTTATATGTAATTATAACTATTTGTATGCATATATCTATATATAATTATATGTTTAACTATATGTACTTTTTATAACTACATTTACTATATATATCCTGACATATAATTATATATATGAGATACTACTATTTTGTTGCACTAACTTGAAATAAAATGGCTAAAGATATAATATCAACAATATGTAAGCACATAGCATGAGAGTGTCTGTTGATAAGGCTCATATATGGTATAATACAAATAAGTGTCGTACTCTTACCTAATCCCAACCCTTGGGCCTCAGGCTAAAATGTGAACTTATGTATAACAAAAATGTAATATTTGATAGGTTTGTTCAGAAGAAATTTTATTTTCTTTTATATAATTCTTCATTCTAATACTGCACTCTCTATGTGTCTTTCTCTCTATCTCTCTCTATAATTCTTTCTGTCATTCTCTTCCTCTTCTTCTTTATGTGTCACACACTCTCTCTTATTATTTTCTTTCTCGCTCTTCTTTCTTGCTTGTTCTCTCTCTCTCTCTCTCCACCCCTCTTTCTCTCTCTTTCCCTCTCTCTCTCTCTCCCTCTTTCCCCCCTCTCTCCCTTTCACCATTTCTATCCCCCTCTCTCTCCCTCCTTCTCTCTCATTCCCTCTCTTTCTCTCCCCTCGTCTCCCCATTTCTCTGCCCTTCTTTCTCCCCACCTTATCTCTCTCTCTCTCTCTCTCTGTCTCCCCATTTATCTGCCCCTCTCTCTCCCCACCTTATCTCTCTCTCTCTCCCTCTCTTCCTTCAAAGTTTAAACGCATTTCATCGATATTCACGATATTTAATTTTTAAATATTCATCTGTAAGTATTTTTATTTAATTATTTGTATATTTTGAAGTAATAAAATGTTTTATTCTAAATAATGATTGAATTTTATTTTTTGTAAATAAAACAGGGCAAAATGAGTTCAGATCGTCAGTAGATGTACAAAAGGATTATTAATGGACTTTTGAATAAAGATTTTTTGACTAGGCTTGAAACTTTTATCAATTTTGCATGTAGTCAATCAAAATTGATGGATGGAGAAAAAATTAAGTATCCATATAATCATCACAAGTGTCAGAATATCCCTTTTCGTGATGCTAACACTATAAGATACCATTTGGCTAAATATGGCTTTGTGCTAAATTATTGTGTTTGGATTTATGATGGGAAAAGTACAATGACTCTGAATATTGACCAAAATGAGAGTATTGAATCGTTTGCTTGTGGTGAAGAATCATCAAACACATACCATAGAATGATCACGGAAGCTGATGGTGCTGACTTTAATATGGATTACATGGCTTGACCACCTAATCCTGAAGCTCAAAAATTTTATGAAATGCTTAAAGCTATAGATAAAGAGTTGTGGTCTGATTGTAAAACACATTCGCAATTGTCACTTATGGCTTGACTAATGAACATAAAGTCAGAAAATCATATTTCTGAAAAATTATTTGATTAGGTGATAGAACTGATGAAGGAGATTGTTCTGAATATTAATTTGATCACTAATAACTTTTACAACATTAAGAAGTTACTACGAGGAATGGGTCTACCAGTGGAAAAAATTATTTGTTGTTTAAATGGGTGAATGTTATATTGGGGTGGTGATAGTAATTTAATTAGCTGTAAGTTTTGTGATCATCCTCAATTTAGGAAAGCACCTCGTGTTGTAGATACGCGACAAAAATTGAAGGTTGTCTTTAAAAAGATATATTATTTTTCATTAATTCCTCGATTACATAGACTATATGTATCAAATACTACAACAAATGATATGAGGTGGTATTATGAGCATGATGTTGAAGAAGGGGTAATGCGTCATCCTTTAGATTCACTTGCTTGGAAATATTTTAATTATATACATCAAGATTTTCCAGCAGAAAGTCAAAATGTGATATTGGATCTCTACACAGATGGATTTCAACCATTTGGGCAATCTAGATAACAGTATTCAACAATGCCAGTGATAGTGACACCTTATAAGTTGCCTCCGTGGTTGTGTATGAAGCAACACTATATGTTTGTCAATATTGGTTCCATGGCCAAGAATCTAAAAGACATGTTGGATGCTTTCTTACAACCTCTTATTGTAGAGCTAAATCATTTGTGGGATGTTGGCGTGAATACATATGATATCTAAAAGAAGAAAATTTAATTATGTGGGCAGCCCTTATGTGGACGGTAAGTGAATTTCATGCATATTCAATGTTGTCTGGCTTGAGTATTTCAGGATGATTCGCATGCCCAAATTGCATGATAAATTTTGATGCATTTACCCTCAAATCTAGTAGTAAATAGTCATTGTTTGATAACCATCGTATGTTTCTACCTACGAATCATCCATTTCGAAGAAATAGAACTGCTTTTCAAAAAAAATAAAAATGTGATGCCAGTTGCACTAGTAGTTCATTCAAAAGATGATATTATGACAGAGATTCAAAGTTTGGGTTTGAAGAAGGTAACTAAAAAAGATGATACTGGAAGTAATAGACCAATATGCAAAATTATTTGGCTGGAGGAAACATATTATATTTTGGGACTTGCCCTATTGGAAGTCAAATTTAATTCATCATAACTTAAGATGTAATGCATTTTGAAAAAAAAAAGTGTTTGATAATGTTTTCAACACTATCCTTAATTTAGACGGAAAAACAAAATACACTTTAAAATCAAGACAGTAGTTGAATGATTACTGTCGGCATCCTAAATTGAAACTGAATGAGGCAACAAAAAAAATTTCTAAAGCTTGCAACGCTCTTGATAAGAAGGCAAGATAGATATTGTGTGAATGAGTTAAAAATATCAAAATCCTTTGATGGATATGTGTCAAATATGGGTAGATGCGTGGATATAAAGAATTTTAAGTTATTTGGAATGAAAAGTCATGACTATCATATATTTATGCAGAGATTAATACCAATTGCATCCTGTGAAATAATTTCCCTAAGTGTTTGGAAGGTCCTTACACAACTTAGTTTATTTTTCAAACAGCTAACTGCAAACACAATCAAAATAGATGACATGGTGAGACTGGAGAATGACATTCCACTTATTATTTGTAAGCTTGAACGCATATTCCCACCGAGTTTTTTTGACTCAATGAAGTATTTACCGGTGCATTTGGCATATGAAGCAAGGATTGAAGGGCCTAGTGCAATACAGGTGGATGTATCCTTTTGAGAGGTAAATACATATAATATGCTGCTCTGTTTTATTATTTAGTACATAAAGTAATATTTTAATTTAATCTAATTGAAACCTAACATTTTGGTTGTAGGTATCTTCGTAAGATGAAATTGAATGTTAGAAATAAGGCAAAAGTTGAAGGTTCAATTTGTAATGCATATTTAGTAGAAGAAGCATCATCATTTTGTTCTTATTATTTTGAGGATCATGTCACTACAAAAATAGAAATGTGATGCTGAATAATGAAGGTCATGTGATGGTAGAAGATGATTCTATGGACAACCTATCTATCTTCAAGCACCCTGGAAGAGCATCTAGAAGAGCAATGAAAAGATGTATGCCAGATGAAGAGTACAAAGCAATCTGGAGCTACGTTTTACTTAATTATGAGGATGCACGATATATTGAGTATGTAACCCCAAAATAGTTGCAAATTTAATCATAGTTTAATTTTATCTTTGATAAGAATTATTAAAAATTGATATACATTTTTCTCTCTCTTTTTTATATTTGTGGAGTATTTATGTTGAGTAGTTAAAATATAGGCAACCAGTAATTTCCAGCCATGATGTCGATTATATGCTAGAAACTAAATTTGTGAATTAGTTAAAAAATTATGTGACAATTATTAATTTTTAAATTTTTGAATTATTTTATTTATTAGTATCTTTTATTTGTTAATATAATTTTTTTTAATTTATGTGACTGGCAATTGATCCTTCAAATGGAGATTCAAATATATTCATTCAGAATCTAAGTAAAGGCCCGTTTAGATATGTGAAAACCTATCATGGGTATTTTGTTAATGGATATAAATTTCACACAATCGGGCATGGTTCTTCTAAAACAATAATGAATAGCGGTGATTGCATTAAAGGCTCGAGTTATAATGCAGATGAGATTGATTATTATGGTCAACTCAAAGAAGTTATTGAGTTGGAGTATCCTGGACTTGAAAATAATAGGATTGTATTATTTAAGTGCGAGTGGTTTGATCCTACACGAAATATGGGCACAAAGATTCATTCGGATTATAAGCTAGTGTATGTTAACCATAAAGCATATATAATTGATATGAGCCATTTATTATGGTAGTTCAAGCTGCTCAAGTATATCACGAGTTTATCTCATGATAAGAGAGATTGGTGGGCTATTTGCAAAATCATAGCTCAATCAAAATTTGAAGTATCAACATCGCAAAAAAGAAGTGCAGACTTAGATATTGCACTGACATTCCAGGAAGATGACATAAATAATATTGAGTTTGTGAATGTAGATGAAGATCTAGAAAATTTATGTGACTCAAATGGTGGCATAATAGAAATTGAAGATGATCGATTTCTATCAGAAGTTGAGTTCGAACTTCTATCGGAATTAGATGAAATATCAGAAGATCCATTAAAAGATGATAGTGGTGCCAATAATTAATTTGTTATAATTTTTTTTATAATTTTGAACTATCAAAGACTTTTAAAATTTTGTTGAAATCTATCGGTGTGTTTTATTCAAAAATGCATGCTTATTCATCATATCTCTATTATTTGTTATATATTTTATTTTGTGCAACAGATGGCGCCTAAAGAACGTGGTCGTGGTGGAGGTGGACATGGACACAAAAATGAACCAAATTCATCTAGTATGTTACATCATGTTGCAGAATCAGTACCATCTCATAGCCACCATATCCAGACTTCAACATCACAATCACCATCTTCATTTCTATCACCATCATTGAGACATCTAATATCACCTTTATCAGATGTAAGTCCACCACCCATTGTGCTTCCTACACACACTTTTGATCCATCTCTATCTATTGCACCACATTTCACACCAATTGTTCCCCCATTTACAAAACCAACGGCATCATCAAATGTTGTGCCTTCCTCTACAGTTAGTGCAAAGTTAGAAATTGATATTATGGATGAGAGATAAAAAAATATATAAATATGACTTGAAAAAGAAATTATGATGTAATTGTCATTGGTTTTTTTATATTGTTATGATTTGTTTGTTTTCAATGTTATTTATTTATTTGTACAGTTTTATTTCATCTCACAAGTGCTCGACTATAATTACAAATTCTTTCAAGGAATTAGCTGATTCTAAAGCATTCTCCTTTAAGAAAATTTTTGAATCGACAAAAGAGTCATATTTTAATGACTTTCAGGTAAAAATAACAAAACAAAAGCATTGAAAAATAATTATCTAATTACTTAACTATTATGTTAATTATTTTTCTAGCAGTAAATAATTATATTCTTGTTATTAATATAAATTATTTTGTCAATTTTCTATATATAGAGTCAGTGCACATGGACACCCAAATTTGATGGAAAGATAAAGTCATTATGAGAGATCAAAGCTGCTCAATGGTATTCTGATTTTGTTCATAAATTGAAGAATATGAAAGAAATGTCTGATTTTATATCCGAAGATTAATTATGTCAGATATTGCCAGATGGGTACCCGAGTGGCTTAATTATTGAGAGGAGCGATATGTGAAGAAAAAAATTAGATATTGCCAACAAAAATCGATGAAGTGAGGTAGCTCGACTAGGTACAAAAATATGTCGACACATAGGATAATCAAAGTTGAGCATTGAGCATGCTCGAGATTTGGTACAATTTTAAAATTCTAAACATTTTTATATTTAGTGATTGTCCTAATAGTCCAATAAATAAAATCTCTGCATAGTTTTATTAATTTTGTTAAATTTTTTGATCATTTGTTTATTTACGACTTAATAAAAATGTATTCTAGGCAGGAGAATTGGATCGAGATTAGAGGTGTCAAACGGGCCGGCTTGGCCCAGCCCGTTTTTTTTTGAGCACGAGCCTGCCTTCGTGCCTGGCCCGGCAAGGTTTAAAAATGCCGGGCCCGGCACGGCCCACAGGCATGGCAAGCCGTGTTGTGCCATGCCGGGCCCGCTCGGCCCGGCCTGGCCGTATGGTTCGGACCTCGTGGGACCGTGGGTCTGGTGCATACAGACCCGACCTGTGGTCTTTTTTGTGGGAGGGGCGATTGTGGGGTCGGGCTCGGGAGACACCCGACATGGGATGAACTCGTGCCGGTGTGTCGTGCCACGGGCCGAACCATGCTGGGTCAGGCACGGCACGACACGGCTCGTGCCTAACCCGGGCATGACATGGGCCCGGACACAGAATTTTCCCGTGCCTCGTGTCGGGCCCGCCTGGCCCATCCCGGTTGACACCTCTAGTCGAGATCCAAATTTTTATGAGATTTTCAAGAAGATGCATATGAAAAAAGTGAATGGTTAGTATGTTGACAACAAGTCACAAATGATTGCTGTAAGAATTTATCATATTAATTAGATTTTATAAAACTACAGTACATTATGAAAATTGTTTGGAATGCAAAATATTTATTATATTTTTTGTATATCTAGAATAATTTTTTTCTCTATTTTATCTCAGGACCTAATGGAGGAACGTGTGATAGCTGCTCATCAACAAGTTGAGGGTTCAATCGATCTTCAACCAATTGACCATGATCCTATTTATTTGGAGACGATAGGAGATCGAAAGAAGTAGTGAGTGTACTGAATAAGCTCTAAGGGAGTGGCATTTTGTTGTAGTAGTCGTGCTTCTAATTCATCTGTCTCAATAATGGTTGATAAGGCGGTCTAACAACAAGCATTGGAAACAAATGAACGTATTATAGTTATGGAGACTGAAATGAAATAGAAGGATGAGCAGATATCTAATTTCAAGGAAGAAATATATGAAATTAAAGAACAAAAGGATGAATAGTATACTAATTTGATGGAAGAAATGCAAGAAATTTAAGAAATGAACTATGAGATGAAAGAAATAAAGAATGTAATGTAACAACAGATATCCTATATGGAGTCATAGTTAGCAGCATTGGCACAACAAATAGTATTATGAGATCTAGCTACGAATCCTCGCAGGAGTGGCTAGCATTCCATATAAATTATAAGGATGGTTGAGTATAAAAATTATTTCTGAACTGTTATTTATTTTTGTCTATGTGTAGCAAATAATTATGATATTTTTTTGCAGGTTTCAATTTTTTTTTATTCAAGTTTTGTTCATTGCTTTTCCAATTAACCTAATTATGAATCTTTACAGAACACATTTTGTGAGACAAAAGAAAAAATTCTGATTCAAAGCATACAGAAATTACCACGGTCCTTCCAATGCATGGATCCCATATTTACCGATTTCAACTTTATCAAAAGGAGGGCTAGATTATCTTAGCTTTATTATTCTTAAAATATTTTATTTTTGCAATCTCTTTACCTTTAAGCATAATTGCTAGACATCTTTTGGATTTTTGTTGAAGCTGTATGACAATCAACTTTAATTTGTGTTTGTTCATGTCTATAATAATTATTTTTATATATCTGTGAATATGTTTTTGTGTCTCCAAAATTTTTTTGGTAGAGTTTTAGCCTATTATATGTATGTAAAAGCCTATTTTCAGTAGTGGCAGCTGTGGCAGCGACGATAGCGATGACAGTGGAAGCGACAATGACGATAGCAGCAGCACCGGTGGTAGTAATGGTAGCAGTGGCGGTAGTAGCGGCAACACTAGAAGCAGTGACAGTGGCGGTAGAGGCGATAGTGGCGGTAGAGGAGGCGGTGGCACCAGAGACCGCCATGGCTTGCAGTGGCAGTATCGGTAGCGGTAGCAGCGACGATAGCAGCCAGCTTCGGCAGTGGCTCAGCGGCGGCATTAGGAGGCAATGGCGACAACAATAGTGGCCACAGCAACAACTCGGCATCAGCGACAATAGCGACATCAGTGGCGGCGGTGGCAGCAACGACATTAGCAGCGGCGGTGGCAGCGGTGGAACCGGCTGTAGCGGTGGCATCGATGGCAGTGGCTCAGTGGCGGCATTAGGAGGCAATGGCGACAACAATAGTGGCCACAGCAACAGCATCGGCATCAGCGACAGTAGCGACATCAGCGGCAGCGGTGGCAGCAACGACATTAGCAGCGGCGGTGGCAGCGGTGGAAGCAGCTGTAGCGGTGGTAGCGACGGCAGCGGCGGCGGCAGCAGCGGCGGCGGCAGCAGCGGTGGCGGCAGCAGCGGCGCAGTAGTGGGAGAAACAGCAATGACAATAAATGTGGTATATACGTATGTATATAGTCAGTATATACATACATATAATACTATAGTATTTTATGTACATATATACTTAGTATATATATGTACTCAGTATATATGTACACATAATACTATAATTTATTGTACATTTACTGTAGTAATATATCTACAAGTGAAATGCTAGTATATATGTACATATTTACTACAGCAATATATATTTATCAAAACATAATTTTTTTTATTTATTTTGTTTTGATTGGGTTGTTTAAATTTCATACATATATGGTACCACATTGTTTCCCATACAAAGCTTGTATAAGTGAAGAGATATTTCAACCAACATGATGCACCATGACTCGGACATCTTTTTTGCAGTATAAAGTTGGTGATTGGAGGAGCTGAGAAATATAAAATAACATCAATACATGGATAGATTATACTTTATGCACTATCGGTAGATACATTGATTAATAATATGTAATATAATTTTTGTTATATTTTTGTTTTAGTTATTTAAAATATTGTATTAGAATAAGATATTAAATGATTTTTTTTTGTTTAATTTAAAATTCTAATTTATAGTTCATGTTTTTATTAAATTTTATATAAAAATATTAAATTATTTAATTAAATTTTAGTTTAAGCTGTATAACAATCAACTTTAATTTGTGTTTGTTTATGTCTATAATAACTGTTTATATATATATATATATATGTGAATATGTTTGTGGGTCTACGAATTTTTTGGGTAGAGTTATAGAATATTATGGGTATGTTAAAGCCTATTATCAGCAGCAATAGCAACGCCAGCGATAGCAGTGATGGTAGCAAAAGCAGCAACTACGGCAGCAGCGTGGGCGGCAATGGTGGTAGTAGCGTCGGTGGCAGCGATGGTAGTAGTGGCAGCAACGACAGTGGCAGTGACGGGAGTGGCGGCGACGAGAGTGGTGGCAACGTAGGCATCTGAAGTGGTGGTAGCGGAGGTAAGAGTGGCTGCACTGAAAGCAATGGCGACAGCACCGGAAGTAGTGGTGGCTGCACCGGAAGCAATGGTGGCTGCACCGGAAGTAGCGGCGGCTGCACCGGAAGTAGCGGCAGCTGCATCGGAAGCAGCTGTGGCTACACTTGAAGCAGTGGTGGCATTGGCAGCTTCACCGGAAGTAGTGTGGCAGTGGCCACTACACTAGAAGCAGCTGTGACTTCACCGAAACCAGCGGGAGCAGTAGCAGCGGCAGCAACAGTGGTGGCAGCGGCAATAGCGGCGACAGTGACAATAGTGGTAGCCGTGGCATGCAGCGGCAACACCAGTAGCCGGGGGAGTAGTGGTAGCCGTTGCAGCAGCAAGCGGTAGTGGCGGCGGCGGTGGTGGTAGTGGCGGCAGTAGTGGCGCAGAGGCAGTGGCGGTAGCAGTGACAGTAGTAGTGGTATTGGTAGTGACAGCGGCAGCAACAGCATCAACAGCAGCGGAAGTGGGAGCAGCAGCAACAACATCGATAGCAGTTGAAGTGGGAGCATGAGCAACAGCACCAAATGTGGTATATACTTACGAATAAAGTCAGTATATACTTACATATAATACTACAGTATTTTATGTACATATATCTGAGTATATTTGTACTCAGTTTATATGTACATATAATACTGTAGTTTTTATGTACATATACTACATTAATATATGTACTAGTGAAATGCTAGTATATATTTACATATATACTTCAGAATTATATATTTATTAAAACATAACTTTTTTTTATTTTAATTTGACTAAGTGGTTTAAATTTCTTCCAGATATGATACCGCATTATTCCTCATACAAAGCTTATATAAGTGATCAAATTTTTCACAAGACATTACGTGCAGTGACTCGGACAGCTTTGTCATAGTAGAAAAATAGTGATCGGATGAGCAAAGGGAGAGAAAACAACGTTAATGAATGGATATATTATACTTTATGCACTGTCGGTAGATACATTGATGAATAAGATATAATAAAATTTTGTTATTTTTTTGTTTTAATTAGGTAAAATATTGAATTAAATAAGTTATTAAATGATTTTATTTTTTGTTTCTTATAAATTATTTATAGTTTCATTTTTTATTTAATTTTATATAAAAATATTAAATTATTTAATTTAAAAAATTTTAAAATAAATTAAATTCTGTATATAGTTTTGAAATTAAAATAGCAAGGGAAAAATCCCTTGCTAATTTAGCTAGGGAAATATTTAATTTAGCAATGGAATTTTCCGTTGCTAAATTTATTTAGCTAGGGACTATTTCTATCGCTAAAATTTAGCTACCAGTACTTTAGATTGTGAGTCTTCCATCGTTATTTTCATTTAGCGATGGAAAATCTTATTTTGCTTGCTAATTTAGCTAGGGAATTTGCCTTTTTTAGCAAGAGATTTTTTCGTCGTTAACTTTTTAGCTATGGACACTTTTCCTCCCTAAATTTTAGCAAGGAGTACTTTAGATAGGGAACTGATCTGTCGGTAATCCATCGCTATATCCCATTTAGTAATGGAAAATGCCCATTTAGCTAGGGAATTGTCCCTACCTATATGAGATTTTTCTTGTAGTGAATTAAGGTGATATATGTAGTGATTTATTTAAATAATCACTTCATTTTCTCATCTCTAAGTAAAATAAGGACTTTACATAAATTGACAAAGCTCCCTTATTCATCATTGTTAGCCTACATACCCTCTTAATAGATTGTTCACTAACCCTCAAAAATTATCATTTCTATGTCATTGAGATGGCCTCCCAAAAATAAGAGTAGGATACAATGAAGTATGGCCATTCGATACTAACATTGTGAACATATTAATTGAAGTTTAACACTAGTCCATTAGATTTAACCTTCAACTTCTAAGAAACTCTCACTAATTCCTATAGAAAAGAACAGGCTCAACAATTATTTCAATTTAGTGAAAATATCAATTTGGAATTACTAGATTGCAATCATTTGAATTCAAAATATTTGTTCTAGTTTCAAAAAAACAACAAATGATTCTTAAAATTAAGCAAAACTTGTTTAGATTTATTGTGATGCCTCAATCCTCGAGGGATCTCATTCCTTCCATCACACAACAAAAGATACAATAAAATAGCATTTTATTTTTTTCTTACAGAAGTTGCTTATATATTTTATTTTCTCAGTAGAATAAAGAAAACACATAATACAACTCAAACCTAAATCAACTTTCATCACATGTGCGATCCTGTATGTGGGTCTGTCATCTATCTTGAACTTTTAGTTGAAAGGGGGTCCCACAATGGAATGAGCAAAACTCAGTAGAGGTAAACTTCTATAGGGCTACTCCCTACCTAAGTACATGTAAAAAATCATGCACATATATCAACACCCATTCAAATATAATATTTATATAAATATAATTATGAATGAAATATTTTTATGCCCGTATCCTGAGTCTCACCAACTCCCTCACACATGTTGAAGCCAAGTGTGGCATACACACACACACACACACACACACACATATATATATATATGTATGTACGTAGATATATATTTTTTATTAGACATACTCTAAAAAATATGGACATTCTCCAAAAAATAATATTGGATATTCTTTAAAAAATATGAATTTTCTCTGAAAAACAATATTGGGCATTCTCCGAAAAATACCACATGACTCAGTCTAGATGTTGTCCCATTTGAGTCTGCATAAATAATATCCATTATAATTTTATATATATAAACCATGCACGCACACACTCATTTATTTTTGATGTCCACGTGCATATGAAATACAAATATGTCATTTAAGATTAAATAATATTCAAAGCATAATTATAACCACACAAATACAATTCACAGTGTAGTATATTACTAAACAAACTCTAAAATTTTCACAAATTAACTATTCAAAATTTAATTTATAAGATAGATTGAATTGAATTATAATTTACGGTCATTTATGGTTCTTAAATGAAAAGATAATCCAATAGAATAAAAACCATTAGCATTCAAGATATTCCACCAAAACTTTTGAAATTTGATACTAATATGAAGTTCTTATTGCATAGAGTAACTTTTGTTTTTGGACTAGTTTGTTCTGACACCAAAATAATTACCTAATAGCAAAATAACATTATTATTCTTTTATATTTTTTTTTGTCTCTCCACTATACCCTCTCTCTTCGACCTCTAAATCATTATTTTTTCTCATTTTATCAATATCCCCTTTTGTTTTATTATTATTATAATCATTATTTTTTCAAAATAATTACTAAAAACCATTCATTTGACACCTAAGCTATGCACATGCACAACTGTCACATCCACATTCCTATTTTTTTTAATAATTATAAATTAATATAAAAAATGACTAAATTCTGAATAACTCAGAATTCGATGAAATTTGTCATCGGAGCTATATTTCTTAAGATGAATTCAATAATGAAGTTATTTTATCATTCGGATTCTAAAAATTTTTAAATAATTATGCCTCATTTTCTAGAAAAATCATATTATTTATTTATTCATTTTTTTCCTTTTTTCACATTCTCTCCTCCTTAAAGTTTTTCGTCTCAAAATTCTCACATGTAATCCTTTACAATTATAATTATATGCAAATTTAAATAATTATTAAACTATTAAAATACATACCTTCATTTTCAAATAAAAAGGGCTATGCAACACACATCATGTATTCATGTTCCCGTGTTACTTCTTCTATTCATTGATGCCGCCGCCATATAACTTTTGCTAGTCTCATAGTCTTGCATCACAAAACTTGGTCTCGGATATCCATGATATGCATTGGTCTCTCTTTAAATATCTCATTTGCATTTATAATGAGCTCACCCCAATCCACTACATGAGTTTGATCAAAAATATATTTCCTAAGCATAGAGATATATAATATATCATGGAAACCATATAAATTTGGTGGTAATACCAACTAATAAGCAATCACACCAATTTTCTTGAGAATCTTGAAAGTTCTGATATATCTTGGTAATAGTTTTCTATGCTTACCAAATCTAATTACTTTCCTTTTTAACATTATTTTCAAAAAAAATATGATCTTCCACCTCAAGTTCTAGAGGTTGCCATCGTCTATTAGTATAAATTTTCTATTGGCTTTGATTTGTAAGGAGACATTGTCATATTATATCGATTTATTCATAGGTGTATCTAATCAAATCTGCACCAATGGTGGATTTGTCTCTTGCCTCACTCCAATAAACAAGAGATCGACAAGGCCTTTCATATAATACTTCATCGATGCCAATTGTACATTTGCTTGATAACTATTAATGTAAGCAAACTCAACCAAAAGTATATGTTCTTCCTAGCTATCTTTGAAATCTAGATAATATGCTCATAGCAATTAGCATGTCCTCTAAAACTTGTATGCTCCTCTCTTATTGATAGCATGTCCTGCTCATTACCAACTGTGTTCCCATTATATTTTATATAATTTTTCCAAAAGTGAGCCATAAATCTAGGATCTTAGTCTAATATAATAAATATTGGAACTCCATGTAATCTAATGATTTTTCATATGTATAACCTACATTCCTCTAGTGTAAAGGTCATCCATACAGCCAAAAAATATGCTGACTTTGTAAGTTGGTCCACAATTATCCATGCCACATCATGTTTTTGTGATGTCCTTGTCAAGTGAGTCACAAAATCCATCATGATATGCTTTCACTTCCACTCTGCTACTTCCAATGGTTGGAGTAAGCCTGTTGGCTTCTGATGCTTAGGATTTATCCAAAGTAAGGCATCGTCACACAAAATCTCCAATGTCTTTCTTCATCTCATTCCTAGTAATACTGGTGGAGAAGATCATTTATAATGTTTGTGCCACCTAGATATACTATAAAATGAGACTAGTAAAATTCTCTAAAACTCCTCTCTCAATTTTACTATATGAGGAACCAATATCTTTCCCCTAAACCAAAGACTATCATCCGTGTGAATTTCCCAGACCTTATCTCATGTACTAGTCTATACTTAGTTCCTGATGGACAATATCTTTACATCTTTATCTACATCTCAACCACCTTATTCAATTTGGAAGGTGTAACGATAATACCTTGACTTTGATTGCTATATTATAAGCTGAATCATTCCATAGTCTTTAGCATGTTACATTCCCGCGAAGCTATACTAGCTAATACTCGTGATTTTTGACTAAGGGCATCCACTACCATATTTGCCTTACCTAGATGGTAATGGAATGTAAAATCATAATTGTCAAGATATTCCATCTATTAGTATTGTCTCGTGTTAAGGTCCCATTGTGTAAAGATATATTTTAGACTTTTGTGGTCTAAAAATACCTCAAATTGTTTGTCATATGAATAGTGACACTATATTTTTAAGGCAAAGGTGATAGTCACCAATTATATATCATGTGTGGGGTAATTTCACTCATGGTTCTTTAACTGACTTGAATCATAAGTTACATCTTTCCCAAACTGCATCAAAACACATTCCGACCTATCTTTTGAGGAATCACAATAAATTATAAATTTGCGTCCCCTATCTAGAACTATCAAAATTGGAGCTGAAGCAAGTCCCATTTTTAATTCTTAGAATACCTTCTCACATGAATCAGTCAACTCATACTTGACTTCTTTCTAGGTCAATCTAGTCTTTGGAGCAGCTAAACGAAATACATTATTTATAAATCTTTTGTAATACCTAGAAAATCCCAAGAAACTATGTATTTTTTAAACTAACTTTGGACTCTCTCAATTTATGTCTGCCTTATCTTTTTTTAGGATCCACTAAGATACCAATAGCCGATACTATGTGTCCTATAAATTTTACATATATCATCCAAAAGTCATATTTACTGAATTTAGCATACAACTATGTTCTCTCAACATTTGGTGAACATTTAAATGATATTCATGCTTTTTCTCATATTGAGAGTAGATCAAAATGACATCAATAAATATTACAACAAAATGATCTAAATATAGCTAAAATATTCTATACATGAGATCCATGAATATTGATAGCTCATTTGTAAATCCAATAGGTATTACTATAAATTCAAAATGCTCATACCATATTTTAAATGTTGCATTAGGAATGTCAGCCTCCCTAACTCTCATTTGGCGATATCCATTATGAATGTTTACTTTGGAAATGACTCATGCCCCTTTCAACTGATCAAACAAATTATCAATCCTTAGTAATGGGACCAATTTTTTTTTGTAACCATATTCAACTATTGATAGTCAATGCATAATTAGAAGATCATATCCTTCTTCTTTATAAATAGAACCGAAGGGCCCCAATGTGGAGTGCTCGGTCTAATAAAACCCTTATCCAATAAATATTGTATCTAGACATTGAGTTCTTGTAATTCAACTGGTGCCATCATATATGAAATTATAGAAATGGGTGAGGTACCAAGGTGTAACTCAATACTAAAGTCTAGATCTCTATGCAGAGGTAATTCTAGTAGTTTGTCCGAAAAAAATATTTTCATATTCACGAACTATCCAAGGAAGATCCAGACTCAGTGTCCCATCATCTTTTAGGGTGAGGCATGCTAGCCAACCCATTAGTTGTATATGTCATCTTAAATTATATATAGTCTATGGTAAAATATCATGGTTATCTTTCTAAAATATAACATATATATCCATAATCAATAATGACTCGATGTGTTGTCAACTAGTTCATTCCAAGAATTACATTAAAATCCAATATATCCATGATCCTAAGGTTCACCATGAGTAGAATCTTTAAGATTTTCTACTCATAATTTTGACATATCTGACTAATTTTCACCTTAGTCCCCAATGGAGAAGTCACATGCATTGACTCGTCCAAGTTTTTAACCTCAACCTAATTATTTAACACATGATACAAAAATAATTAAAAGTGATGTACTAGAATCAAGTAAAATTCTTTTCCCAGATGAATAATTTCAATCCATCTTCAAATTTCCAAACCTTAGTTGCATTTGTGGCCGCATACTTATCCACAAAATATGTCAACTTTATGAATTTAGCCATGTAGTCAAGCACTGTCATATTTGCTTATCTGAATTAAAGGAATTCTTATGCATTAGCATATATAGTTGAAGTTAGAAAATACTTTTACAAGAAGAGTTCTCGGAATTCTTTTCATGTCATTACCTCTATTTTCTTCAAGACATTGATCCAATCCCACAAAATTTGGGATTTACCCTCTAGCTGGAATGCTTCTAGATAGATCTTTGTGGCATTGGAAGAGATCTCCATAGCTTCCAAAATTTTTTCAATTTGTCAAAACCAATGGTCGGCTGCCATCGGGTCCCCTCCTTCCATAAATATCAGAGGTTGATGTTCCTTGAGCCTTTGGAGGTTACTCATCCCTTCCTGACCTATTAGCATGTTCAATCATAGCAACTACGACACCCACAGTCTCTATTAAGGCCTACTGGTCAAATATGGCTGATGGTTGGCCATCATTTGGTGAACGTCCTCTTTGTCCTTGTTCTCTACTTGTCATCTATACAAATCAAATAATAATTTGAAAATCCCATTCATGTTCTATTATTAGTGCACATGCCAACTAATTAATAGACTTTTTATTTTGAAGTTATCTTTTCATTTTCTAAACTGCCAAGTTTATGTTTCTTTACCCTAGTATTCATTTTTTTATATCTCCTACCATGCATATGATCTATACAATCTAAAACACACAAACATGCCACATACCAATGTATACATAACAAAAATCCACTATATGTTGTGAACCCTTCTAAATAAATTTCTACAAAGTCCTTGACACCAAGTTGTTACCTAGATATTAATTTTGTCATGCATCATATATTTGTACACCTAAACTTTTATACCTAGTTATAAAACTTGTACCAATTTTAAGCTATAGAAAATAGTTTATCTATCCTCTTATACCAAGTTATGATGCCCCAATTCCCATGGGGTCCCATACCTTCCATCACATAGCAAAATATGTAATAAAATAATATTTTATTGTTTTTCTTACAAATGTTACTTACACTTTTTGTTTTATCAGCAAAATAAAACAACACATAATATACAACTCAAGCCCCAATCAACTTTCATCACACGTATGATCTCACATGTGGGTTTGTCATTATTTTGGACGTATACATGAAAGGGTGTCTCATATATATCAATACTCATTCAAATACAATATATACATGAATTTTATTATGGATAAAATATTTTATGCTCATATCACAAGTCTCACCAACTCCCTCACATATGCCAAAGCCAAGTGTGACACACACACACACACACACACACACACACACACACACATATATATATATATATATAATACATACTTTGAAAAAATTGACATTCTCCAAAAAATATGAACATTTTCTGAAACATAATATTGGACATTCTCCGAAAAATATATTTTTTTCCTTAGACATTCTCTGATTAATACTGGACTTTCTTCAAAAATATAGACTTTCTCTAAAAAATAATATGAACATTCTCTGAAAAATACCACATAACTTTGTATGGAAATTGTCTCATTTTGAGTCTGCATAAATAATATTCATTATAACTTTATATATAAAAACCATGCACACCCTCATTTATTCATGATATTCCCATGTATATGAAATAAAAATATACCATTTATGATTAAACAATATTCCAAGAATTATTATAACCACACAAATACAATTCACAATGTAATATATTACAAAATAAACAATGAAATTTTCAACAAATAACCATTCACAATTTAATTTATAAAATATAATGAATTGAATTATAATTCATGGCCATTTATGATTCTTAAATGGAAAGAAAATTCAATAGGAGAAAAACCACTACCTTTCTAGATATTCCACTAAAACTTTTGAAATTTTATACTAATACGAAGCTATCATCGTGTATAGAAACTTTTATTTATGGACTAATTTGCTTTGACGCCAAAATAAAAGAATATTTTGGTTCTTTTATGTTTTTTTAATCATTTTTTTTTCTCATTTTCCCATTTTCTCATTTTACCATTTTCTCATTTTCCCATTTTGTTTTTTTAATTATTATAATCTTTATTTTATTAAAATAAATAATAAAAACCATCTATTTGACACCTAAGCTATGCATAACCGCAAATATCATGTCCCCACATTTCTATTTTTTTTATTTTTATTTTTTTTAACAATTATAAAATAATATAAAAAATGACTAAATTTTGACTACCTCATAATTTTTATAAAATGTATCACCAGAGCTATATTTCTCAATACGAATTCAATGGTGAAGTTTGTTTTATAATCTGGATTTTAAAAATTTTCAAATATTTTTGCCCTATTTTCCTAAAAAATCACTTTATTTATTTATTCATTTTTTCCTAGTTTTCACATTTGTACTTTTGACAAGCTGAGTTCTAGATCCAAAACACAACAATGAAGAACAATACAAACTTAATCTAGATCTATGCTAAAAAAGGAAAGAAAAAAAAATACATGGAGTCATCAACTACTAGTTTCTAGGTTCACCTCCCAATCCTTGATTTCCGAAAAAGAATATGCTTTATACGATCTATATTGGCTATAGTTTCTAAAGTTATTTTTGTGAAATCCAAAAAGATTGAACCAACTCAAATTCCTTGTTGTGACCTCCACTTTTATGTTTATTTATTTCTCTATCAAGATCTATTTCTGATGTCACGACAACATTTTGATGTTACAACCAAATTATGATATCATGACCATATATTTTTTTATTGCTAGAATTTTGTTGTTTCAACCAAAAGTTTTTATTGCGACCTGATTTTTGTCTTGGGATTCTTCACTAAAAGAATTTTTTGTCTAGACATCATTTTTCTTATCATGACCTCACATAGTTCATTCTCTTGTTACTCCTGAAAAACACATCGTGACCAACTTTATCCATCTTGCCTTGCACTGGTGGTCGCAACTTGTTGTGTGTCGTGACATGAACTGTCTATATCACAACATAGAATACTATCTTCACATTCATCTGGTATCACGACTATCATTCTCTTGCTAGTGACACGAGTGTCAACAACCAGATCTTCCTTTCTTCTTGTTATTAGTTGCGACATCATTCACTAGTTGTGACTTGATTTTCAATTCTACTTCAGATTCTTGTTGCAACAAAGTTGTTAATGTCATGATAAATTTTACTTAACCAATTTCTTGGATTTTTACTACAATTTCAATTCTTTTCACTGAAACTTACAAAATCATGAAAATAATGAATTTCTATCTTTTAACCTTTAAATCCACCTTCTAAATATGAAAACATGCATATAAAATGAATTAAAATACAGATGACTTTTTGGTTCATCAAATTCTCTTAAACTTAAAGTTTTGCTTATCCTCAAGCAAAGAAAAGAACAAGTTGATATCAAGAGGTAGTTTTAAACATGGTCAATGATAAGAAAAGAAAACACAATATAATTTCTACATAAATCATCACATAATTTTATTATTTGAACTTGTTAACTTTTTTTAGTGCTTGGATATGTTTAAAAGAGAAAGAAAAGTTCTTGGGAGGGGCCAGAAGCTCATTTCCTTTATTCTACTATTAAAAGGTAGTTTTGATTTGATATCAATAGGTTCGTAGTTGATGGTAGAAAGGGTGTGATCGAATTTAGAGAAGGTTGACCTAGGTCTCTTCTTATTTTCTACCTTTTTCTTAGTTATCCGAACAATTTCCTAAATCATGTCTATCATGGCATTTAGATCATCTTGCTTAATTTACAAGGAGTTAACAACAAATTAGATATCTGTCAAACATTCAAAAAAGTTTGCCAAGTTTTTATTGATTAGATCCAAGTTCTCGTGCCATATATATATATATATATATATATATATATATATATATATATATATATATATATATATATTGTTGAATTCCAACTCCATGTCTCTTACTCTCAGTTTATTATCAAATTATTTAAAATGCTCATGGTAGAGGTATTTGAAACCTTGACTTGCTCTATCATTTTAGCATCTAAGTTTGACTCCCTTTCTATCACAAAAGTTAGAAGTTCCAAGTCCCTTTTGCATTGAGTCTTCACGAATGCTTCAAACTCAACTTCATTTCTAGCAACAAATCATTCTCCTATTCCTTCATGTCTTCCCTCCATGTTTCCTCCCTTCTATCCCATGCTTGTTTCTATTGTTGATCTCTTCTTTTAAGCTCTACTTCCCAAGTATTTTTCTAAGTTTGTGATTGATATATCACTTCTTTTCTCTTTCTTCCATATCTTTTTCAAGGAGATCAGCACTCTCATTATTTCTAAGCTTCTTCACTTTATTCTTGGGTTTCACCTCCTTTCTTGCACTTTGTTCTGATTGGAGGTGATAAGGACATAAGATGAATTCTTTATTCTAGTGGTGTAGGCTTTGTTCTCATAGGAACGGGGGCTTCTTCCTCTTCTTGTTGTCTATTCTCTATTGTCATAGGTATATGGGTTTTTTCTGGGAATTGTTCAAACCCTCTCTCAATATCTCTTTCCTCCTCATAGTCTTCCTCAGCTTCGTCTACTTTTTTTTACTTTATATTTCTTGCCCCCTTGAGTACCCCCATCAAAGTCAGAGGAGAGATTCATGGGAAAAATTTTTCTCTTCATCTCTCTTATTCCCAAGTTGTAAGGCACGACTTGGTGATCAATGCTAGGTGGGGCATCAATCATCTTTTGTTACCATGATGGAACCCAAATATAGAGGCCTCTAAGATCATCCCAATATTTATTTTATACCCCTTCAAGATCGCATAAAGTAGCAATGCTTTTTGTTATTTGATTGAGCACACATGTTTCATTGGAGCTATAAATGATAGAATGAAATAGAACTGAACATTAGTCTCTTCTACAAGATCTCTTTAGTTTTTTACCTCATGTGCTTTTTACTTGATATTCTTTTACTTTCCTTTGTCACCTGTCAGTCTTTTGATAATTTTGGCATAATTTGTGTTGTCCATCATCTTCTTGGGTTTGGACCCATACTTCTGATGATTGAGTTGGTTGTTGGTACAACTCATTTATGATTTTCTCCCCAGACAAAACTCATAATCTTATAACATAAATAGTTTTCTTCTTTATTGCCACCAAATTCGAGTAGAACTTCCTTACCATAGTAGCGTACCTAAGCCTCTGGTGCTTGCAAAAGATCCTCTAGCCTATTTTCTCCATTTTCTTTTCAAAGAATGTGATAAAATTCCCAAATTATTTCTCTCTGATAAAACCTTTCTAAAATTAGTATTTTTTCCAAGTAGAGTATGTTTCGTCAGAAATGAATACTTCACATTCCTCTTCAGACTCTTTATATATCTCAACATTTTTTTTCTCTTCCATCCTTCTTCTACTAGCAGCTCTGATTCAACTGAAGGTTCTGGTTTGCCCAACAAATATATCTTTGTTGGAGGTTCCAACTAAACCTCCTCTTTTTGTTACCCATGCTCTTCCATAATCTTCGTTACGTATAGAGCACTCATTCTCAGCTATTTGGATTTGAAAATAGATTTATTAGGAAATACCATGACAAAAATAGGGACGCAAGGGTTTTGTGTTAAAATAACCCACAAAGAGTAATGAATTTATTGGTTTGGGAAAAGAATAATTAAAAATATAATTTTTATGGTTTTTCATTTGAAGTTTGCATGTGAGGCTTGAAATTAAATTATGCATGTCATGACTTTAATCTCGCTAGGATAGTGAAATAAATGTATGTGTGTCATGACATTAATCTCTGTGAACTCGAAATTAAATTGCATGTGTCACAACTTAATTTTAGCCCACAAAATTTTTTTTTGTTGATGATCCATTTATTTAAAATTATGTCATCCATTCAACCAATAAAAATTTATTTAATTTTTTTGTAATATTACTTTTTATTTTATGTCACAACATGCCTAAATTTGTCGCAACTTAAAGTAACCCTCGAGACCAACTTTAGTTTGTCATGACTTGTTCAATTTTCTTCTGTTCATTGTCGCAAAATGTTGGCCATGTTGTGACCTTCCTTCTTTTTGTTGGAACATAAATTTCTATCATTTTATATTTAAAACAAGTGATCTACTCTATCACGAGAACGTTAATTTTTTCATGACACTAAACTATTTTGATACTTAGAAAATAGTGTCGTGACAAAATTTATGTCGTGATAAGAGTTTACTTTGTTTAAAATTTTCAATTATTGTGGTGACCTCAAAAACTATATTGCAACCAAAAGTTAATTCTATTTTCTCAGCAGCATTTTCTATTGTGACCTATGTTTGTCATGACAAAAATTGTCCCTCCTTTTTGATTGATTGAATAAACAAAATAATTTCATTCCTTTGAAGATCTACATGCTACTTAATGAATATAATATGTATTAGTTCATTATTATCATGACAATATCCAAATAAACACCCTAGTCAAGACTAATTTACCCCTTGTTTCTTTAATTTTTTTTCCAAACTAAAAATCATGTCTTTTTAAAAAATGACTTCTAAGGGAAAGAGAATACTCCTCTTTTAGTCTGATCTTCCCTTAAGGCTTGTTGGTTGTTTTTCAATCAACTTTTCATTTGTGCACTACTTTTTTTATAGTTCTATAAAATTCTACAAATAACTCAGTAAGAAAAACATTAACAATAGATTCTAAACTACTAAAAAGAAATAAGAAGAAGAAATGAATCACAACATTCAAAACAAACTTTTATATGGGTTGCCTCCCATAAGCTATCAGTTTTTAGTCCATAACTGGAATTTGCTGCTTGTTGCTCCTTACTTCAACAAAACTTCCCTCTATAGAAGTTTCATCCAGTCTAAACTCATTTACTACTAAGGTAGTACTTCAGTCTTTGACCATTCACTTTAAACTCTTCTTAAGTGCTAGTTCTCACTATTATTGTCCTAAATATTATACTTGTTACTACTATATATGACCTACTCCATTTTGACTTTATCTTTCATAGAATTAGTTTTAGTATAGAGTTGAAAACTAGAACTTGATCTCTAGCTTTAAATTCCCTCCTCAAAATCTTTTGATTATGCTATTTCTTTGTTTTATCCTTGTAGAGTTTAGCACTCTCATAGACTTCATTCTTAACTCTTTTAACTTATTAATTTGGAGTAATTTTTTTTCTTTAGCAGCCTTAAAGTCAATATTCAATTACTTGATGGCCCACATTATCTTTTATTTAAATTCTAAAGATTGGTGACAAAATTTTCTAAAAACAATTTGGTATGGAGATGTTCTAATGGGAGCTTTTAATATAGTTTTGTAAGCCCATGGTACATCATCCAGCTTTAAGGACCAATCCTTTTTGCTTCACCTTACAATTTTCTCTAGAATCTTCTTAATTTCTCTATTTGAAATTTTAGTTGGACCATTAGTCATAGGATGATAATCCAAACTTTATATGTGTTTAATCCCATATTTGCTCATCAATTTGTTAAAATCTTATTCACAAAAAGGCTTCTTCCATCACTTATGATAATTCTAGGTATTATAAATCTGCTCAAAATATTGCTTTGCATAAACCCCACCAATGTATTACCATCATTCCTTGGACAAGAACTTACCTCCACCCACTTTGAATCATAGTCAATAACTAGGAGTATGTATGCATTTCCATAAGAAGGTGGGAAAGGTCTCATAAAATCTATGCCCCATACATCAAAAATTTGCACCACCAATATACCTAGTAGAAAAATTTCATTCCTCTTGCTGATATTCCCTATTATATGGTATTGATCACACAACTTGACCCAATCAACATAATTCTTAATGATAGTAGGCCAGTAGAAACCCGATTCAAGAATTTTGTGAGCTATTTTATCTTGTGAAAATGCCCTCCATATGGTGATGCATCACATTCTTTCAATATTTTACCTTGTTCTCTTTCTGGCACACAACTTCTGATAATCCTATCAGCTTCTCTTTTAAATAACAATGGATTGTCCCAAATGTTGTATTTGTTGTTAGTTTTTAGTTTTTTCCTCTACTAGTAACTGAATTATGATGTCATAACTTCACAAGCTAGGTAGTTCATTATATTTGTATACTAGGATATCTGTAATTATAAATTTAATAACTACTCATCTGGAAAATTTTCAATGACTTCAAATTCTTCTTCATTTACAACAATTGTTTTCATTCTTGACAAGTGTTCATCTATTACATTGTGACAACCATTTTTATCATTAATTTCTAGATTTAATTCTTGTAGTAACAACACTCATCTTATCAATCTTGGTTTGGCTTCTTTATTTGCTATTAAATATTTAATTGCTAAATGATCAGTATGGATGATAACATGGGAATCCAAAATGTATGGCCTAAATTTTTCACATGCAAGTACCATGGCTCGCATCTTTTTCAGTAGTAGAATAATTTGTGTAAGCTTCATTGAAGGGTTTTGCTAGTATAGTAGATAGCCTTGAATATCATGTCTCTTCTTTATCTCACTACAAACTCCATTGAAAAATCACTAGCATCACACATGATCTCAAATGCACTATGCATTTGAATATTTCATATAAGATTCTAGAAAAATGCTAGATTTTGATAAGTCCTATTAAATGCAATTTATCAGGATTCATCAAAATTAAACTTTATATCCTTTTCCAACAATATGCATAATGGTCTTGATATTTTTGAAAAGTTACCGATAAATCTTCTATAAAATCTAGCAAGCCCCAGAAAACTCCTAATTTTTTTGACTATTGTGGGAGATAAAAGAGTCTTGATTATGGAAACTTTTGCTTAGTCCACTTCTAAACCAGCTACAAAAATTTTGTGCCCAAGGGCAATGCCATAAAATGACATTTTCTCAATTTAATGCTAAATTTGTATCCTTGCATCTTTGAAGTATTATTTCCAAATTATGCAGGCAATGATCAGAATTGGATCCATACACAATAAAATCATCCATGAATATCTCTATAACCTCCACCATCAAATAAAAGAATATTGACATCATCAATTTTTGAAATGTAGCTAGTGCATTACATAACCCAAATGGCATCATTTTAAAAGCAAATGGACCATAATGGCATATAAATGTAGTTTTATCATGGTTTTCAGGCACAATGGAAATGTGGTTATATCCTAAAATATCTATTAAAAAAATAGAAGTGAGTATGTTCTATAAGCTTATTGAACATTTGATTGATGAAGGGCAATGAAAAATAATCATTTCTAGTTATAGTATTTAATTTTCTATAATCTAGGCATATCCTCCATCCTGTTATAATAATTATAGGAATTAGCTCTCTCTTTTTTTTGAATCATAAAGAATATACTCTTTTAAGTAACCACATGAACTAGGCTCCCAAGACCTATTGATATTGCATATATAAATACATCATTCAAACATTTTAGAACTTCTTTTTGACATCTTTTATCATCCAATTCAATACTATTTGATGCTCTATTGAACTCTCTGTATTATCCTCTAATAAAATTTTATGCATATTGATTGATGGACTAATACCATTCAAATCTTCTATAGACCAAGCAATAACTCACTTATATTTTCTTAAGACTTTCAGAAGCTTTTGTTCTTAATTTCAATCAAAAAAATATATATAATCACAAGTTTAGCCATTTCTGATTCTAGGAAAGTATACTTCAGATGGTTTGGTAATTCTCTTAAATGCAACCCTTCTATACTTATTTTTTGTTGAGTTGCCTTCTCTTCACTGCTACATGAATTTTTATCATTATTTTAATTTAGATTCAAAATAATTTTTGTAGACTTAAAATTGGAAGTAGAGGTATTAAATGGGTTGTGCCATGCATGACATGGTGAGGTAGTCATATCGTGCCAGACGTGGCATAACTTAAAAATGGTGGGCCTAGCATGGTATGACCAGCCAGAGGCTGGCTAGATTCAGGCATGGTCAAGTTGGGCCATGCCAAGTTAGACTAGTCCAGTCCTAGTTATTCTAGCCTACTACCTATGACTACCATAGACTACCGAACACCAATTTGGGCCTAAATATTCTCCCACTAGTAGTGGATGTGGTGCAGTTCTAGAAATGTGGATTAAATTTTTTTAAATTTCTTTTGCAAATTTCATATTTTAAATTGAAAATGTGGATTAATTATGACATAAGGAATTATGATATTACATTATTTATTTATTTCACATAAATGATAAATCACAAAAAAATAAATTCATTGACACAAATAACAAAGTATAATAAATAATCAAAAATATAAAAAAATATATTCATGACTTATCATTCAATCCAAAAATAAATAAATTAACACAAATTCACAACTCACAATAATAATATAAAATAAAAATCATAAATCTCATTTGTAAATCCTAATAAATAATAATGCAATCTCAATGCCTCAATCTTAATGTCAATCAGTATGAGTATATATTTGATCATCATTACATAAGTATTTGATGGTATCATTTGTAATGGACACAACCTCCTAAAAGTCTCATGAGTCATCATTTGCCAGTAATTCCTCCACTCATATTCTAGCACAAACTTGATTCCATATGTCAAACCTCAAATCCTCTCAATCCTTCATGTACATTAGTATTTCATTGATATCTAACCGTAGTTTCGATCTTCTATCCAAAATTACATTTACTACAATTTGAGGTGTCGAATGGGCGAGTGGCCTTGGCCCAGCCTAAAGCCCAACATGGTGCAGTCATTCTAGCATGCCTGTCCCGACATGGCACACTACAATACCATGCTTGGGCCCATGACAGGCACACCCTCGGCATGAATCATGTAGTGCCGTGCTGAGAGTATTTGGTCCACGTGTCGTGCCATGCACGACATGTATGCCTGGCACGTGGGTACGACATGAGTGACCATGCACCGAGTGATGACCGACAAAAGGATGATGGGGTGACTCCGGATGGGCGGCAGCTTGGCATGACCAATGGGTGATGGCGGTGCGGAGCCCAAAACCCTACTTTTCTAAAAAAGGCCCGACCCGACCCAAATCAGCCCAACCCAAACCAACTTGAACCCGGGTGGATTTCAAGTCGTGGGCCATGCCGGGCCTACCTTCCAAGGAACCGTGTCATGCCAAGCTCAACACGATACTATAGTATGCTATTCCAACCCGGTTGGGCCCAACAAAATGGGTCAGGCCAGCCTTGCTCAACCCGTTTGATACCTCTAACTGTGATAGAAAAGTAAAATGTGATGCTATGCTCAACACTGAATGTGTCATTAGATCCCATGTCATTTTAGATAGTATAGGATAGGTGGAATCATATGAATTCTACCATTATAAAATATCAAAGTTCTTGTTATCATTATGTGATCAGATTAAGTAGTAATCGATATCTAAGTACTAATATAACTCGCTCCTATTTGATGGTCCACCCCATTGTTTCTCCCTCATTAATTGAATATAGAAGTCATCATCTATGAATAAGGTATCCATGTCCATACCCGAAGCCTGGCTACAACTACTACCATACCAAGTGTCATAGTATGTAAATACCTCAATCAACTTCTCATGAATGTACCATTCAAGTTGGTATTCCTTATTTATGCACGATGATACATATGTGAAAATGTTCTATGCCCATTCCACCTTTAGCATGTGGTCCATGTAGGTAGCTAGACAATAAAGAGATGAAATGAAAGACCAGTACTTTAAGTAATTAGTTTTCATCTCAGCAGTCATGTCACTAAATATCATGTCATCTTTAAACTTCATAAATATGCTACTAATATTACATATTCACCTGAGTGTAATGTAAGTGGTGGGAGATTAACTAATGAATATATATTTGTCATGTCATGACAAATTTAGAGGAATTTCAAAAATGAAATTCTTATATCCCAATCAGTGTCTTCAATAATAAGGTTGTCATTCTTGCTATTAACAGAGTCGAATACCAAATGTTTATATCTAACCATAACTCCAACATCATATATATGTAATTCTAATGGTGCCTCACATCTGTTTGGAATTTCCTCTTCTTTAGACCCATAGATAAATAGAGACTATCATATTTATTTTGTCTGTTAGGCATCCAAAGATATTTTAGTGTGTTATTATTTTTTCTAAAGCTATGGAAATAACTTTCATTCTTACTTGTACTATCATGTTAATGATGTGACACATGTATCTAACGTAAAAAATCTTTTCTAATGGTCCATCTCTAATGGTCCTAACAAACATGTTATTGGTTACTACATTGTTATATACGTTATCAAATGTGATACTATAAATTATATTTTGAATATTATATTTCCAAAAGATTCTCATCATGCACTCATTTATGGTCGGCTCATCAAAAGGATGAAGAATTTCTAAAAATGATAATATCTTTTTATTTACTATCCATTTAGAATCTACATAGTGGGAGATGAGACATGCATAAGATGCATCCTCGCAACTAGTCCAGATATCAACCATCATGAACACTATGTCACTATATTTTCTAAATTCATTAGTTATTATTTATTTTTTTATAGCTTATAGTATTTTAGTATATCATTCCAAGATGTGGACCTAGGAATCCTTAAAAATATAGGTTGTAAATAGGCCTGTATGATATTGACTATCCTTGGATCCTCCGAAAATCTAATGGAAGCCCCATCATGATGATCGATTTGGCAATACCTTCCTTTTCTAACTCGTTGCTGTATATAAAGGGGGTCAACATAGAAGTTGAACTAGATCTAACCTCAAAAACCCCATTGATTAGTTGGATCAAGGTCATGGGAGAAAACATGATTTCAATCTCAGACCTATCCATATGGTTATCAATAATAAAATTATTTATGTCTACATTAATATTAATTTTATTATCATTAAATTTAATATTTGTCATTTACATTTTTATTAGTTTATTTAAATTCTATTTTTAAAATTAAATATGTTTTATATTACATTATTAATAAAAATTAAAAATAAATGATTAAATAAAATTAAAAAAAATAATACTAATTTGGGCATTTATGAAATGTCTATTGCCAAAGTCTGATGTGCCATGTCCAATATCTATAGTTCGCACCCGAGTCACAAGACCAAGAGGCAATAGGAAAGATAGACTATAAGAGGAGTAATGAGATAAAAAGACAAGATGAGAGAGAGAGAGAGAGAATGGGGATAAGATAGAGAAAGAGAGGAGAGTGAAATGAGAAGTGAGATTAAAAGATAAGAAGATAGAATATATATATATATATATATATATCGATTACTAAGTTTTTTTAAAAAAAATTATGTATTTTTTTTAATTTTTTAAATAAATAGTTAGGGCATAAATTCAAAACCATCGGATTTTCTTCCCTAACTATTGGGGTGCATCCAACAATTGGATGCATCTCATTTTAATTTTCTTTTTGGACCGATGTCATCGACATTGGGAGTAAAGGTTTTGGGTTCGAGCGAGGTATAATTGAAGCTCAAGCTCAGCTTGGCTCGGTGGGTCGGGCACAGTCTAAACGGATGATGCCCAAAATTCTGCCCAATTTCCATGGCACAATACCTGAGCCTGATCGTGCATTGTAGAATGCCCTCAGGCCAGGTAACTTGGTCATGCTTGGCCCGAAACTTTATGGCCAAGCATGACATGAGCCATGCATCGAGTTACCACAATACATATCCAGGCATGGTTCTGGACCATGTCGTGCTGGGCCAAGCACAGCTTAGTTGGGTAATGCCTTAGGATGGGCCCGAGCCCATGGCACAATATCCGACCTTGCAGTTGGAGCATGCCTTTGGGACAGGCAGCTAGGTCATGCCTAGCCCGACACTCCCTGGCCAAGCATGGCATGAGCCATGCCTAAAGTTGGCACAACACATGTTTAGGCATGGCTCTGGACCATGCCATGCTAAGCCAAGCACAGCTTTGTCGGGTCGTGCCTTGGGTTGGGCCCGAGCTGCCTGACCCACTTGACACCTTTAATTAGAAGGCATAAAATCAAAATCAACATTCTTAGGGTACTTGAAATTTATCTCATTTTTATTGATTGAAAGTGGATCATTACAAATAATTTTCAATTCATAACGGTAAGGGCTAATATTTTCTACTAACATTTTACCATGAATATCAATGTTTATTTGATCAATACTTTTATCAAAATTGAAATGAACTACATCATATTCAATCGTGAGAGTAAGCACTCCCTTCTACACATTTATTAAGGTAGCTCCAGTTACAAGGAATGGTCTTCCTAGCAACAATGGAACTTGTTAATCCTCATCCATGTTTAGTATAATAAAATCTATTGAAAAAATAAACTTCCGCACCTTGACAAGCACATCTTCTAAGACCCCTTCAAGTTAAGCCATTGTTTTTTTTGCCATTTGTAGAGTGGCTGGAGTGGGAGTAAGTTCCCCCAAACTTGGCCTTATAACTACATACAAGGGTATCAAATTAATGCTATTACTTGAGTTACAAAGTGCTTCATGAATTCAACTTTTTCAATGGTGAATAGAATGATGAAACCCAACTAGATCCTTTATTTTCTTTGGTAGTCTTTTAAGGATGACTACACTACAAGTGACAGTCAGGTTCAACACTCAATCTTCCAGCAATTTTTTTTAATTAGAATGTCTTTTAGAAACTTGACATAGAGTGGCATCTAAGCTACTGCCTCTAGAAAAAGTAGTTTGATTTTTACTATCTTGAAGATCCCAAAAATCTTGGAGAACTACTCCTTTACTTCAGCTCTTTGTAGTCTCTGCAAAAAAAAATTTCATTTCTAGATATTTGAGTTTTTTCCTTCAGCTTCTTGGTTCCATCCTCATCCTGTTGCTATGGCTACATCGATCTTTCAACTTATTCTATAGTATTCTCTGAATTTTACTTCTTATTTCCACTTTCTTTTGACTATTTGTTCTCTAATTCCTTCCCACTTCTGAGTTGCACAGCCATGTAGTCTCTTGGATTCTTCTTGGTGTCACTAGGAAAAGTTATTTATTATGACCTTGCAAAGTTAGGGCTAGCTGCCCTACTTGAGTCTCAATAATTTTGATGGAAGTACTTGTGTTTGCCTGAAACATTTGTGTGTTGGACTTGAAAACTTCCAATTCAGCAAATTTATGTTTATGGAGGCTCAACATTCTCTTGTTGTCCACCATGAACTGCAACATCTATTCCTCAAATGATTGAGTCCTTTTTTGACCCCGATGATCAATTCTATCCTTTCCTCCTTGTAGCTACTACTATTGGAACCTTGGTAGAGCATACCCCTACTGGTAGTATTGCCTATACCTTGGGCCATGTTGTCTCTTCCACCATATGAAAAGTTCTCGTGGTTCTTTAGTACTGGTCTGAAATGTGTTGGCAGATTGGGTTGAACTTGAAATAGTAATTCATTACTTCATTCAGGTAATTTGACTCATCAACTGTATAAAGACCTTATTCTAGTTTTCCCTCGGGATAGCTTCTATTTCCATCTCCTTCCATGGCTCCAATCTCGTGAGTAGAGTGCATTGTTCTCTCTTGTTTGTCAAGCCAATCGATAAATGCATCAAGCTTAGCTTTAATAGTAGTCATTCTATTTAACTCTATCATTCAACTCCCTCTCGCACCATTGCTACTCCTTGTTGATTTAGATGGAGCTTTCATTTTGTATCTAGCAAGGTCTTCAATTAGTTACCTTGCTTCCTATTATATCTTTTTCACGTAATGTATATGCTCTCTTCATCCCCTTGTCTGAAGTCCATGATCTCTCCTCTTCTTTTAGATGTGAGGGAAGAGAGAAGAATCTACCTATATATGCTTCCATTAGTTCCTCCCAAGTGTTCACTGAGCCATATGGTAGAGATTCAAACCATGTGACCACTATATATTTCAGGTAAATTAGGAATAACTATAGTTTAATTACTTATGCTCTAACACTAATCATCTTTACGGTGTGGGGCATTCTCAAAAATTTACCTAGATGTTTATTAAGTTCTTCTGATGGATGGAATGTAAACTAATTCTGTTGGACCATTGTAATCATAACTAGTTTAAGCTCAAAATTATTTGCCTCAATAGTTGGTTGTCTCACTGCTGAATATTCTTCATAGATGACCGGTCTCTAGAAATCTTTCATGGTGTCTTGCATTATAGGTCTTGCTACTATTCCTTGGTTGACTATTAGAGCCATTCTTTTATCTATTATCTCCATTGTTTCTCCATTTCAAACTTTCTTCTTACTTCTCAGTATTCTTTCAATCTCAGTATCTAGTGGAAACAAGCCTGCTTCTTGCTTCATGTGCATGAATTATTTCATAAAATTGAAACATACTAAGATCAAATGGAATTAGTGGGACCAAACAATATTCTATAAATATATATCAATTAAGCTCAAAAAGATCAGTGTCTTCATAAGACACTACTGTTAACTCATTTTATTGTGATTTCGCTTATTTGCTTCGTGTGCATGAATATGTCCAAACTAGCATTTCTCTTATTTGTCTGAATATTATTTAACTATTTCTTTTAATCCCCAACAATATCATCATATAACTTGATTGTTTTTTTTTGTATAAACTAAATCACTCTCAATAGACACCAACTAATAGAGATTATAAGTGGATTTAGTCTATGTTACTACAAGTGCATATGTCATAGTAGTAACAAATAGATCTAAGTCTAGATATCATTTCCATAGAGATTGATAAGAATTAAATTTCCAACTACCAAAACTACTAAAAATGCATAATATTTGAACCATTAGAAGGATGTTTTCAGATACTAGTAAAAAGATAATAAAAATAAAAGAACTAAAACCAAAAACAAAGATCCAAAAAATCCATAAAGATATTGGACTAGATCAATTTTCTTGTAGAAACTAACACCGATACAAAATGTTGTGTATAGCCAATTCCTGTAGATTTTTTATCATAACTTATTTCTAATGAAAATTTGAAATCTTTCATGCACATTTGTCATGTAGCCTTGGATTTCTCCCTGCAGCTATATTTTTCACCACTTAGATAACTTTGCTTCCCTAGAAGTCTAAGATATAAGTGGTTATTGGTAGTTTGAGATGTCATATGAAAATTTGAGTATTTTGTTTTCTCAATACTCCATATCTATTTTTAATGAGTGCGGGTCTCTTGCTTTCCAAGACATGGGTGTTGCATGACTCAACAAATGGTTGATCCCCCTTCTTTTAATCTTAGAAAGTTTTTTCATCCATTGAATGGATGTAAGCAAACACGGGACATCAATCACTCGAAAGATTAAGATAATATATCTGGTGATTTATCTAGATAAGCACTCTATTTTCTTATCTCTAAGTAAAATGAGAACTTATCTACATAAACTAATAGAGCTCCATTGTTCATCACTATTAGCCTAACATATACACTCTTAATAGATTATTCACAAACCCTCAAGAATTTCCTTCTCTATGTCACTCAGAGGGCTTCCTAAAATAAGGTAGGATACAATTAATTATGGGCATTTGGTACTAAGATTAGGACTAAGTTAATTGCAGTTCAACACTAGTCTATTAGATATAACCTTCTGCCTCCAAAAAACTCTCACTGATTTCTGTAGAAAATAAAAAGTCACCATCTATTTCAATTCAAAAAAAATTTTGCTTTGACATTACTATATTTCAATCATTTGAATTCAAGAGATTTGTTCTAGTTTCAAAATAATACAACTAGTGATTCATAAGAATTACGCAAAATCTGTTCAGATTTATGATTATAACAAGCTGAGCTTTAGATCAAAAATAAAACAATGAAGAATAATGCTAATCTAATCTAGATCGAATCTTAAAAAAGGAAATACAAAAAGGTAAATATGTAGAGTCTTCAGCTACCAGTTTCCAAGTTTGCCTCTCGAACCCATATTTCTAAAAAAAGAATATGATTTTATATGATCAATGATGGCTCTAGCTTCTGGGAATATTTTTATGAAATCCAAAAGATTGGCTCAACTCAATCTCTTTGTCATGACCTCCACTTCTATGTTTCTTGTTTCTCTATCAAGACCTATTTCTGATGTCACGACCAAATTCTGATGTCATGACTAAATTCTGATATCATGATCAAATTCTGATGTTATGACTAAGTATTCCTTGAATTTTGTTTTTACGACCAGAAATTTTTGTTGTGATCTAATTTCCATCTTGGGATATTTCACTAAAAGAATTGTTTGTCGCTACATCAATTTTCTTATCATGATCTCGCATAGTTCATTCTCTTGTGGTACCTGAAAAACATATTGCGACCAACATTATCTTTATTGCTTGCACTCTTGGTCATGACTTTTTGTGTGTTTGTGTGTGTATAACTATATATATATATATATATATATATATATATAGATATGTATGTATGTATGTATGTATGTATGTATGTATGTATGTATGTAAGAATAAACCTCTGTGTGTGTGTTTAATTTATAGGTTTGTATAAATGTAAATTGATAAATAGATACACACACACACACACACACACACACAAAAGTTTACATATACGTGCATGTTTATAGATTTAGATGTGTGTGTGTGTGTGTGTGTGTGTGCGTGTGTGTGTATTTATAAGTTTATATATAATACTACAAGAAATAAGCCAATTAGAAATTGAAATTAGAAATGCTCAATTTTGTTTCTAAAATTAGAAATGGAATCAAAATGAATTAGAACCGAAATGAAAGTTTTTTTAAACAATTAGAAATGGAAAAAAAGTTGTTATTAAAAGGTATGGTTTAATTGAAAATGTATATAAATCGAATTAGAAATAGAAATAGATATGGAAATTGAAATGGTTTATCCTTCCATCGCTAATTGTGACACATAGTCATGGGTGGATAAGATTGCATGACATTTAGCAATGAAAAATTGTGTTTCTAATTTTTTAGGTACTGGAAATTATAATTTATATGAATATTGTGATGGAAATTAATTCCATTTCTATTAATTTAGAAATGGAATCCTTATCCATTTCTAAATTAGGTGACGAAAATGAATACTATCATTAAATTGTAAATGTATTCAAAGTCCATTGCTATTGGACTTTAAATATTTTAGTTATAGAATATTTTTCCGTCACTAATTTAGAAACAAAAATTAATTTTGTTGTAAAATTGTGATAACTAAATTTCAAAGAACACTTTGAAACTTCGAAAAAAAGTTAGGGTTTGAGTATTTTTTTATTTTGATTATAAGTTCCATCCAATTTGTGATTAAGGTTTCTTTCCTCCATTTAGTGTTCTTCACGCTACTCATCTATTATTTAGGTATCCAATTTTGTATTTCTAAATTTCTCATATATACTATATTTGAGAATTGCAATTTTTGTGTGTTTTATTGTTATCTATTATTTTTTCTTCATGTTTAACATTCTCAAGAGTTCTATCTTCTTGTTTTCTTAAATTTTTATCATACTAATTTATAAATTTTATATTTTATATTTTTTGTACATAATAAGATTTGTTCAATTTTTAGGTTACATAATTGATGTATGAAATTTTTTGTGCATTTTATTGTTTACCTATAGTTTTAATAATGCTAATTAATGTGGACTTAGTATGCCCACTAGGATATGTTTACTTTTTAGGTTACTTAATGAATTATTTAATTAAATTTATAAATATTAAAATTTAGAAGGTTTAAACATAATCATAATGAGTAACTTTAAAATTTGAGATAGTAGGGTTAAAAAGTTTGAAGGCATGCAATTTGTACGTTAAATTTGAAGGTATACAACTTATATAATTAATGTGTGTGTGTGTGTGTGTGTGTGTGTGTGTGTGTGTGTGTGTGTATGTGGAGATATGCAACTTTAACAATGAACATTATATATATATATATATATTAACAAATATTAAAAGTTGAAAGATAATAACAATAAATAACTTAAAAATTTTTTTATGTATGCAATTTGAAAGTTGAAACATAATAATAAATGAACAATTAAAAAAAAATTAGAACCTCATTTCAAAATTAATAGAGTTTCTTGATCTACACTTCACTGAAGGTGCCATCTAATAAATAACACCTCCCATTATTTTATATTTTTTAAAAAATACATATTACATATCATAGCTGGTAGATACCTTTTTATACTACATGCTTTATATGGATTAGTTAATATCCCTATTAATTTATTAATGTTCTCTATGGCTTGTTGAACTTTCTTGTCATTTTTTCATTAACATATTGATATGCATTGGCATTAAGAATTTTTTTAAGGATTTCTTTTACATAAATTCTTTTGTCAAAATAGTTAGTACATATTATTAATTTTGAAATCATGAATTATTACATTATGATTTTTTTCTTTTTTGCTTAATTTATGCAATTTCTTCCTATATAGATAAATATCAAATATCTACTTTTATGTATATGAGAAAATTACAACTTAAAGATTTTGAAATATATCTAAGAGGTTAAAGCAGTCCTCTTCATCTCATTTTAATGCAAACTTACCAAATAATGATGTGACTAAAAGCTTTTTATAAGATTTATGTAATGTCCTAGATATGTTAATATAACTTTATTGCAAATATGTCACTATCTACATTATTATAATTCAAAATATGTTTGTGTTATGTGTAATGGGAATAAAAAATATTATATGACTTGATCATCAATGGATAAATATACGACTTAAAATAAAGTTTTTGACTAATAAGTTTGTAGAGAGGATTGAAGAGCTTATTGGCTTTGCTAAAAAATAGTCTGAATTTATGGTTGTAATGAAAATAAGATGCCCATGTAATGACTGTAAATGTCAAAATTAGAGTTTCCAAGATGAGGACACAGTGTGATTTTATCTTATAAAAAATAAATTCGTTAGAGACTATTATGTTCGATATAAACATGGGAAAATAGTTGTGCCACAAATAACAAAGCTTTTTGTACATAGAAGTAGTGATTCAAATGTTGTAATGGAATATGTCAATCACAACAATGCATGTGAAGCAATATGGAAGAATATTATTAGTCATTCATTCAATCTAAATGTCACTGATGATATCCCAATATCATTAACAAAACAATTTTATGGAAGACTAAAAATATAAGAAGCAGCTTGGCTAGGTAATTCATATGACTACTCAAAATTATCTATGGTGGCTATACTATTGAATTTAAAGGCAAAACATCATTTTTTAGAAATGTATTTTGATGAAATAGTGTCATCTGATTTTTTACTAAAGAATAACATCATAACAACTATATAATATAGCATATAGAAGTTAATGTGAGATTTGGGTTTTCCTATAAAAAAATACTTGGTTATATTAATGGTTGCATGATATATTAGGGCATAGACAGTGAAACAATTACATGTAATTTTTGTAAATATCCTTGGTAGAAAAGAAATATTGTTTGTAAAAGGTATAAAATAAATATTCCTTATAAAAAGATGTATTATTTTCTGTGGACACCTCATTTACAAAGATTATTTATATCTGAAGCAACTGCTAATTATATGAGTTAGCATAAAGAGAATATTATGCCATCCATCTTTTATAGATGAAATATTAAAGATATCTAATATTAAAGATAGCATGATGAGACATTACTTAAATTCTCCTTCTTAGAATTATTTTGATGATTATCATCCATCTTTTGTAGATGAAAGTCAAAATATTAGATTAGGGCTATGCATAGATGGATTTCTATAATTTGGAAAAATAGGATAATAATACTCTTATGGCTGGTTATTGTTATACCTTATAATTTACCACCATAGATAAGTATGAAAGATAAGTAAATATTTTTGTGTGTTATCGTGCCCAGTCCAAGGAATCCAAAAAAAAAGTTGGATATATTTTAGCAACCCCAGATTGTGGAGCTCAAAAATATATGGGAGGATGGTATGGAAATATATGATATATCTAGAAAGTAGATTTTCCAAATATGAGCAACACATATGTTGACTATAAGTGATTTTTCTGCATATTCAATGTTATTAGAATTAAGTACTATAGTAAAATTAGCTTTTCCTTATTGCATGAAGGACTCAGATGTATTTTTTCTGAGCAAAGGAGGAAAGACTTATTGGTTTGATAACTACCATAAGTTCTTACATGTGGAACATCCTTTTTAGAAGAATATTGATATATTTAAGAAAAACTATATAATTATAAATGGTACCCCACCTTTGAGGTTAGGTGTTCTAATAATAGATGTAATTGAAAGATATGGGTTAAAAATATTATAGATATTGAAATAGATTACATAAATGCATAAATTTCAAAAAATTATTACTATAGTTGGAAGAAACAAAGTATCTTTTGAGAGTTACCTTATTGGAGAATCAACCTAATTAAGCCCAACTTAGATATGATGCACATTGAGAAGAATATTATTGATAATATTTTTAATACTATCATGAATGCTAAAGGAAAAAAAAAGACAATTCTAAATCAAGAGAGGATTGAATGGAGTTTTATTAATATCCAGAGTAACATAGGGATAAATCAACAAATAAATTCTTTAAGGCTTGTTATAGTCTTGACAATGATGTAAAGGAAGCTTTGTATAAATTATTGATGGAGCTCAGGTTCCCTAAAGGATATACATCTAACATGGAAAGATGTGTTTATATGAATAAGTATAAGTTATTTGTGATGAAAAGTCATGTGTTCATGCAAAGGCTAATTCCCATAAAATTTCTTGAATTACTTCCAAAAAATGTTTGGGAAACATTGACTAAAATAAGTTCTTTTTAAGAATCTCACTTTTAATGTTATAACAAAGAAAAAAAATAGAGCAATTACAAAGTGATATCCACATAATTATATGTAGACATGAGAGGATTTTTTTTCTAGCTTCTTTGACTCCACAAAACATCTTCCGGTCGTCTTGACTTATGAATCCATGATAGCATGCCCTATGTAATACATATGAATATATCCATTTGAGAGGTTATATAATGTTTATTTGGTAATCTAAAAATGTAAATATATCCAAAGAATATAGTTTATTCTAATTAAGATGTTTTTCATATATCTTATAAAATTGAAAATAATTTTTGAAATAAAACCAAAGTGGAATGATCAATATGTAATGTCTACTTAGTTGAAGAGGCTTTAGTATTTTGTGCACACTATTTTTGACCACAATTTTTTAATGCACATTATAAAATATCACCAAATAATAATTATGGTATGGGAGATGGATCAGAATAACATGATATGCTTCCCATTTTCACACATGTGTGTTAATTATATGTATGAAATCAATATATATTTTGGATGACCAGAACTATCATACTTATACATGCATACATATTGTTGAACTACAAGAAATTATACCTTATATTGAGTAAGATTTAAAATCAATTTGATTCTCATTTCTTTGACATGGTATGTGATATATATTTTTTATTATTTACAATACCTTGAATATTGTTTTTGAAGAATTTATGCTAAGGAATTGAGGCAAAGAGAATCACATATTGATGATACTTTTATTAATGCAGAGCTTGACAGAGATTTCATAATTAGGTTGGAAAAATTTATCAATATATAACTTATCATTATTGCTTATAAAAATTAACATTCAACATTATATAAGTATGATTTTATCTTTTTCATTGTGTAGGAACAATTTTCATCATCAAATATATGTAATAAATAAATGAAGGATATTGCTAATTTATCATTACGAAGTTTATAAATGTATCTCATATATTATATAAATGGATATAAATTTCATACTTTGAAATATGGTTCAAATAGAGCTATAATGAATAGTGGTGTATGCATCAAGAGGTCTAACTCTAATGCATCTAATATTGATTTTTCATGGTTGACTGATTGAAATTCTACTTATGGAACATCTTGATTTACCAATTAAGAGGATAATTCTATTTAAGTATTAACAGTTTGATCCTATTCTAAATTTGATTACTAGAATTCATCATAAAAAAAACTTTGTAGATGTGCATCATATGAGATATTATCATATGAATGGGTCATTTATTTTTGTGGTGCAAGTTGAATAAGTGTGTTACACCACATATCTAACCATAAAAAGAAATTTTTGTGACTAGTGGGTAATATATAAAATAAAACCTAGATCAGTCATGGAAGTTTGTTGAAAATGATATTATTGTCACACCATTCATATGTACTTGCATTTTAAAAGAATAATATGGAACTTCATCTAATCATTCATGAGGCATATAGTAGGGTTAAAATATTGCTTGATGGAGATGGAAACTATTTGGACATTGATGATGACCATGTTGAAGAAGATAATGAGGAATTAATTATATAATTAAATCATGATGAATATGTAGATAAAAATGATTTGTTAGAAAATTTTGACTTCCATGTTATGTTATCTTGCTTATTTTGTGAACTATTATAATTTGGTTGTTAAATGAAAAAAAAAATCATTTTTGTGAATATCAATGTGTTTATCATTATATTTTATGATTATGACATTTTCATGACATGTTTTTATTGTCTTTGTATTTTTTAATATTTATATAACTTTATTTTGGTATGAAAGATTACACTATTAGTAGCCAAGGATAAAATATGTGGGGGGGGGTTAGAAGAAGTCAACTAACATTTTGTGGAGGAAGAAATCAACATTTATTCAGTGACAAAAACACTATAAATGTCTCTATACATTATTCTATACATATAGAGGATACGTTGGCATTACCTCATCATGAGACATACCTATTGACTACCACTAATATTCTATCTTCATCTCATTTTGCTTTATAAGATATTATTAGCTTCATCACACCTATCTTAGAAGGTCCATGTGTTGGTACTATATCATCTAAAATGTCTAGATATTCACAATCCATAGTTTACATGTCAAATTAAGAAAAACTTCATTCAGCCCATAATTGACAAAGAATAGTAAGTAGTATTTTGAAATTTTCTACATATATGCATTATTATTTTTCATTATTTTTGTTTGTAAAAAAATTTAATAACCACCCATGAATGAAATTATAAGTAAATGATTAAGGTTAAAATATGATAATTTTAATTAATAATAGACTATGATTTTGCTGCTTATCAAATATTATCATTTAGAATTAAAATAATATTTATGTTATGAAGTTTTGGATACGAAATAAAAATGTATAAAATATTAATTTAATAGCAGAAAAAATGGATATATTTTGTTTATATGTGTATGTACATGCTGACTTTAAATTACTTGCAAGTTTATTCCTTCTACTTTTCATACAATAAGAAAGATATTTAAGGAGAAACTAATTGTAGAAGATATAAAGTGGAGCAATATACCCCCAAATATGAAAGAATTTTATTGGGAACAATTTGAAGTACAAATTTGATGCATTTACATGTTTTTCAATTTGGTTTAATATAAAATAGTATTAAAAAAATAAATTACAATCTATTCTTATTTTATTTGGTTTTTGTAGAAAAAAAAATATAAATGGAATACCACTTTGGTAGTCTCAGTGAAGGATACATGGAAATATTTGGCAAGTGTCAGATAAAATGACAAGCTTGGCAAATAGAGAAAAAAGTATGATAAATATGAAAAGCCTAATAATATTCCTATTAATATTTGGATAAAGTGGTGGAGATACTGAAATAGTGAGAAGTTTAAGGTCTTGTTCAAGATGACATCAATTAGAGAAAGCATGTGAAAGATTAAGACATTCAAAACATATTGGAGGTTCAAATGTGACCTACCAACATTCAATATATTTGATAAATTTATCATTCATATTTTATTATTTTTTGAATTTTGTGAATGCAAATGATAATATATGCATCAAAATGTATCATGTATCTTAATAGTAACTATTATTTATTTTTAGGAGTCTAAGTTGTGACCTCCACCAATACCATTTGAGGTATTCAAGTAAATGAACAAAAAGAAGGATAGATTATTTGTGGATTAGAGCTCAAATGATATTAAAGTAACTTTCTCAATTTGCATTTGTAGTGTTATATGTAAATTATAATTAATGAAAGAAAACAATGTAAAATAAATTATTTTTTGGCATTCACTAAAATTAATATGCAAACTCAAGTCTTTTTTACCATTAGCGATGAGTTATTATATATGGACTCATTAAATGTAATGACTAATTTTATTTTTTATATTAATTTTTAGTAGGGTAATAAAAAGTTCATGTGCTAGTATAAATATTATTTGAATATAGTAATGATAAGTTATGTTATATTTTAACAATTGTAAGAAGTTGAGGAAAATATGGTTATCATTACTTCATGATTATCATATCCTTCTATTGAGGCACCAAAGATTGATATTGCATATATTTACCTTCAGGCTATTAGAATGGAGCCAAAAATATTCAGGGTATGGTCTGGGTACCCATGCATCTACATTTTATCCAAGTTTTATTTTGAGTTCTTCATCATCTTCTTATTACAATAATCTATTTGATGAGAATTTGTCCGAGGAGATGTAGGAAATTTAGTATAGTATATAATTCATTTTGTCATCTATTTATAGGTATAAGTATTAATATGTTATGTTTAAGCGATTGGATATGTGGCATTGGGACGCTAATGAGGGTCCTACTACCTGGTCAATGGACTGGAAAAATTTTTGGAGCATAACTCGATCCATTTGAAGATTCAATCCATTTTGTTTTATGTAGTATATTAATTGATATATATATATATATATATATTGTATCTATAATCATGAGTGTGCACTCTGTTCTTCTTATTTCTCACTTTTGTATTAAAATATTTAGGGTTAATAAATCAGTAAGTGCTAAGCATTTTTTCTAGTGGACATAGCTAGTCATATTGAATGGTTAGTAAACCACATTAAAACTGGTATCTATAGTGATTATGTTATGTTCTACACAATCTATCGATTTTATGTTTCAACATTATCACTTATATACATAGTATAAATTCTAACATTCAAGATACCTTGTAAAGAAAAAATGATGAGATGCAATAAAAGAATGAATAGATGCAAAAAGAAATTGAATAAATGAAAAAAAAAGAGAGCCAGAAAGAGTGAAAAGAGAAGCGGAATAAATGAAAAGACAAAAGGAAATGCAATAGAAGATTTTGAAAATGGAGAAAATAATATGCAAGTTGAGAGAGGCTCAATCTCTTTTTCATCATTTTGAAGAAGATCTATCCAGATCTCCGTAGGACAATACTCATCTCAACAAGGATTCATAATTTTTTGTTTGGTTTTGTTATTACTTTTTTTGCAATGGAAGTTTTAGTTGTGGAATTTTGATTTTTGTGTTAATTTTTTTGAAGTTATGAATGTATACGATAATTAATGGACTTTTATATTTATTATTTGATATGTTAATCTGTAGTGGATATTATGTGAATGTCATTGGATGAATAATATGTGCATGTACTTACTGGATTGTAGGTTATATGGTTTCTATATGTATTTGTATATTGTATATAACATATATAAACTACAACCAATGGGATACGTTCTTGTTGTAAAAAATAAAAATGGAAAATGGTATTTCAAAATTCATTTCTAATTTAGAAATAGATCTTGCATCTATATTATATTTTGTCACTAATTTAGCAACGAAATCAAATATCCTATTTCCATCGCTAAAATTAGTGACAGAAAAATTCCATCACATATTTTAGAAATCTTGGACATTATCCGTTTCTAAAATTTTAAAATAAACACTTTATAAATGGAATCATTCCATTCTCTATGGAGGTTGCTATTTGAACTGTGATTTGTGAACATTGTGATGGAATTAGAAATGGATTTGCGCATTTCTAATTCCATATTTTTCGTGTAGTATGTGTGGGTAAATTTTTAATTATAGGTATATATATATAGATGTAAGTGTATCTATTTATAGATGTGAGTGTGTGTGTGTGTGTGTGTGTGTGTAACTTTTATTTTTTTTAAATGAAACTAAAATTGAAAAGTAGTTTCACATTTTGTGGGCAATTTCCAAAATTGAGAACTAGCAAAAAAATAATATTTTTAAACATTGACACGTCAGTGAGATAGCAAAATTGAATTTATGATTTTGGAGCTCCAAAATTTAAATATTTTATGTTTTTAAGTATATTTTTTAAAATACTCTTAATGGGGGCACTACAACATAAATATTTTCAAGTTGAAATCCCAAAACATAATTTTTTATATTAAATCTGCAATATCATAATTGTTTTATTCTCATAATGTTTTATTGAGTTTCTGAAATAAAAATTTTGGTTACAAACCAAAGTATAAAATTCACATTTACCTTAAATAAAACATTTAAAAGCTAAATACATTTTAGAAAGGTGGAAACATTTTGTTTTAAAAATTATTCTCCAACTTTATATATTATAGTTTTATTGCATTTTAACTTAACCCTACCTAATAAATTTACATTTTGCATATTTATCAACTTTAATTAAATGGAAAAAAATATGTTAAGGTCCCAAAATAAAAACAATTATGTTTTGGGACCTTTTTTTTATATATTTTTTTAAGAATCCAAAACCAAAATTATGTTTTGGTGCTCAAAATGTGGGAACCCATAAAATATTATTTATATAAGCATTACAAAAATAAGAAAAGAAATGAACATATTATTTTCAAAAATAATATTCTAACTATAACATTAATATATGTGTATATAACTTGTAAATTTTATATGTTTACATAACATTATATATAATTCTATAAACATTTACTATTTATATGTTTATATAATGTAAATTTTATATATATATATATATATATAACATTTACACAAATATATATCTATTTATATAAATGTGTATATTATAGAAACTATTTATATGCTATATAAAACTTATAAATGTTTAAATATTTTTATAAATGTTTATAAACATTTACATGTTAATATAACATATAAATGTAATACATATATAATGTTTATAAAAGCATTTATACATTTATACAATCGTATATATATATCTAATGGTTATAACGTTATATATACACATAGTAGTTTTAACATTTTTATAAATGTTTAAACATATACATTTACACAACGCATACATATTAAGTGTATAATGTTTATATAGTCATAGAAATAAATAAATAAATAAATAAATAAATAAATAAATAAATATATATATATATATATATGTGTGTGTGTGTGTGTGTGTGTGTGTGTGTGTCTATGTCTGTGTGTATTAAATATATATATATATATATATAGTGAAATGTATATATAAACCAATTTAAACATAACATTAATTAAAATGTCTATATATATATATATATATATATATATATATATATATATTCTTGTGTGTGTGAGTGTTTATATCATACATTATATAAACATCATATATATTACATTTATACCGTATATATACATATAATTGCTTTATCATTTTTATAAATGTTTATATATGTTTATGTAAATGGTATAGACAATGTCTATATGTTATGTAAATGGTATAGACAATGTTTATATGTTATATAAATGTTTTAATAGTTTAATCAACATTCATACATTTATAAGTAAGGCATATACATATGCATAACATTTATACATTTAGGTATATACCTTTATATAAATGGTATACATTTATTTGTTATGTGTGTGCATGTGTGCCTGCGCAGAAAGAGAGAAAAAAGTTATGCATTGTGTGTCTGTGTGTGTGTGTGCGCATCGGATATATTATTTATAAAAACAACATACCTTTAACAAGAATAATATTTTCGAAAAAAGTATTATTACTTGTTTGATTTTTTTTTTTGAGGAATATTTTTCTATTTCCCATTTTTGAGAACCTAAGATTTAAATTATTTTGGGAAGTATAGCATGATTTTCACTTAATTAAAGGTACCTATCATTTTGAAATGTTATGATGACAAAATCACTCATTTAAGTTTTTTCATGTATATATAAATTGATATATATCTATATATATATATATGTTTTAATATATATACATAAATATTTACAAGTTTATATATGCATGCATGCATGTATGTATGTATATGTGTGTGTGTATGTATGTGTGTCTGTGTGTGAAGGGGAATTTGTGTTTTGGTGCATCAAACACAAAAAACTAAAAAAAAATCTTTTATTAAATTAAAAAAATTGTATCAATATGTAAAATAATTATATTTTTGTGCACTAAAAATCAAAAATCTGATTTTTCCCCTACTTGACACATCAACATACATAGAAAACAAAAAAAAAAAAATTAAATTTCCATAGAAGTCACGACAAGCATGTCGTATGGCATAGAGCAAGATGGTATTTGAACCCACAACATTAACCTTATCAAGCTATATACGCCAAATAAATTTCCTACCTAAGATATATATATATGTATATATTTATTTATTCGTGTGTATGTGTATATATGCAACATTTTATATAATATAAATATATAAATATAAACATATATAAATATATATAAATAAAAAAAATAAAATATATATATATATAATGTGTGTGTGGCTATCGGGTATATTATTTCTGAAAACAACATACGTTTAACAAGAATACTATTTTTGAAAAAAAGTAATATTGCGTCTTTTTTGATTTTTTTTGAGTATTTTTATATTTCCCATTTTTGAGCAGCAAAATATAAATTATATGGGGAAGTATAGAATGATTTTCACTTAATTAAAGGTACTTATTATTTTGAAATGTTATGATGGCAAAATCTCTCATTTTAGCTTTTTCATGTATATATAAATTGTTATATATATATATATATATAGGTTTTAATATATTTACAAAAATATTTATAGGTCTATATATGCATGTATATATGTATGTATGTATATATGTATATATGTATATATCTATATATGTATATATGTGTATATGTATATATGTGTATATGTTTATAAGTATATATATATGTATGTCTATGTGTGTGTGTGTGTGTTTGTGTGTACACACACACACACAATATAAATGTCATGTTTACTAAAAATCAAAATTTTTATATTTAGTATACTAAAATTTAATTAGTTTTCTGATGCAGTTTTTAAAAATAAAAAAAAAATCTTTTTTAAAATTTTTATTGTAGTTGACGCACCAAAGGACAAATCTCTCTATACATGCAGATTTGTCTTAAGTAGTTAGAAGAAAAATAAGGAAAATATTTTTATAGTATTGTTATTTTACATGATGGGAGCACCACTAGTTAGAAGAAAAATAAGGAAAATATTTTTATAGTTGGAACTTACAATTTCCAAGCCCAATTTTTAATATATATATATATATATGAACAACATAAACTTTTTCTTATTCACAGTACTAAAATATTTAAAATATAAAATTTCCTAAAATAATATTTGTGTCATAAATATTTTGTAATGAATGACCATCATTTTTAAAATACACTCGGCTTTCTTATAATGCATTTTGGTTTTCTTAGAGTTATAATCTTGGCCTTCTTGAAACTCTATAAATAGATCTAATCAGTGTCAAAAATAATGATCCATATTTTTATAAGTCTATAATCTCTAGTACATCAGATTTAATTGAAAGTTCCATAAGAACAAATATATTGCTACCAAATGGAATTAGATTCAATATTAATTATGTATTATATTTTAGCAAATCAATAAGAAATTTACTTAGTTTTAAAATATCAATAAAAATGATTATCATATTAAAACTATAAATGATTGTAATAAAGAATATTCATTCATTACCGCTATAATTTTTCAGAAATAGATTATCTTGGAAAAGCTCCCAGCAATCTTCTCTGAGTTATACCGTACAATTATAAAGTCAATCGAGTCAAATGCTATAATGAACCAAAGATTTAATGACCCAAAGTTTTTACGTTCTGCCAAAATAAGCTAGGTCATCATGGATCTTCAATGATGTGGTGAATCATAGAACAATCATATGGGCATCTATTAAAGAACTAGCACTACAAGAAAATATATATTTAGCTAGGAAAATTTAGCTAGGGATCAATCCCTAGCTAAATTGCGAGGGATTACCTAGAAAATAACAAGAGATTTATGATTTTTTATTTTAATAAAAATTTGCAAAGGATTAGCGAAGAATTAGTCATGAAATTTTTTTCGTAAATTCCACTAAAGAAAAGCGGAGAATTTAGCGACGGATTAGCGATAAAAAATTATCATAAATTCTGCTCAAGAAAAGCGGAGAATTTAGCGACGGAATATCCATAGCTAATAAAATCATGAACTTAGGGACGGATTTAGCGAAAGAATATCCCTGGCTAATAAAATTCATACTTTAGCTACAGATTTAGCGATTAATTTTTCTTAGTTAATAAAATTCATAATTTAGTTACAGATTTAGTGACTGATTTTTTCTTGCTAATATAATCTGTAATTTAGCCACAGATTTAGTGACGAATTTTTTATAGCTAATAAAATTCATAATTAGCTACGGATTTAGTGACAAATTTTTCCAAGCTAATAAAATTTATAATTTAGCAATGGATTTAGTTAAGTAATTTTTATAATAAATTATTATAAAAATGATTTGCAAAGAGATTTTTACGTGTTCCTAAACAAGTATTTAGGGATGGCATCGGATCGGATTTGGATCGGATTTTTCAAAATCCATATCTGATCCTAAATAAAAATAATATATCCATATCCATATCCATATACTAGGGATAAAAAAAATTTAAATCCATATCCTATCCATCGGATTTCGGATATTCTCCACGGATATCAGATTTATCCATGCGATATTAAGACGTATTTTGCTAACCTATGACACCAGTTATAATTTCAGGATTTATAAATTTAAGAATATAAACCAAAGTCTAATGTTAATAAAACATCACAAATCAAAATATTTGTATCAAGTGACAAATTCAAAATGTTTAACATCTTAAACAAGTTTCAACAAGGTTTGATAGACTTCATCTTCATAAAAGTTGATAAAAATGTTGTCATCGATCATGTGTAATCTCGAATCCTACAATTATAAAAAAAAAACTTAATATTTGAATACTTAAATTGCAATATGAATTAAAATTTATTAGTTATAAAATTTAATACCTTCATCATGCACATGAATATCTTCTTCATAAATTGATGCATAACCATCTGAAATGAACAAGTCATCTCCACCTAGAAAAAAAAATATAAAAAGAAAAATAATATTAAAATTTTACAAATATTATGAAATTATAGGTAAATAAAAAATAAATGATCAATGAAATAAATTTACCATCATGTTTTGTCACTTCACTCCACAACCAACTTTGAGCACACATCAATGCTTCTATCATCTTCGGATTAAGTCGATTACAATGAGGGCTAACTAATCTCCCACTAGAACTGAATGCAGACTCTGAAGCAACAGTAGATACTGGAATTGCTAATATGTCTCTTGCAATAGTTTGCAAGACATGATACTTTACCCCATTCAACTTCCACCATAATAAAATATCAAACTGAGAATTTTCAGGCAAAACATCTTCCTCCAAGTAATGGTCCAATTCATTTCTGAAACTATTAGTTTTATTAGTCTTTATCATTTTCACAAACAATTGATAATCACTATCGATAGTTATTGAACTCTCTTTTGAAGTTGAAGTGACCGTTCCATGTACTGCAGATTCTGTATTAGTCCCTTTATACATTCTAGTATAATATTCCTCCATCAACTCATAACAAAGTCGTTGAATGTTGCTAATTTGTTCACTAAAGTCATTTGGATAAATCAAAGGAAAGTAAAAGTGTAGCAAAGTCCTAGGGTCCAATATTGCAGCAACACCCATCAATTTATGGATCACATTCTAATATGCATCAAATTTTGCAATCATACTCTTTGTCATTGTACTATTTACTACATTGAAGTATATGAGCCATTCATTCAATGTCATTTTAATTCTGCAAATCACAAGAAAAAACATATTGGCAGTGGGATATCTTATCCCAGAAAATAACTCATTGACATTATAGAACAACTCCAACCTATCACAAACATCCTTTGTAGTCTCCCATTCTGCTTCACTAGGCACAAGCACATAGTGTGACTCAAACAACTTAAGTCTAGGAAACACATTTTTATAAGCCAAAGCAGTTTTAAGCATTAGATAAGTGGAGTTCCACCTTGTTGGACAATCCAAACCCAATCTTCTAGTACAAGGAACTTTCATTTGTCTACAAACATCATCAAACCTTTCTATTCTTTTTGGAGATGCTGTCCAAAAAACTACACTGTCCCTGACATTATCAATGGCATGCTTGATCACATCTAAACCAATCCTAACAATAAGGTTCAAGATATGTGCAGCACAACGCATACGAAGTAAAGACCCATCATTCAATAAGCAATCAACACTCAATTTTTCTTTTATCTTACCAATCATGCTATCATTAGTAGAGCAATTATCCACTGTAATAGCGGATATCCTTGAGTCCACATTCCACCCCAGCATAGCATCTATCAACACCTCTGTTAGCACATCACTTGTATGAGGGCAAGAGACATAAATAAACCTGAAAAAATAACAAAATTATCAATAAAGTAAACAATGAATAAATATATATATATACTTAATTTAAGAAAGAACATGTTAATTTGTTATACCTCAGGATTAGACTATGTAATGTCCAAGATTTATCAATGAAATGTGTTGTAACAGACATGAAACCCCTTTTTTGGTTACTAGAAGTCCACATGTCTGTTGTAATAGCAACTCTACTATCATTATTCTCGATCAACTGCATGACTTTATCCCTCTCTTCCCCGTAAATGTTCAAGATATGCTTCTTCACAGTATTACGGCAATGACACTTGAAAAGAGGTTGAATAGTAGTTGAGAAATCTCTAAATCCTTTATGCTCCACCATCAAAAGAGGATAGTCATGGAGAATAATCATCTTTGCTAATTTCTCTATTCCCTATTTTTCATTAAATGCACCAGAAGGTCCAGAATTAACATTTCCTTTCGAATCAGTTTTCAAAATCATTTGCCTTTTGTCACCCCCAGCTGATTTTCTTCTAGGACACCTATCAAAATATTGCTTCAAATGCGACGTACCATAGGATGATTTACCCACAAAAAGCTTTTTACAATAATTGCATTGGGCCTTATCTTCATTATTAACAACCAGATGAGTGGGGTGTTTCCACATAGGACTTCTAAAAGTATTACCATCTTTTCCTTGTTTAAATTCACAATCAACTGGTACTAATTGAGTGGAGAGTCCACCTGAGTTTCATCCAATTGGAGCTGATTCTTGTGTGCTAGCAACACTACTGCTACAAGTGCTAGATTGTGAATGTGCCATATTCTATACAAAAAAAAAATCACAATCAAATATAACTTAGATGCCTTAGTACAGGTTATTCTAAATAAGCTGTATTGCTCAAAATAAAAAAAAATTATAGTCACATAAATGATCATTAAAGAAATCTATATCTTTAATCCTATAACTAGTATAGTGGTTCATGCAAAATGTAGGTAAACATATCAAATTTGTCAAATATAACCTAATTAAACCCACAACTATTTACTATTCACTATTCCGAATTCACTATTTTGATTTACTATATACTATTACGAATTCACTATTCACTATTCTGAATTACTATTCTGATTCACTATTCTGTATTCTGAATTTACAATTCTGATTCACTATTTACTATTCCGGATTCACTATTCTGATTTACTATTCACTATTCTGATTTACTATTTACTATTCCGAATTCACTATTCACTATTTTGAATTCACTATTCTGATTCACTATTCACTATTCCGATTCACTATTCACTATTCAAGTGAAAAACTGGTGAAATCCCATGATTTCGGTACTCACGCGTACCTCGCGTTGAGTAGAGTAACTTTAACTCTTGGTCATAAATATTTTGACCTTTAAAATGATGTAAATCTGAAAAAAATTAAAAATTAGAAATTTATGAATTTTTACCTGAATTCACGGCTAAATCCTATGCTTTTGGTATCTATGCGTAGCCCTCGTAGTATACAGCAACTTTCGTTCTTTGCCCAATAAATTCCGACGGTCCAAAACTCAAAAATTAAAGAGAGAAAAATAAAATAAAAAAAAATTAGAAATCGTTTCTCCTCTAGTGTGCGCCTCCTACTCCAGTAACTCCACTACTTGCTTGATTTGTATTTTTTTTTATTTTTTTTCAATGTGGGACCCATGTGTCCCACTTTGTCTATTTTAGTCTATTTCAGCTTCAAAACACATCATTTTATTCTGGTTTCAATTGCATTTATCTTAAATATTTGAAAATTTTGAGATTTTTCTAAAATCTCATTATCAGGTTTTACTCTATACTCGTCACCTAAAAATTCGTAAAATATTCTGATTGTCTCAGAATTCAATGAAATTTTTCTATGTCACTAGATTTCGCAAGACAAATCTAACGGCGAAATCCGTTTCGTCATCTGAGATTGTCTCAGAATTCGCAAGACGAATCTAAAAATTCTCATTATATATGGACTATATTTTATATATATATATATATATATATATATATATATATATATATATATATATATATATATATCTCTCTCTCTCTGTGTGTGTATTATATCTAGTAGAACAGATCAGATATAATTGGATCAGATCGGATATCCGCATGTTCGGGTCAGATCGGATATGGGTTTCGGATCGGATATGCCTAAATCCATATCCATTCAAAAAAATCGAATTTTATTCATATCCATTATCCAGTCAACGGATTTTTCTACTGTTTGACCAGATCGGATCGGGTCGGAAATCCACGGATACGGACACATTTGCCATCTCTACAAGTATTTGTTCGCATATATAAACCGAGTGGCAGAAGTGCATCATTTTTTGCTAAATTTCCTAATCATCTGATTAAAATCAATGACAAAACCACTGTAGCTCACTCAACTCAAGTGTGTAGATTTTGAAACATCCAGGATTTGAGGCATCTCTCTTACCCTCTCGTTATTTAACTGTGAGTGTTCATTTTAAATTCTTTGTCATTGCTATGTTAGAGCTTCTTTATTAGTATTCATTATGAAATTAAGATGTATTATGTGTATTGTTTCAGCATGTTTATTATTTTACCCTGACTAAATATTCATTATGATATTGAATGTTTATTTATCACCTGATGTACATATTCCGGTGTCATTCATATTGTAGTTGGTAAATATTGTTGACGTTCACCACTTGTTATAAGACGTTCCAAATATGTCTTAAATAGCATGCACATTGAAGTTTCAAGACACTAGTTACTTACACTGGATTTTAATGAATGTGAATATTTTTAACAAATTTGCATGTGCCCGATGATATGATTGTGAATACTTGATTAATAAAATGTGTTTTTTTTTGAAGTTTTATGAGTGATTTTTTTTTGGTGCTAAGTTTATTGTTCCTGCTGTTATTGTTTTTTCATTTAATAAAGGTAGTTATTGATGTGTCAGTTTAGCATGTAATACGGAGGCAATTGACAGTGATAAGATTCTAAATATGCTGTACCATTGAAAGTTTGATTCATTTTCATGTTGTAGAATGAATCATTGAGATTCTTTCTAATGTAATATGGTGTTGGTAGTGTCTCATCAACATGATGAATAGCCTTGGATGGTTGAAGGAATTAAGAAGCTTGACAGTCAAATGCTTGGCTTTAAAAAATTTTTTTTTATCTCCCCATTCCTTAGCCGACATTTGGGCCTCGGGGCTGGAGTTGGCAAGACTTGTCCCAACCGATGTTAAGCAATCTATCAAGCACCTGTCATAATTATATAACTTCCATTCGACTTGTATGAGTTGTCTCCAAGTTCAATAACCTTGAAAGAATATTTGTGGTGAAAATATCACGCCACTAGAAGGGGACAATAAATGTTTGTAAAAATATAGTTTGAGAGTTTAACAAGTGGTGTTTACTATCAAGGTCATGATAGACGAGCACCGCCAGCACATACATCTAGTAGAGACTTGAGAGGATGATGAAGAGATGTTTCCAAAAAATTATAATAGAGTGCAATGACAAGTGACGTGAGTTTTGAAAAGTAAATGTTTTGACTTCATGAAATTGCAAAATCATACCTAGTGTCTATTATTTTTTAGTCCAGGGTAAATAATAATTGCTGAGTTTAAACTAGAATTTACAAGCCTTTCATTATTCAGACATACAAATAATAATAGCCAAGACAAATTAGGGAAGGCTTGTCTAAGATGAGAAAGAAGTGTTCCTCAGCAACACAAATAAAGGGTGACTTGGGCTTATTATACGAGGAATAAAAAATAAATTACAAAAAAAAAATACAAGTTATTGCAAAGTAGACTTTCTTTCAAGGGAGCTTAAAAGGAATGATGAAAAAGAAGTTAATCAAAGTTGAATTAGAATAAAGATTTTCAATGTTGTTATTGCACAAGGATAGATTGAGTTACTAAAAACAGTATGTTAGGGGAAAGTAGCATAGTGAAGAAGATTCACTCTATAAAATTAGCATATTTAAGAGCAAAATAACAACTTTAAAGGTACATTGAGATCAAGAGGGTGCGTAGGTGGCAACTTCAAGGTAGTTGCTAAGTTGCCATTGAATTAATAAAATGGTGTAATGACAATATGATAATGTCTTTATAGTAGCTAGCACTCTATAAAGGAATTAATAAATTTGATTGAGTTCGTAGATGTATCTAGTTTCAAAATACATTTACGGCCATAAGAACAATTATGCATGTATATGAGTATGACTAACAAATCTTATGTTTTTATTTGTTAAGAAATTTGAGTGATCTCACCTATAATTAATGAGGAGATTATAAACTGAACATACAATTCGTTTTAATATCATAGAACAAATGGAAAGTTTCAATTGTTGTGTATTTAATTTATCATGAGATTATGTAATTAGTTCTTATGAAATTCGAGAGTGATCTTATAGATTATGTAATTGATCATGAGATTTGAGGTTTTCATGATTGTTGTGTATTTAAATGGGTCCATGTCACCATATCCTATTGTTTTTAATGACATCATTCATAGACTGATAATTAGTTCTATTAGAAGGCATATGGGGGCATATGGAGATATGTCATTGTATGCTGGTTCATGTAAAACACAATTAAATCTTTTCATGAAGTTAAAAGAGATGTGGAGTTGAGATTTTGTTATGAAGGTTTTCAAAATGAAAAATCAAATCTTAAAGGATCAATAGCCGCTCTAGTTGACATCGCTGCTTCCATATCAATGATTAAATCTATGATAAATATCAAGTATTAGGTTAGGTGGCAATTCAAACCCTTTGCCCCCCAACATGATCCAGCTTGATATGAACTTTGTCCAAGCTAGGTTAACCTCCTTCGTGATGTCAGATGTGCTATTTGCTTGGTGGTGGGGTGCTTGTAGTGCAAGCATGGGGTCCTATCAGTAGTTTTTTAAATTTTTTAAAAAATTATGTTAATACTTTTTCAAAAAGAAATGAATAGATTTTTTAAATATCTAGAAAGATTTTGGGACCATGTTAAGTCACACTAACATAACATGATCGCCATTCAAGCTCGGCTAACCTCACCACAATGATTGGGCGATGTTGGGCTAACCTCGCCACCATGATTGGGCAATGGTGGGCTAACCTCACCATGATGATTGGACAATGTTAGGCTTACTTTTTGCGGGTAGACTTGGCTCAGCCTAGGTCCCTAACAATGGGGGCTCATCATGGCAAGACAATATGTTGCTCATCCACAAGTCGAGCAGGTCCAAATGGGCTAAAATAACATTCTAGCCCAAGTTTGCATATATTGAATGGTGATCATGCAAAGATACCACCCCTAAAATTTTCTAGATCTATAAAAAATCTACTGATTTCTTAATGTAAAAATATTAATACAATAATTTCTTAAAACAAATACTGGGACAATGCTCATGCAACAAGCACTCTATGAAATAAATGACACATCACAAATGTATACGTGGCAATACACAATAATAGTTTAAAATCCACATTTCATATGTCTAAGGGTTTTACTTATATAGGACACATCATACCCATCACGGCCAATTTCAACATAATACCCAATCAGATCGTCATCACTTAAGAATATGCTACGACCACTTTGCCGCATACTCAATCTTAATTGCAAGAAAAAAAAAATCATTAACATGGGAGTCGTCAATAATAAAAGTCTTTATTTATTCCTGATTCTATCTCCAATATTGATTCCCTAGAATAACTAACACATTCCATCAAACTAATATGTGAACTTTGTTATTTGAAAATTATAGATTACATGAAATTTTTCAATTGAAGTAATTATTTAGTTTGCGATGTTGATTGTGAACGAAAATTCCATAATCAACATTAGAGGATGAACTATTGTTGTGGACTATTATTTATGTTTTTTATTTTTTTATATATTACAAATAAACCTAAAAATTATAATATATTATATTACTAGAGATACATAATGCACATTAAATAATAAGTCAAGTGTATATAAAATATATTTAATTCTTTCTGATTTAATTTTAGAATATAAAATAATTCCAATATTATAGAATATAAATTTCATTCCAATATGTTATTTTTTGTTGCTTATGTATTAAATCAATTGTTGTAAATGAACATCTTCAATATATGAATCCTAATACAATGCACATTATTATATAAGTGTGTGTGTCTGCGCGCACGTGCATGTGGGTAGTTTTTTGAAAAAATAATTATTTTTTGTTTTTTGATGCTTCTTTGTACTGGGTCATTAAGATTTATAGTGTACCAAAATAAAAATATTTTCATTTTTTGTGTACTTGTATATTCTTAAATATTAAAAATTTGATTCCTTTTTTATAAACTTTTTCCCATCAATCTAAGCATAAAATTTGAATCACAAATTGATTGGACACTTTTTAGTTAGTTTAGTGATTTTAAAAAGTTGTCATCTTCTTTAGTTGTCACAACTAGTAAATTAATATATAAAAGTACTCGGTAGAACATTTTCATATTAAAATCATAAATCTTTTTTTTTTTAATCAATGTCATTGGAGAGCATCACCTTTGAAAATCTTTTGACTGTCTAGCTCTCTCACTTTATTGGGATAATTATGTTTTGGGATATTTTTCGAAAAAATTTTTAATATTTATTAACTAAAATTTTGATATTTTTTAAAAAGTCACAAAACTAAAAATAAATTAAAAAAAAGTACACCCAAATTCGTAAGTATCAAGCTGTCATCGCCCCTCGCCCACGTTCTCGCCCACGCTCTCGCCCACACGGCTACACCCTAGCCCACGCCCTCGCCCTCGCCCACGCCCTCCCCCACGCCCACGCCCATGCCCTCCCCCACGCCCTCGCCCCTCACCCACGCCCTCGCCTCTTGCACCTCGCCCCTCGCCCACGCCCTCGCCCTTTCCCACGCCCTTGCTCCTCACCCTCGCTCGACGCCGAGCTCCTGGAACTCGAAGGTGCTCGAAGCCGAGCTCCTGGTGCTCAAAGGAGCTCGACGCCGGGCTCCTGTAGCTCAACCGAGAACTCGAGCTCTTGGTAGAGCTCCAGGAGCTCGGCTTCGAGCGGCTTCGAGCTGGGCTTCGAGCTCCTTCGAGCTCGGCTTTGAGCTCCAGGAGCTAGCCCTCAAAAATCGGGACCCGCCGTCGAGTTCCAGGAGCTCGGCATCGAGCGGGGGCGAGAGGCGATGGCGTGGGCGAGGGGCGATGGCGTAAGCAGGGTGAAGGGCTTGGGCGAGGGTAGCTTAGTACTTACGAATTTTAGTGCATTTTTTTTTAATTTATTTTTAATTTTGTCACTTTTTTAAAAATATAAAAATTTTAGTTTCTAAATCTTAAAAATTTATAGGGAAACACTCCAAAACATAATCCCCCCCCCCCCCCCCCCCCCCCCTTTCTTCCTCACGATTCTCCATTTTCTTATTCAATTGTATTTTATAATTACTTTCAATCGTACCTCCTCATCTTCCATTGCTCATACCATCATTTGATCCAAGAACCAAACAATCCTCGTGTTACCCTCAAAACTACAAATGTCAAAGCTAGCTACCACCATAAATATCATAATCACATAGAGTCTCTAAATCAAGTCTACTAGAAGGATATTACCTTTATGGCTCTCTAGATGGTCGTCATGCTAGTTTTCCATCAACCATCACCACTGGTAATAACCTAGCCTCAAAACTTCTCTACATAATGTGATTACGCCATGATCCTTTTCTCTTTACCACATTCTTGGGTGTTATCTCTCTACCCATCCAACTTTTTCTTGTCCATACCCATGGATGATAAAATGGGACTGGCCTGGCTGGCAGGATGAGATAACATAGTAAATGAACTAGTTAGGAAGTGGTTGAGAATTAGCTAGTTTTGGGGGAAACAACTATTTCCCAAATTTGATTAAATTTTTCTAAAATGACATTGTTTTGACATTGTTTAGTAACCATGGCTTGTTTCAGGGGAATCAACTAGTTCCCAAATGAGTTTCCATCTTGAGATCAAATGCTTATTGTAGATTAATTATGTTGACTTAAGACAACAATAGAGATATCCACTTCTTTAATAGCTAGCATGAGATGTGGAGCATGCTGCCTAAAGAATAAAGATCATAATAATCATCTAAATGATGATTGATGCATTGATTGCATATTAAAAAATGCATATCAAATTTTTTAATATGTAATTCTTTGATTATTTAAGCTTATTTTTGTTTGATGATTATAATTATTTTTTATTTATAATTTAATAGAAAAATAAAAAATACAATCAAATTCTTTTTATTAAGATTGAACTATAAATTCATAATCAAAAATAAATAAGACTGACCCTGCATAAGATCTTATTTCAAAAGAAAGATATGCAGATAGAATAAAAACCATTGTTATTTGTATTATAATAAAGTTATAAATGGCATGAGAAATATTAGAATTAAAAAAAAATACCTTACCTAGAGTTCAAGGAGATATTAGACCTTGTAAAGTTGTTCTTCTTGATGTTAGGTTTCTAATAAAAAATTCTTTGTAGAAGATTATGAAATCTAAGAAAGCAACTCAAGAAACTTATGAATATGTAAATCCATATGACTCTAATGTGTCACTATTTAAAGGAGACATGTTATAAAATGAAAAAAAGGTTCAAGAGTAACAAAATATTATACCATTAAATAGTATAAAAATGAAAAAAATAATAGTAGATAACTATTTGCAGCAAGAACCACTCAACGAGCTCAACATTCTATCAAAGTGTATTAGTTGGGAAAAAATTTATTTGGAGAGTAAATATGGTTATTGTGAGATTCTTTTATGATGCATGTATTATTAGTAATGGTGTAAATTGATTCTACTACAAACCAATGTTAAATTTTATAACTATTAATGGTCATGGATATAAAGGTCTATTTTATTATCAAATGTAGTAGTCTTTTAAATGATGCAACTCAAGAAATTCAGTTACTTGTAAACTTTTATCATGAGATATGGGCTAAAGTCATGTATATAATAATGGTTGATAATTGGACAAATAATAGACATGTAATAGACAATTCTTTTTTTATGATCCTCAGCATAATATTAGTGAAATCTGCTAATGCTTTAGATATTATGAATGGTGCAATTAATATCTTTCGAATATTTGAAAGGTTATTAAATGGGAAAGTCCAAGCAATGTAGTGTAGACGGTCATTGATAATGTAAGAAATTATGTGGCTGCAAGGAGAATAGATTCTCCGAAGAATAAATGCACAAATCGGCCACCATATGTAGCTCATTGTATCAATTTGATCTTTAAGAATATTTGTGAGTTGGATCATATTGTTGAACTTGCAAGACATTCATCAAATGGAAATATTGGAAGAGAACCTTCTTAATTCATCACAAGAAGTATTTCAACCTGATAAAAGATAATTCACTACTATATTTGCTAATTTTCATTACTTATTATTTAATATTTACTATTGTGCTTCAAAATATTGATTGTTATATTTTTTAACTTGCTAATATTTTTTCCTATTTTTAATGTGAAAATGATAACTAGATGAATGATAGTGATTATGACTTGCCATCTCAAAGTCTAGATGGTCCTCTCTGACCAGTCATCCAAAGTCTAGATTGTCCTCTTTGACTAGTCATCCCTCTAGGGGTAAAAAAATGTGCTCATCATTAACTGAGTCCCTATGACTTATTGAAAACTTTTCTAAAATTGAGCCACAAAACCATGATCCTTATTCAACACTATATACACTGACACTCTATGTAAGCAAATACTTTTTTATATGTATAACCTACATAACCTCTCCAAAGTGAAGGTAATCTGTAATATCAGAAAATGTGCTGACTTAATAAGTCAGTTCACTATGACTCATGTCATATTATAATTTAGTTATATTAGTGGCAAATGAGTCATAAAATCTATCATGATATGTTCTCATTTCCATTCTACTACCTCCAAGGAATGTAGTAATCTTGTTGGCCTCTAATATTCATCTTTAACTTGTTGAAACGTAAGGCACTAATAAACAAAGTCTCATACATCCTTCTTCATCTCATTCTAATAATACTAGTGATGAAGAAAATCATATATTTTCATGTTACTTGGGTGCACGACAAAACAAGAGCAGTTGAACTCCATGGGGATTAACCTTTTTAAATTTGTCTACTAGGGTACTACAACCACTCCCTTATATCGAAGACTATCATCATCATGAATGGCCTAGCCTTCATACGCCATTCTCGAGAAGCCATACTAGCCAACATAACTTATGAGTTCTAACTAAATGCATCTGCCACCATATTTTCCTTATTAGGATTGTAATACAATGTGAAGCAGTGGTTTTCTAGATTCTTCATCTTCATGAATCATATATTGTCTCATATTGAGATCTTCTTGTGTAAAAATATACTTAAAACTCATGTAATCCAAGAATGCTTCGAATTTTTCACCGTATAAATAATGCTACCAAATCTTTAAAGCAATATATATTAATTGTAAATAATATGTCATGCATGAGGTAACTCTACCCATGGCTCTTTAATTGTTTATAACCATAAGATACTATCCTTCTAGACTATATCAATACACTCTCAAGTCTACCCTTAGAGGCATCATAATATAGTACCTATATTTGTCCTCTCTCTATAGAACTATCATAATAAAAGTTGAAATTAGTCATTTTTCAATTACTGGAATATCTTCTCACATTAATCACTCCATAGAAGCTCGACCTCCTTCCAAATCAATTTTGTCATATGTATATGTAATTGGGAGAAATATTCAAAGAACCTCCTTTAGTACCCTATTATTCTATATGTCAAATACTTAATAATACTAACCATTTCATATGCTTTTATTGATTTTTTTTGCCTAAAAAGATAATAATTTATAATGATTTTACAAAAATCTAGTTTTAGAGATTTTTGATAAATAGTTGGGAATTTGAAAATTTTTAGTATTAGATATGCAACTTGGTAGAGTTGGTGACTACAAAGGGTGCAAAAAGTCATACAAGTCAAAGAATTTAACATGTTATGACTTAAATACACCTTTGAGTACTTATAAATTAATGTTAGCATCCATTCTTTGCTAAAACTCTACACACATACATGGAAATCTTCATATGTCATGACCTTGCCATCTTATTGTCTTATTCTTTTCATTATGTAATATATTTTCTTGGCTATGAATATTTCTTGGAATCACACTTGAACTAGCTCAAAATAATTATATGGCTATAATATTAATTTCATGTTATAACAACAAAATACCATAGTGATACTAAAAGCATGGTAGCCTCCAAGGTCATGTTTTTTTCTTTACCAAACCATTGAATATTCAAGTTAAAGTTATGGATTTGAGCTGGAGTCATGACTTCTAACTATAGAATGTTATAGAGAGTTAAGCTCGAATCGTGACTAACACAAGTATTTCAACTCTTGGTTCAAGAGAGAAACTAAAGTCAAGACTATCACCCAGTACCATGACTTTATGTTATAGAGACTATAGCCATATTCTAGTATTGTGACTTTGTGTTATAAATGCTAAATAACTTATCATGACTTGGTGTTATCATGACTTTTTCCATCATAGTGACCATCAAGTAGAGGAAAAGACTAAAGCCTTGGCTTGTACCCAATATTGTAACTTTGTATTATAGAACTAAATGACTAAAGCCATCACTTTTATTCACCATAATGACTTCCAATTAAAAATTCACACTAGGTGCTTGGGTATATAAGAAAAACCCTAAGAGGCCAAGGGAGATCCATGAGATCCATGAAGATGACTTAAAAGACTTCATAATTATAATTTCAGGGTGATCCATGAGCAATAAGGACATTACTAGACACAAGAATAAACCATAGGAGTTGGGGTGTGCATTTATATCCCCTCCTAGGAGAAAATCAAGTGAAATTGATTGAGTTCTAAGAGATTTAGGTTTTGAAGCATAGATTCTTCTAAGGGTTGAAGTTGGGCACCCGAATTCATATGAAATAAATTTTCACTTATCTCATATGTTATTCTCCTCAATTTTAGGCTAAAATTATTATCTAAGGATGATATAATATGTTTATAATGATAGACATTATATTATATGTTTTAATATGGTGTTTTATTGTAATATTATTTGGTTAAGATGGTATGGTAATTAAATTGAATCGAGGCTAGTTCTATTTAATTACCATACCATCCATAACCAAATAATATCACAATAAATTATTATATTAAAGCATTTCTTATAGTATCTATCATAATACATCTCATAGAGAAATAAATGTTCATATAGGCCACTTCATCATAAGCTAAAAGGTTTTATCATAATAGGGTTTTGGCTCTTGGTGGATTTATGCATGATTGAAGTCTGAGTCTGTGATAGATAAGCCATAAAATATACTTACTCTTATGGTAAGAAAGAAGTGACAGTTCTTTCGACTATGATGTGTAAGACTCACTTCATTATACGTGAAAGAAGCTCATATACCAAAACCCAAAATAATGTTTAATATTTGTATGTGTCTTACGAAGCCAAAAGTATAAATGTTTTTATATCTCACTACTCACTTCATTATAAGTGTCCTAGAGAAACTAACTCTCAATTAAAATTGAGTAGTAAATAGGATGTTCTCCTAAGAATTTTAACTTTAGTGTGAGAGTCACCTATCATAGTAGGATATGATGATAGGTAAGCCATGTGACAAGTACATATAGATGTGATTCATATGGTGGTGACAATTCTATGAGTTGCATTTTGGTCATATGGTTTACATTAGTGAAATACAAAGGACAACATATATTAATTATGTGGATACTATGCTAAAAAATATATTAATTATGTGAGTAAGGTGCTAATGAAGACGAAAGTACAAGTATTTTTATTACCACATTATTTTTTGTCGAGAAAGATACTAGAGATCAAAGAATAAAAATACATATTTGAAGTAACCATTAAAAATAGTTCATGAGTTACCTAAAAGGTGAAGACTTGTGAATGATTTCCAAGTAGTGTTAATGTATTGTCTCAATGGTAAAGTATTGAGAGGATAGTTATAAGAGGACTATCATTGAGAAGAACTGAATAGTTGATAGTCACCTTGTATGCTAGTAGGAAAAGAAATAATTCCATAATTATCTAGCCTTTAATCTATAACTATGCAAAGTTACAATAAGACTATTTATAATTTCCGTCAAAAATAAAAAATTGAATCATCCCTATAATGTATGATTTATGACTTGAATTATGGTTATCATGCCTACTCGATTAGCTTTTATTATTGTTGATTGATCTAACATACATGTGCAATTACTATGAGATTGGTATCTGGAATAAAAATTCATTTTATTATTTGTACAACTTGTATACAACTTGTATACTAGAGTAATATTTTTACAATTAGCTTTTAATATTAAATTTTTATTAAAATAATAAATATAACTTTTTTTATTTATCTTCTCACTTTAAGTAATTTTTTGAATTTTAAAAATTATTAATGATATCAAATAATATGAAATTTTATGCCTTTAAAAGTATTTCATATTATCTACGTAAAAATTAATATGAAGTCTTAAAATTTTATAATCATAATATATAAATTTTTATATATTTTTTAATATTAAGAGTATTTTATAACTCTTAAGCGCGTGGCTAGAAGACAAATTATCTTTTCATTTATGTCTTATTATATGAAGTTTGTTAATTTTGCATCTATCTAATATTTGTTTATAAGGCTAAACATATATTTTTTAATTGTTTATATATTTATTGTTTAATTAATATTATAATAAAAAATTGTAAGGTGTTTGTTTTTCATATGTACCTTGCTACACGCACATTAATTTTGTTGAAAAAATTTTGATAGTGAATAAAATTAATGAGTCTTTTTGTAATATATATATATATATATATTGTTTATTAAATGTTTTAATAATTAAAAATATAAATAATTTGCTAATATATACATTCACTTGTCGAGAAGCGATAATCTCTAACAAATGAAGCAAACCTCCGCATTCGGCCATTTATCTCTCGACACCGACGCATCAAAATATAATCAAGTTTTAAGTATTAATTTGTTATTTGATTTGAGGTACGTTTTATACATTTATTCTTTATTTATTTTCTTGGATTGCTTAATTGAAGATTAAGCTTATGCGTATTGATTCTGTTATTTATTGTTTCCTAAATTCTTCTCCTTTATTCATCATTGTTTGCTTGGATTGCATATATATACTTATTTGTATACATACTTCATGCATTTGTGATATAATGCATTGTTATTATGTGGATTTTGATGGTGCACAATAGGTATGCCAAATTAATAACTACATCAATATACATAACTATATACAGTATTCAAAAATAGTATACATAAATATAAGTGTATTTAGACATAACTATATCTATATAACTATAAAAATAGTATACATAAACTATTTAAACATAACTATATCTATATAATTCGAATTTCTTATATAAGTGTATTTTACTATATATATATAACTATAAAAACAGTATACATAAACATAACTATATATAAATATAACAACGTATATTTAATATATATATATATATATATATATATATATAACTATATATAAATGTATTTAACAATATGTATATAAACATATTACTATATATAAATGTATTTATGTACATTAATATACATAACTATATATAAACAGTATACATAAACAGTATAATGTATGCCGACTTGATATCTACATCAATATACATAATTATATATAAACAGTATACATAAATAGTATACATAAACATAAGTGTATTTTATATAAGTGTATTTAAACATTTCAATACATTAATATGCATGTGTGATATAATTCGAATTTTTTATAAAGATGTATTTTACTATATCTATAACTATTAAAATAGTATACATAAACATTACTATATATAAATATAACAACATATATTTAATAGACACACACACACACACACACACATACACAGATATATATAATTATATATAAATGTATTTAACAATATGTATATCAACATATTACATTATATACATATATTTATCTATATTAATATACATAACTATACATAAACAATATACATAAATAGTATACATAAATAGTATAAGGTATGCTAACTTGATATCGACATCAATATACATAATTATAGATAAACAGTATACATAAACTAAAGTGTATTTTATATAAGTATATTTAAACATAACTATACATCAATATGCATGTGTGATATAATTCGAATTTCTTATATAAGTATATTTTACTATATCTATAATTATAAAAATAGTATACATAAACATTACTATATATAAATACAACAACGTATATTTAACACACACACACACACAGATATATAATTATATATAAATGTATTTAACAATATGTATATCAACATATTACTATATATAAATGTATTTATCTACATTAATATACATAACTATATATAAACAGTATACATAAACAGTATATATAAATAGTATATATAAACAGAATACATAAACAATATACATAAACAGTATACATAAACAATATAAGGTATGCTGACTTGATATCTACATCAATTTACATACCTATATATAAATAGTATACATAAACATAATTGTATTTTATTTAAGTATATTTAAACATATCTATACATTAATATGCATGTGTGATATAATCAAATTTCTTATATAGGTGTATTTTACTATATCTATAACTATAAAAATAGTATACATGAACATTACTATATATAAATAAAATAACGTATATTTAATATGCATACACACACACACACACACATATGTATTTAACAATATGTATATCAACATATTATTATATATAAATGTGTTTATCTACATTAATATACATAACTATATATAAATAGTATACATAAACAGTATAAAAAATAGTATAATGTATGCTGACTTGATATCGACATCAATATACATAACTATATATAAATGGTATACATAAACAATATACTATAAACATAAGTATATTTTATATAAGTGTATTTAAACATAACTATACATCAATATGCACGTATGATATAATTTGAATTTCATGTATAAGTGTATTTTACTATATTTATAACTTTAAAAATAGTATACATAAATATAACTATATATAAATATAGCAACATATATTTAATACACACACACACACACACATATAATATGTATCTAACTATATGTGTAACTATATGTATAACCACATGTAACTATATTTATAATTACATGTATAATAACATACGACATTATATTTAATTACATGTGTATAACTATGTATAAATATTTGTATAACTATATTTAAATATTAGTATAACTATATAACACTCTACAACATTAAATATAACTATATTTATAACTATGTATACATATATGTAAATCTATATATTTATTTATTACTTTATATATTTATGTATAACTATTTGTATTAATATATTTATATATAAGTATATGTTTAAATATATAAAAATATTAATAGCTTTATATACTATATGTATAATAACATATAACTATAAATAATTATATCTTATTATATATATAACTATAAAAGCATTATACATAACTATATTTAAATATATAATTTACATCTTATATTTAATATACATTTGTATATATTAGTATATAAAAATGTATTTTACTATATCTATCCCTATACATATCTATATGTATAAATATATAAAATTATATGAATAAATATATACCTACATGTATAAATATAAGTATAATTATATGTGTAACTATATGTATAACCACAGGTAAATATATTTATAATTACATGTATTAAAAAATTAAACATTATGTTTAATTATAAGTGTATAACTATATATAAACATTTGTAAAACTAAATAAAACTTTATATAATTAAATATAACTATATTCTTAACTATTTATACATATATGTATACATATATGCAAATCTATATATTTGTTTATAACATTGTATATATTTATGTATAACTAAATATAACTACTCGTATGAATATATATATATATATATATATATTTAAAACTAAATGTTTAACGATATATAAATTTTTATAACTATATATATCATATGTATAATAACATATAACTATAAATAATTCTATTTTTCTATATGTATAACTATAAAACTTTATACATAACTATATTTAAATATATAATTAACATGTATTTAATATACATTTTTATATATTAGTATAAAAAATGTATTTTAGCATATCCATACCTATACTTAACTATATGTATAAATATATTAAATAATATGAAAAAATATATATACATAATGTATAAATATAAGTTTAACTATATGTGTAACTATATGTATAACCATATGTAACTATATTTATAATTATATGTATAAAAACAAAACATACAACATAATGTTTAACTATATGTGTATAACTATATATAAATATTTGTATAACTATAAAAACTCTATACATAACTATATTTAAATATATAATTAACATGTATTAAATATACATTTTTATTTATTAGTATAAAAAATGTATTTTAACATACCCATACCTATACATAACTATATGTATAAATATATGAAATAATATGAAAAAAATATATATACATAATGTATAAATATAAGTTTAACTATACGTGTAACTATATGTATAACCATATGTAACTATATTTATAATTATATGTATAAAAACAAAACATACAACATAATGTTTAACTATATGTGTATAACTATATATAAATATTTGTATAACTATAAAAAACTCTATATAAATAAATATAACTTTATTTTTAATTATGTATACATATATGTATACATATATGTAAATCTATATAATTGTTTATAACTTTGTATACATTTATTTATATATACTTATAACTACTTGTATGCATATATCTATATATAATTATATGTTTAACTATATGTAACTAATTATAACTACATTTACTATATGTATCCTAACATATAATTATATATGTAATAATACTAATTTGTTGCACTAACTTGAAATAAAATGGCTAAAGATATATTATCAACGAATGTAAGCACATAGCATGAGTGTGTTCGTTGATCAGGCTCATATATAGGTATAATACAAATAATGGTCGTACTCTTACCTAATTCGAGCCCTTGGTCCTCAGGCTCAAATATAAACTTATGTATAACAAAAGATATAATATTTGATAGGTTTGTACCGAACAAATTTTATTTTCTTTTATATAATTCATTCTAACACTGCACTTTCTATGTGTCTCTCTCTTCCTATATAATTCTTTCTGTCATTCTCTTCATCTTCTTCTTTATGTGTCACACACTCTCTCTTATTATTTTCTTTCTCGCTCTTCTTTCTTGCTTGTTCTCTCTCTCTCTCTCTCTCCACCCCCTCTTTCCCCCCTCTCCCCTCTCTCCCTTTCATCATTTCTCTCTCCCTCTCTCTCCCTCCCTCCCTCTCTCTCCCTCCCTCTCTCTCCCTCCCTCCCTCTCTCTCCCTCCCTCTCTCTCTATCTCTCCCCCGTTTCCCCATTTCTCTGTCCCTCTTTCTCTGCACCTTATCTCTCCCTCTCTCTTCCTCTCCTCCTAAAAACTTTAAATGTCTTTCATTTTTGCTTTCTTTTATTGTGCATTATCATATTTTGCACCCTTTATCTAGTATTACTATGATATCTATTAATCTTTATCTTGCTAAAAATTACTTTATCTATTCATTTGGATTCTGCAAACGCATTACCTCGATATTCATGATATTTAATTTTTAAATATTCATCTATATGTAATTTTATTTAATTATTTGTATATTTTTAAGTAATAGAATGTGTTATTCTAAATAATGAGTGGGCATTATTTTTTGTAAATAAAATAGGGCAAAATGAGTTCAGATCGTCAGTGGATGCACAAAAGGGTTATTAATAGATTTTTGAATAAAAATTGTTTGGCTAGGCTTGAAACTTTCATCAATTTTGATGTAGTCAATCTAGATTGATGGATGGAGAAAAAATTATGTATCCATGTAATCATCGTAAGTGTCATAATATCCCTTTTCGTGATGTAAACACTATGAGATATCATTTGGCTAAATATGGTTTTGTGCCAAATTATTTTGTTTGGATTTATCATGGGGAAGTACAATGGCTCTAAATATTGACCAAAATGAGGGTACTAAATCATTTGCTTGTGGTGAAGCATCATCAAACACATATTATAGAATGATCACGGAAGCTGTTGGTGCTGACTTCAATATGGATTACATGGACGAACCACCTAATCCTGAAGCTCAAAAATTTAATGAAATGCTTAAAGCTACAGATAAAGAGTTGTGGTCTGGTTGTAAAACACATTCGTAATTATCACTTGTAGCTCGAGTAATGAGTATTAAGTCAGAAAATCATATGTCTGAGAAATTATTTGATCAGGTGACAGAAATGATGAACTAGATTGTTATGGATAATAATTTGATCACTAACAACTTTTACAATACTAAGAAGTTATTATGAGGAATGGGTCTACCAGTGAGAAAAATTGATTATTGTTTAAATGAATGTATGTTATATTGGGGTGGTGATAGTGATTTAATTAGCTATAAGTTTTGTGATTATCCTCGATTTAGGAAGACATCTCGTGTTGTAGATACTTGACAAAAATTAAAGGTTGTCTTTAAGATGTATTATTTTCCATTAATTTTTCGATTACAAAGACTATATGCATCAAATACTACCACAAATGATATGAGGTCGCATTCTGAGCATGAGGTTGAAGAAGGGGTAATGCGTGATCCATCAGATTCACTTGCTTGGAAGTATTTTAATTATACACATCAAGATTTTGTAGTAGAAAGTCAAAATATGAGATTAGGTCTTTGTACTTATGGATTTTAGACATTTGGACAATAGTATTCAACATGACCAGTGACAGTGACACCTTATAAATTACCTACATGGTTGACTATGAAGGAGCAATATATATTTTTGTCAATATTGGTTCCAGGGCCAAAAAATCCGAAAGACATGCTAGATATTTTCTTACAGCCTCTTATTGCAAAGTTAAATTATTTGTGGGATGTTTGCATGAATACATATGATATCTCAAAGAAGTAAAATTTCATTATGCGCGCAGCCCTTATGTGGTTGATAAGTGACTTTTCTGCATATTCAATATTGTCTGACTAGAGTACTATAAGATGATTCGCATGCTTGTATTACATGATAAATTTGGATGCATTTACCCTCAAATTTAGTGGTAAACAGTCATTGTTTGATAACCATCATAAGTTTCTACCTACGAATCATCTATTTCGAAGAAATAGAACTGCTTTTCAAAAAAATAAAATTGTGATGACAGTTGCACCAGCAGTTTGTTCAAAAGATAATATTATGACAGAGATTTAGAGTTTGAGTTTGAAGAAGGTAACTAAAAAGGATGATACTGGAAGTAATGAACCAATAGGTAAAATATTTGGCTGGAGGAAATGTAGTATATTTTGGGACTTGTCTTATTGGAAGTCCAATTTAATTCGTAATAACTTAAATGTAATGCATATTGAAAAAAAATGTGCTTGACAATGTTTTTAACACCATCCTTAATGTAGACGGAAAAACAAAAGATACATTAAAATCAAGACAAGAGCTGAATGATTACTATCTGCGTCATGAATTGAAATTGAATGAGGCAACATGAAAATTTCCTAAAGCTCGCTACACACTTGATAAGAAGGAAAGACAAATATTGTGTGAATGAGTTAAAAATTAGAAATTTCTTAATGGATATGTGTCAAAATGGGTATATGCGTGGATATGAAGAATCTTAAGTTATTTGTAATGAAATGTATTGCCTGTCATAAATTTATGCAGAGATTAATACCAATTGTATTCCGTGAATTACTTCCCCTAAGTGTTTGGAAGGTCCTTATAGAACTTAGTTTGTTTTTCAAATAGCTAACTGCAGCTACAATCAAAATAGATGACATTGTGAGGCTAGAGAATGACATTCTACTTATTATTTGTAAGCTTGAACGGATATTCTCACCGAATTTTTTTGACTCAATGAAGTATTTGTCGCTCCATTTGGCATATGAAGCAAGGATTGCAGGGCCGATGCAATACATGTGGATGTTTTTTTGAGAGATAAATACATATAATTTGCTGTGTTTTATTATTTTGTACATAAAGTTATATTATAATTTAATTTATTTGAAACCTAACATTATGGTTGTAGATATCTTCGTATGTTGAAATTGAATAGTTAGAAATAAGGCAAAAGTTAAAGGTTCAATTTTTAATGCATATTTAGTAGAAGAAGTATCATCATTTTGTTCTTATTATGTTGAAGATCATGTCAATACAAAGAATAGAAATATGCCACGGAATGATGAAGGTCATGTGATGGTATAAGATGATTTTGTGGATAAACTATCTATCTTCAAGCATCCATGAAGAGCATTTGGAAGAGCAATGAAAAGATATATGATAGATGAAGAGTACCAAATAACCTGGAGCTATGTTTTACTTAATTGTGAAAAGGTTGCACCATATATTGAGTATATACACCCAAAATAGTTGTAAGTTTAATCATACTTTAATTTTTTTAATAGGAATTATTAAAAATTGATATACAATTTTCTCTCTCTTTTTATATTTGTACAGTATTTATGTTGAGCAGTTAAAATATAGGCAACCAGCAATTTCCATCAATGATGTTGATTATTTGCTAGAAACTAAATTTGTGAATTGGTTAAAAAATTATGTGAAAATTATTAAGTTTTAAATTTTTGAATTATTTAATTTATTAGTATCTTTTATTTGTTAATATAATTTTTTAAATTTATGTGACAGGCAGTTGATCCTTCAAATGGAGATTTAAATATTTTTATTCAGAATCTAAGTAAAGGCCTATTTAGATATGTGACAACATATCCTGAGTATTTAGTTAATGGATATAAATTTCATACAATCGGGCATGGTTCTTCTAAAATAATAATGAATAGTGGTGTATGCATTAAAGGCTTAGGTTATAGTACAGATGAGATTGATTATTATGGTCAACTCAAAGAAGGTATTGAGTAGGAGTATCCTGGACTCGAAAATAATAGGATTGTATTATTTAAGTGCGACTGGTTTGATCCCACACAAAATGTGAGCACAAAGATTCATTCGGATTATAAGCTAGTGGATGTTAACCACAAATACAGATATAATTGATATGTTCCATTTATTATGACAATTCAAGTTGTTCAAGTATATTATTATACATATTCGAGTTTATCTCGCGATAATAGAGATTTGTGGGCGATTTGCAAAATTAAAGCTCGATCAAAATTTGAAGTATATTTTGTTATAATATCTCGCGATACCAACATTGTAACAAAGAAGTGCAGACTTAGATATTGCATCGGCATTCCAGGAAGATGACATAAATAATATTGAGCCTGTGAATATAGATGAAGATCCAGAAAATTTATTTGACTCAAATTGTGGCATAATAGAAATAGAAGATGATCAATTTCAATCCGAAGATGAGTTCGAACTTTTATCAGAATTAGACGAAATATCAGATCCATTGGCAGATGACAAAGATGACGATAATTAAATTGTTATAATTTTATTATAATTTTAAACTATCAAAGACTTTTTATATTTTGTTAAAATATATTGGTGTGTTTTATTCGAAAATGCATGATTGTTCATCATATCTCTATTATTTGTTCTATGTTTTATTTTGTACAGTAGATGACACCTAAAGGACGTGGCCGTGGTGGAGGTGGACGTGGACATAGAAATGAACCAAATTCATCTAGAATGTTACATCATGTTGCAGAATTAGTATCATCTCATAGCCACCATATCCAGACTCCAACATCACAATCACCATCTTTATTTCTATTACAATCATCATCAATGAGATATCTACTATCACCTTTATCAGATGTAAGCCTACCACCCATTGTGCTTCTTGCACACACATTTGATCAATCTCTATCTTCTAAACCATATTTTATACTGATTGTTTCCCGATTTACAAAACCAACGACATCATCAAATACTGTGCCTTCCTCTAATTTCAGTGCAAAGTTAGAAATTGAGATTGTGGTTGAGAGGTAAAAGAAATATGTAAAAATGATGTGAAAAAAAAATTTTGATGTCACTGTCAGTGGTTTTTTTATATTGTTATGATTTGCTTGTTTTCAATATTATTTATTTATTTGTATAGTTTTATTCTATCTCACAAGTTTTTTATTATAATTACAAAGTTTTTCAAGAAAATAGCTGATTCTAAGGCATTCTCCTGGAAGAAAGTTTCATAATTGATAAAAGAGTCATATTTTAATGACTTTCAGGTCAAAATAACAAAACAAAAGTATTGAAAAATAATTATCAATTTACTTAAATATTATAATTGTTATTATTCAAGTAGTAAATAATTATGTTCTTGTTGATAATATAAATTTTTTTGTCATTTTTCTATATATAGAATCATTGCACATGATCACCCAAATTTGATGTAAAGATAAAGTCCATTAAGGGAGATCAAAGATGCTCAATGGTATTCTAATATTGTCCATAAATTGAAGAATATGAAAGAAAGGCTTGATTTTATATTCGATGATGATTCACCCGAGTGGCTTAATTATTAGGAGGAGCCATATGTGAAGAAAAAAATCAGATATTGCCAGCAAAAATTGATGAAGTGAGGTAGCTGATTAGGTACAAGAATCTGTCGACACACAGAAGGGTCAAAGTTGAGCATTAAACACGTTCGAGATTTAGTACAATTTTAAAATTCTAAACATTTATATATTTAGCTGTTGTCCTAAAAGTCTAATAAATAAAATCTCTACATGGTTTTATTAATTTTGTTAACTTTTTTGATCATTTGTTTATTTATGACTTAATAAAAACATATTCTAGGAAGGAGAATTTGGTCAAGATCTAAATTTTTATGAGATTTTCAGGAAGATGCATATGAAAAAAGTGGATGGTTAGTATGTTGACAATAAGTCTCAGATGATTGCTGTAAGAATATATTATATTAATTAGATTTTATAAAACTACTGTATATTATGAAAATTATTTGGATTGCAAAATATTTATTTTATTTTTTGTATATATAGAATAGTTTTTTTATTTATTTTATCTCAAGACCTAATGGAGGAACGTGTGATAGCTGCTCATCAAAAAAGTTGAGGGTTTTATGGATCTTCAACCAATTGACTACGATCCTATTTATTTGGAGACAATATGAGGTCGAAAGAAGCAGCAAGTGTACAGAATCTGCTCCAAGGGAGTGACATTTTGTTGTAGCAGTCGTGCTACGAATTCATCAGTCTCAGCAATGGTAGATGAGGCGGTCGAACAACAAGCACAGGAAACAAATGAACATATTATAGTTATGGAGACCAAAATAAAAAAGAAGAATGATCAGATATCTCATTAGAAGAAAGAATATATGAAATTAAAGAATATAAGGATGAACAGTATACTAATTTGATGGAAGAAATGCAAGAAATTAAAGAAATGAACCATGGGATAAAAGAAATTAAAAGTGTAATGTAATAGCAGATGTCCTATATGGAGTCACAGTTAGTGGCATTGTTGCAACAGATAGCATTTCGAGATCTAGCTACGAATCTTCGCAGGAGAGGCAAACATTCCCTACAAATTATGAGGATGATTGAGTATGAGAATTATATTTTCAACTATAATTTATTTTTATCTATGTGCAGCAAATAATTATGATATTTTTTTGTAGATTTCAATTTTTTTTATTCTGATTTTGTTTTTTGCTTTTCTGATTAACCTAATTATGAATTTTTGCAGGACACATTATTTGAGACAAAAGAAAAAATTCTGATTCAAAGCATTCAGACATTACCACTATCCTTCCAATGCATAGGTCTAATATTTACCGATCTCATCTTTATCAAAAGGTGGGTAGCTTATCTTATCTTTATTATTCTTAAAACATTTTATTTTTGCACTCTCTTTATCTCTAAACATAATTGCTGGACATCTTTTAGTTTTTTATTGAAGCTGTATGACAATTAACTTTAATTTGTGTTTGTTCATGTTTATAATAATTATTTTTATATATTTGTGAATATGTTTTTATGTCTCCGAATTTTTTGGGGTAGAGTTTTAGCCTATTATAGGTATGTAAAACTCTATTTTCAGCAGCGGTAGCGATGGTACCGATGGCAGCAGCTGTGACTACGGATGTAGCGGTAGCACCGGAAGCAGCTACAACAACAGCAATAGCAGAGGTGACAGTGGCAGCGGCGGCAGCACCATCAACGGAAATAGTAGTGGTGGCGGTGGCGACAGTGGCAGCAGCAGTGGTGGCGGCGGCGACAGCGGCAGCAGCAGTGGCGGCGTTGGCAGCAGTAGCGGTGGAGGCGGCAGTGGCCACCATGGCAGCAGCTTTAGCTGAGGCCTACAGTGGCAGTGGCCAGCTTCGTTAGCAGCTCAGCGGCGGTAGTGGCGGCAAGCGGCAGCGGTGGCAGCAAAGGTAGTGGTGGCATTAACGACAATGGTGGCAGTGGTGGCATCAATGGCAGCAACGGCAACAGTGGCAGTGGCAGTAACAGCGGTAGTGGTGGTGGCAGCAGTGGTAACTCTGGTAGCAGCAGTGGCAGGAGCGGCCATGGCAGCGGAAGCGGTAGGAGCGGCCATGGTAGCAGCAGCAGCAGCGATAGTGGTAGGAGTGGCAGCAATAGTGGGAGCAACAACAACAGTAACAAATGTGGTATATCTGCACATATATAGTCAGTATATACGTACATATAATACTACATTATTTTATGTACATATATACTTAGTATATATACGTACTCAGTATATATGTACGCATAATACTATAGTTTATATGTACATATACTACAATAATATATGTATGAGTGAAATACTAGTATATATGTACATATTTTCTGCAGTAATATATATTTATCAAAACATAGTTTTTTTTATTTATTTTTATTTGATCTGGTGGTTTAAATTTTTTACAGATATCATACCGCATTGTTTCTCATATGAAGCTTGTATAAGTGAAAAGATATTTCAACAAACATGATGTACTGTAACTCAGACAGTTTTTTCACAGTAGAAAGTTAGTGATTGGAGGAGTTGAGGGAGATAAAGCAACGTCAATGCATGGATAGATTATACTTTATGCACTGTCGGTAGATACATTAATTAATAAGATGTAATATAACTTTGTTATTTTGTTGTTTTAGTTATTTAAAATATTGTATTATAATAAGTTTAAATAATTTTTTTTATTTAATTTAAAATTTTCATTTATAGTTTCTGTTTTTATTCAATTTAATTTAAAAATTTTAAATTATTTAATTGAAATTTTTGTTGAAATTATATGCCAATAAACTTTAATTTGTGTTTGTTCATGTCTATAATAACTATTTTTATATATCTGTGAATATGTTTGTGTGTCTCTAAATTTTTTTGGTTGAGTTTTAGCCTATTATAGGTATGTAAAAGCATATTATTAGCAGCAGTAGCAGTGGCATCGGCGGTGGCGGTGGCCGTGGCAGTGGCGGTGGCAGCGGCTGTTGCAGTGGCAGTGGCGGTGGCGGTGGCAACGGCAGCAACACGGCGATAGTGGCAGCAACGGCCATGGTGGTCAGGACCATGGCTACCGCAGAGGCAGTAATGGCATTAGCAGCATCGGATGTAGCGGCAGCATCAGCAGCAGCATCAACGACAGCATCAGCGGCAGCATCAGTGGCAACGACGGTGGCTTCCGTGGTAGTAGTGGCAACGGCGGTGGTGGTGGCAGCAATGGCAGCAATAGCAGTGGCAACAGCGGCAGGCATCACCGATAGCGGAAATAGTAGCACTGTCGCAACCACGGTGACAATGGCAGCAGCGGTAGGAGCAGCAGCGATAGTGGGAGCAATAGCAACGACAACAAATGCGGTATATAAGTACGTATATAGTCAATATATACATACATATAATTCTACAGTATTTTATGTACATATATACTAAGTATATATGTATGTATAATACTATAGTTTATATGTACATATACTACTGTAATATATGTACGAGTGAAATGCTAGTATTTATGTACATTTTTACTACAGTAATATATATTTATCAAAGAAAAGTTTTTTTTTTAATTTATTTTGATTTGATTGAGTGGTTTAAATTTCTTACAGATGTGGTACAACATTGTTTCCCATACGAAACATGTATAAGTGAATGCATTTTTCAACATACATGAAGCACCGTGCCTTGTATAGCTTTTTCGCAACAGAAAGTTGGTGATCGGAGGAACAGAGGGAGAGAAAGCAATCTTAATGTTTGGATAGATTATACTTTTATGCACTGTCGGTAGATATATTGATTAATAAGATGTAATATAATTTTGTTATTTTTTTGTTTTAGTTATTTAAATTATTGTATTAGAATAAGTTATTAAATGAATATTTTTTGTTTGTTTAAAATTTTCATTTATAGTTTCTATTTTTATTAAATTTAATATAAAAATATTAAATTATTTAATTAAATTTTAGTTTAAGCTGTATGACAATCAACTTTAATTTGTGTTTGTTCATCTCGTTTTATATATCTGTGAATATGTTTGTGTGTCTCCAATTTTTTCGGGTAGAGTTTTAGCCTATTATAGGTATGTAAAGCCTATTATCAGTAGCAGCGACAACGACGATAGCGATGGTAGCGGTGGCAGCGGAAGTGAGAGTGGTGGCAGTGGTGGTGGCGGTAGTGGTGGTAGGAGCAGGGGCAGCAGTGGCGGCGGTAGCAGTGGCGGCGGCATCGGCGGGAGCGGCGGTAGTGAAGGCAGCGGCAGTAGCAGCAGAAATAGTCCCTAGCAAAATAAATTTAGCGACGAAAAAATCCGTTGCTAAATTAAAGATTTCCCTAGCTAAATTAACTAGGGGAAATTCTAGGTAAATTTCAAAGGGATTTTTCCCAAACTATTTTAATTTCAAAACTATTTTCAGAATTTAATTTATTTTAAAATTTTTTAATTAAATATTTTAATATTTTTATATCAAATTGAATAAAAAAATGAAACTATAAATAATTTATAAGAAACAAAAAATAAAATCATTTAATAACTTATTCTAATTCAATATTTTACATAATTGAAACAAAAAAATAACAAAATTTTATTATATCCGATTCATCAATGTATCTACCGATAGTGCATCAAGTATAATATATCCATTCATTAATGTTGTTCTCTCTCCCTTTGCTCTTTTGATCACTAATTTTTTACTACGAAAAATGTTGTCCGAGTCACTACACATAATGTCTTGTGAAAAATTCGATCACTTATACAAGCTTTGTACGAGGAATAATACGGTATCATATTTGTAAAAAAATTAAACAACTTGGTCTAATTAAAATAAAAAAAAGTTATGTTTTGATAAATATATAATTCTGCAGTATATATGTAAATATATAATAGCAATCTACTCCTACATATATTACTACAGTATATTTACATAAAAGCTGCAGTATTATGTGTACATATATATTGAGTACAAATATACTCAGTATATATGTACATAAAATACTACAGTATTATATGTACGTATATACTGACTTTATTCGTACGTATATAACATATTTGGTGCTGTTGCTGTGGCTCCCACAACCGCTGCCGCTCGTGCTGTTGTTGCTGTTATCGCTATCGCTGTCAATACCACTGCTACTATTGCCACTGCCGCCGCCACCTCTACTGCCATGGTTGCAGCCAATGCTGAATTTGCTGCCTATGGCCGCTGCAGCATCTACCGCCGCTGCCCCCGTTGCCGGTGCAGCCCCTGCATGCCATAGCTGCCACTACCATCACTACCGCCACTGCTACCACCGCCATCGCTGCTGCCACTATCGCCTCTATCATGAATTATAATCATTATCTAATTCATTGGTTTTTTATTATCATAAAGACCAATGATTGGCATGAATTATAAGTATTTTCACTTTGAACTACATAAGTATCATACTCACAAAATTAATATATATACTTCCAATGAGTTTTATCACTGGGAACCAGATGAGTAAAAGGAACTCGCATGGACTATCACCACCTTGAGAGTCACAACACATGCAATTTTCTAAGGATTACCTATTACCATACTGCTTGATAATGATATGACTCGCACACCAAAGATCAACTCCTTGGAACAATGTTCTATATACTTTCGAATCCAAATGAGAATTAGTTCCTCTAAGATGAGTACAAATGACTGACATATAAAAATATTTGTGCTTTTGACTTTATAAGTATAATACTCACAATAATTAACATACCCAAAATTTAGGATTTGACATATATATTTATCTCATGCATCATAATTAGAAGGATTATCACCATATTCTTATCATATGCATGATTGAGCCACATTATTTATTTATTACTATCCACTAAGATAATCTCGCATAAATCCACTATTAATCGAAACCTTAATTCAAGTTCTATCTAGCCACCATCCAATAATATTCATAAAATAAAATAAATCAAACCATTAATGCATCAATAATCAAAATCATTTACATCACATAATTTAAATCACTGAAACCATAAACCACTCTAATTTTATACAAATTCTCAAATCTATCACAAAAAAAGGGGTTTGTGTGTCATGCTCCTTGACTCTAGGAATTTGCATAAGTTATACATTCCTTGCTTGCTTGTGGAACCTCTAGAGAGTGGGAAATTTTTTTTAGGGTTTGTAGTTTCCATGACTTTTCTTGTTTTATCAAAAAGAATGAGAAGAAATTAAGAGATCTTTCAAAAATTTTCTAAATTATTTTTTTATACTAATGTGACTATGCATTACTCTAAGTAGGAAGTCATAACTTTTAGAAAAAAGTTATTATTTTAGCTTTTATCTTTTCAATTTTATGTTGTGACTCTAAAAAATGATTGTGACTCTTTTTGACATCTTGATCTTTTTATAATACAAAGTCATGCTACTGACAATAATCATGACTTGAGTCTAATTTCTTTGTAACATAAAGTTGTTACACTTTAAAATAGGTATAGCTTCATGCTTTCATCCATTTTTAGTCTATAGAGGGTGATAGAACTATTTGAATGTCATGAAATTTGTACTTAGCTTGCACATTCAAGTCATGTTTATGCCTTCCTTTTATGACAAGAGTCACAACCTTGGAAATATATGCACTCAAGTAATATCTCTAGTGATATTGAATTTCCCAAAATTCATGGCTTTTAATAATTATCATGACTCTGTCATGAATACTTGTTGCTCTTTTATTTTTTATAGCAAAATATTAATGACTTATATAAAACTATAATGGCTTTGACTTGAGACTATTAAGCTATATAAAAATAAAAAGTTCTTGGTTTGACTCTCATGTAGTACTATGTTTAGCATTCATAGCTAGACCATCAAAGTCTATTTTACTCCATCAAAGATCTTTGATGGAGCTAAATGTCGCTTCTTCACTTCTTTCTACTTCACTTTAGTATACTACTTCACTTCTTTTTTTTTGTTATCTTTTTTTCAACCTTTCTATATAGCAATACTTTTCTCTAAGGATGCTTTTTAATTTGATGTTGTGACATTAGTAAATGTTGCTGCTCTTTCTTCTCTACTCTATTTTCTCTTTTTATTCTGAATCCCCAAAGTTATGATGCTGGGTACTGCCATGACTTTGCTTTTGAGCTTCCTTTTCTTTCTATAATTCCAAAGTCACAATATAATGCAAAGTCATGGCTTTTAATTACACTTTCTTTTTGTCCTTTTCATTATGTAACTTCAAACTCATGGCACCTTGTATAGCCATGGCTTTGTCATTAGACTTATGATGGATGAATTCATTCTGTTTCACCAAATTCATAGTGTTGGGCACAACAATGTCTTTTTCTAATATCTTTCCATGACTATTTTTATCTTAGAACCTCAAAGTCACAATGATAGACATAATCATGGCCTTATTTTTAATTTCCATTCCAAGAATTTTGTCTTAGCATTATCTTTTTTTAATACAATAATAGGAAGAGTGGTTGTGATAGAAGATGATGGAGGGTTGAGAGAAGAATATAGAAAATTTCATGCTATGAGGAATTACTAGCTGTATGGTCATTGTATTCTAAGAGCCAACCTAACTATGGCAATATCCCAAAGTAGGGGTAGCTCACTACCTCCTCTTCCTTAGAGTTATCATCATAAGATTTCTTAGAGGTCATGTATTCAAAAAATGTCACAACCCAATAGAAGTTATCTTTATTTATTTCCTCATTTTTGTAACTTGAATATAATTCTTCATATTCTTCATTTTTATTGGTATCACAACTAAATATTTGTTCTTCTATATTATATATTATATTGCACTTATAATTCCAAATATGTTCTTCTATTTTATAAACTCTTTCTATTGAAAATCTATTTTTTATTGCAATGTGGTACAAAGTAGATTGTTAGTTCTCAAACATTATGTTTCATAGTCATCTAGACCTAATAAGCCATTCTAAATATTAAACTTTACTTATTTCTCATTGACATGGAGGGTGACCTCATCCTTCTTGATATTATTGAGAGCTTGTCCTATGGCCAAAATGGTTGTCCCAAAATTAATGGTGTACACATATCTTCTTCCTTATCCAAAATAAAGAAATCTACTAAAAAAATAAAAATAGTAACATTGGCAAATACATCTTAAATAATTCTATCATGATCCTTGAATATGTGATCTCCAATGGTGTAAGATATATAGTAAAACTAATAGTCGTTCAATTTTCTAAAAAAGTTTTTGAAAAATAGAACTATATTTCTTAGTCATATTCATGATCTCGTATGTCTCTAATTTTCTTTTACTACTCATTATATCTTTCATGAATTTATTATGCTTTTCCATTAAGGTTAGTTTTTTGAAAAATGATATATTGACTTCTAATTTCTAGAATATATTAAAATTTTTTTGATGTGATCATCCAATTTTTCCTTCCTAAATCATTACAAAAATGAAAAATTCATTGGAAACATACACTAGCCTCCTTCTAATCTATTTCATTCTCTCGATCATCTCAAGTAAGCTCCATTCTCTTTTATGATCTCTCATCTCTTTTTTTCTCATCTTTGAGTGAAACTTAGTTTTGCACTTCTTTTGGAATCATGACTTTGTTTCATGTCATGGCTTCATAAGTATTATTGCTTTAATTCTCTTTAATTAGGGCCATCTCTTCTTGAAGGATTTTAGGTTTAGTCATAGCTTTTGAGCAAATCACATCTTTGTTACCCTCAAAAACTTCAAAATCTGCTCGTTCAAAGTATTCTTATAGCTTCAGAGTCATGACTCTTGGTAGAGTAATGATGTTTTTAACCCCAAAATATCCAGAATAATTATGCCAAAAATGCCTCTCTAGCTCTTTTCTACTCCTAATCAATATTGAAAAATAATTTTTTAGATTTACTTTCAAAACACTTGGAAATTCATTCACTTAATTTCTCTTCATTGATATTGTCATCTGATCAATGTGTTGTTCAATATTCTTCATTACCAACTTTAGTTTATTCATCCATGCTTCAAGTGTCCTCATTTACTTATCTTTGTCATTATTTTTCTTCTAAAATTCTGCTATAATAATTTGTACTCCACCATCTACAATTGGGTTTTTTTCTTTCATGATGGTTGGCTATCAAAATTGGAGACCACTTGATATATGTAGTTTACTACATTATTCCTTATATTTTTTGAGGAATTCTTGGTATGTTGTAGCCAACTCCTTAGAGTTTCTATCCAAATTTTTTTTGTGATTTCTTACATTCAGATGTTAATACATTCCAAATTTTTTTTGTGATTTCTTACATTCAGATGTTAATACATTTGGACATTGTTGGTGGGTCGTACCCTTTTCTAATGAATTTGATTTGTCTCTTCTATTTGATAAATGAGATCTAATTTTATTAATTCATATGGATGTAAAGTAGTGATCTCTCCCAACATTCTTTCTTTCTTCTTAGGCATCAAACTTTCTCAATAGGACTTCCATCTTTGCTTCAATAGTGGTGAATCTATCTAACTTCAATACTCTAGTTTGACTTCACCCAAATGAGTAAACTATTGAAGTTTGATATTTATTTTTTTGGCTAGCTTTTCAAATAAATAATATACATCCTCCAATGATTTATTTTTAATTGATCCTATGGTATGCACATCAACCATAATACTTGTTATGTAGTTTATCCCATTATAGAAGGTTTAGTCATGAAACTACAACTCAAAATCATGTTGAGGGCATGTTTGATGGTAATTTACTAAATATTATAGTATATTTTGGTGGTTGAGAATAATATGTAAATATGAAAACAGAGCGTATATGTGTTAATTTCACAAATTTTGGTTTTTTGGATAACTTTGGTGAATTATTGTAAAATTAACAAGTTTTTTTTTGAGGTATGTAGAAGAGAAATAAATATATATGTCTTTCATTGCTTGAATGTCATTTCATGGCCAAAACTTTATCTAAATGGTCATTGATAAACTCTTGTGTGTCATGATTCTGCTATCTCATTAACATAATCTTTCTACCACGTAATATATTATCAATGATTTTAATATTATAATAGAGTCACCGTATACTTAGTTTATAAAATTATAATGGCTATGACATTAATTCTCCATGATAGCAACTAAGTACCAAATTTGTGTTCAAGTCAGTGACTAATTTCATAGAATTATGACTTTATTTTTATATGGCTCGGTTGTCTTAAGTAAGAGTCACGACCTTTTTATAAAGTCTTGACTTATGAGCTAAAAAAAATTATAGTCACAAGTATCCAAGCCAAAATCCATGACAATTATTTAAAGCTACAACTTTTGGGTGAAAAAACATAATAAGGGACATTATTCAATCATAACCATTTTCAAGGTCAAGACTCTTGTCCTTAAGGGAATGCTTATGCATGAATTCTCCATTACTTTGTCTAAGTACCCCACTTATGCTCAAGTTATTGAGTAATTTCAAAGAGTTATGACTTTATGTTTATATGGATCATAAGTCTCAACTTAGATCCGTGGCTTTTCAATAAAACCATGACTTATTAGCTACAAAAAATTAAAGAGCAATAGGTACCAAGGCCAAAATCTGTGACAACTATTTAAAGTCATAATTTTTGGCTGATAAAATATTATGGAGGACATTACTCGATCATAGTCATTTCTAAGATCGTGACTTATAGATGCAATCTAAGTGCAATTTTCACAACCATGCACATACTAAGAAAGACAAATAACCAATGTTATGGTCTCCACGCAACACTGTGATTATATAATAATATTGGAAGCTATCTATATCTTATGATCATTTCATAGTGTTTAAGCTATTTATGGACTTCAAATGATGAATACAAGAAGCCATGGCTATTTCATAGTATTATGACTTTGTGTTATAAAGAGATTAGGCCTAAGTCATGGTCATTACTAGTGTTGCAATTTTGTATCATAGAGAGATCAAGATGTTGATAAGAATCATAGTCATTTTCTAGAGTCACAACCTCAAGTAGAAGAGATGAAGGCCAGAGTGATGATTTTCATTTGAAAGTTATGACTTTCTATTTAAAGAAATGCAAAGCCTCAAAAGTATAAAGTGAGATTTTTTTTTTTGTAAAAGCTCTCATTTATCCTCCTCCCTCAAAAAATAATAAAAAACCACAGCAACTATAAATCCTAAAAAATAATTTTGCACTCTTTAGGGGTTCCACAAGAATGCAATAGATGCAAAAATAATGTAAATCCCTAGAGTTGGGAGGCATGGCTCTCAGACCCTCATTCTCTAATGATTAATTTCAAAATATGTATGGGATTAGTGTTGTCTATGGTTTGTATTATTTGATTTATGTGATATAATTAGTTGGGAAGATTGATTCAATTATGGTTTAATTATATTTTTTGTTATGGATATCAATATATAGTTAATAAATAAAAATTGAATTAGGATTTTGATTAATGGTGGGTGTATGCGAGGTTGTCATGGTGATTAATGATAGGTAAGCCATAAGATGCACTCATGTATATGATAGAAAGGTGATGATAGCCTTTTCAATGATAATACATAAGCTGAACATATATGTTGAACCCAAAATTTTGGGTAGGTTAATTATCATGAGTATGATATTTTTGAAGCCGAAAGTGCAAGAGTTTTTACATGAAAATTCATTGTACACATCTTAGAAAGACTAGTTCTCAATTAGGATAGATGTTATATATGATTTCTTACAAAAGGTTCACCTTTAGTATGAGAGTCACGTCATTACTAAAAAGGATTGTGACATGCAATCTTTAGAACATGTGTGAGTGTGTGGTGACTAATAAGATGGTAACATCTCTTATAAGTTCTTTTTACTCATTTGGTTCTCATTAGTGAAACACAAAGGAAGTATATGTTAATTTTATGTGTATGACACTTACAATGCTAAAATACAAATACTTATAAACTATATCAATCATTGGTGTTTAAGATAATGAAGGTTGATGAATAAAAGAGTGCATATAGAGAAACCATCAAGGGTAGTTGATGAACTTGCCTAAAATATATCAAATTTTGAATAACCCTCGCATAAGGATGAATTTTTTCTCAATGGTGACATATAGAGGAGACAACTATGTAGAGGCAACTACCATTGAAAAGGGCCTATTGGTGATAATACCTTGTATGCCATTAGGTCAAGAAGTCATTACATAATACCTCAACCTTAATTTTGTGTCTAGCATAATATATATCAAAATAATTAATGACATCATATAAATTACATAAATAAAGCCTAAACCTAAGATTGTTTAATAATCTGAGTATTCATAATACTAACAAAGGGTTGCCTCTTATTGAATAGTCAAACTACCAATATAATCTATGTGAGATCGATATCTGGATAAAGCTCCATTATACTTGTTGATTTTAGTTGATGAGATATTTTTATTAATGAGTTTTTGGTACATTGCCTAATCGATTAAACTAGGCAAAGTAACAAAGTTGCAATAAGTTTTTAATGCTATTACTAGGGAATATTTAGTTTAGTTAATCAATATGAGTCGACACATTTTTTCTTATAAAATGAATTATTCTTTTTTAATAAATTAAATAGTATTATATTTGATAAATATTTTTAAATGTAATATCTAAGTAATCTTAACTTGTTTAAATATGGTTGGTTGTATTTGGATTTATTTGTTTTCATGCACTCTCTTTTCATTTCATTTTTTTAGCCACCATTAATGAGTTAAAGCTCAAGGACTAAGCTAAACCCTCTAAACCCAAAAATCAAAAAAAACTAGAAGAATCTTTGCCAAACAAAGAGCTAACACGAATATTATAGAGGGCATCAGAAGCAACTAAGAGAGCTAAAGAGGCGATGGGCAATTTATTCAACAACCAATCTATTACCATACTTTGGGTGATTATTGGAAGCTCATAGTGATGGATAATCATTCTAGGATCTGCATGCAACAAATTGAAACTAATTATCTTGAGTTGAAGTTGAGACTATTTGTAATGGTTCAATGGCACCAATATAACAGAAAAGCATTGGAAGACCTTATTGGACATGCCACACTATTTTGGATCTATGCAACACTATGAAAATGAAAGAAATTGGCATGATTGTAATAAGATTAAAATTATTTTTATTTTCATTAAGATGTAAATTATGAAGTTTGTTCTAATATTGAAAGTTTGGATGAATTGGTGAGTATTTTTATAACTAAATTTCTTCCACCTCAAATTACTTCTCAACTTTAGATTGAGATTAATCAATTACAGAAAGAGGAGCAATAGACTTTATGATGCTTGGGTTAGTTTTAAGAAGTTATTGAGAAGATGCACTCAATATAGTTCTGAGTTGTGATTCCAAGCCCAAACCTTCTACAATAGGCTGAACTACATAATGATATGTATGGTTGATGTAGTAACTATAGGATCTATTATGAATAATTTACTCGAAGAGACAACTTTTTTGTTTGAGGAGCTAGCAAAAAATAATTATCAAACTCCAAAAATCTTCTCATTTTGAAGAAGACAAGCCCGAGTATTAGAGTTGGATAGGGTCACTGCCATTGAAGTATAGAAGCTCAATTGAGAAAGTTTGATGTGCAATAAGAAAAATAAAGAATGTCAGGGGAAATCACAAATTTACTTTCATATGAATTGGTGGAATCGGAGCTCATTTATCAAATAGAAAAGGTGAATCAAATGCAAAGCCAAGGTTATGTATTTCAACCCAATAACAATGTCCCAATGTATTATTATATAAACATGAGAAATCATGAAATTTTTTTGTATGAAAGCTATGGGAATGGCTTGTAGCATATTGGCCAATCCTCAAAAAAATATAGGGAATAATGTAGTGAACTACATGAATCAAGAGAACTCTAGTTTTAATTGTTAACCATCATGAAGAGAAGAAAATTTAATTGTAGATGATAGTGTACAAATCACTATATCATAACTTTAGAAAAAGAATAATGAACAAGACAAGCAACGAGGACACTTGAAGCTAATTTGAATCAAACTAATTTGGTGATGAGAAACATCAGACATCATATTGGTCAGTTGTCATTATTAATAAAGGAAATGAGAGTGATTAAATTTCCAAGTGCCACAAAGGTAAATCCAAGGAATTATTCCACATTATTTCTTAGAAGTGAGAAGGAGCTATAAATACATTATGTATGGATATAATAATTCTAGACAATTTTGAAGTGAAAATGGCATGACTCTTCCAAGAGCAACAACTTCGAAGATACAAAATGATGTTGAACAATAGGATTTTATATTTTTTAGAAATAACAAAACTATGACTTCTCAAAAACTATGACTTAACTTTAATTTTTTTTAATACTTATGGTCCCAACTAAAGAAGATTGGATAAATGATAACTATGAGTCTATGAAACATATCAAAGTGGAAACTACCAAAGTAGGTAGAATCCAAGTTTCACCCGAAGAGGAGAAAAATGAAGATGAATAATTAGATGTAAATAGAGTCTATCCAAAGCAATAGAGAAAGAGAAATGGATCATAATGATGTCAATAATAAGTTTTTGATGAATCTTATATTTTCATAATGATTTAGTATGGGAAAATTGGATGAACACTTAAAAAAATATGAATATATTCTGAAATTTAGATGTGAATATACCCATTTGCCTAAGCTCTAATCCAAACATAGAATTATATGAAATTTATAAAAAATATAATGACTTGTAAAAGAAAATTAAAGATTTATGGAACTATGAACAATCCCAAAAGTGTAGTGATGTAATTCAAAGAAAACTACTGAGGAAATTAAAAGATCTGAGAGTTTTACAATACCTCGCAATATTTGAGATCATAATCTTGGAATGCATTATGTGACTTTGGATCAAGTATCAACTTAATTCTCCTATCCATTATATGAATTTTAAACCTCAAAAAAATTACTCCAACATCTTTCTCACTCAAAATGATGAATCAAACATTCAAGCAGTTGGATGGAAAAATTCAAGATGTATTGCCAAGGTTGATATTTGTATTTTTTTCAATGTATTTTCTTATTTTGAATATGGAAGAAGATCAATATGCACCATTATTTTTGAGATGTCTATTTTTGGACATGAGACAAGCATTCATTGATATTAAGAAAGAAATTTACTCTCTGCATTTGTGAGAAACAAGTAAAATTATTTTTATAATAGCAAGTCTAGATGACTATGAAATTAGGTATTAGAGAAATGTCAATCTACTCCATTCTACAATGCAAAAAAAAATATTTGTGATGGAAATATTTTGTAAAGACTACTTACTAGATAAAGATGAAATGTATGAACCAAAGAAAAACTTTGGAGTTGTGAGAGCAACAAAGTTTTTGAAATAGAAGATAAACTTTGGAATTGAAAATATGATGTAGTTTAATGAAATAGAGAAACAACTTTAGATCCATGATCGTGATAAAAAAAAGATGAAGAATTATATTGGAGTTGCAAAAAGAATAAATAGAGTAAGATGATTGCTATGATGTTGTAACATTCTTCCAAAGCATAACCTCTAAGGACTTTTATGATGAATGCTATAAAAAATGACATCTAATGAAAAAGACAAGCTTGTGGCTATTCATAATGTCATGAATTTGGAATCGTAGAAAGAAAAATGAAAAAGATAGGCTCTAATGCAAATTCATTGTAGTACTCAGTATCGTGACTTTGGGGATGCAGAAGATAAATAGGCAATGGGGCATAAAAGAAAAAGCCACAAAACCCACTAAAATTGTAGCATCAAATGAAGAGACAACCTTAGAAATGAAGTTGGTTGAATAATGGTTGAATGGAAAGAATGTTATGAAGGAAGTGAAGCAATGTACAAAAAAAATTACATGGACATTAAAGATGTGTGATGACGTTAAAAAGGTTTATATTATGATCTAGGTATTGACGTTAAACAAAGCATTAATTCAAAGGTAATCCGAGAATTTTTTGCTCTATATATGATGCAATAAACACTTATATTCACTACATAAAAAAATACTCATGCCCCAATGACCTACAAGTATAGTCATAAAATACAAACCCTATTGTGAATATACATATGTTTGCATGAAGTTATTCTGCTAATTATAGATCCTAAAACATTCAATTCTAGTCAACGGAATTCATATCAATGATAAATATTTATTTTTTTAATGGTGGAGAAAGTTATTATCGAGAAATAAATATTTATTTTAGTGTATGAGCTAATTTGGTGTCGAATTTATCAAATATTCTAGTAGATTTTGATTGTTAAAAATAATGTGTATAAGTGGAAATAAGGTGAATATGTATTGATTTTACAAATTTTGTTGTTTTGGATAACTTTAATGAATAGTTGTGAAATCAAGAAGTTTTTAGAGGTATTTAATAGAGGAGGTTAATCTATGAGTCTTTTGTAGTTTCAATATCATTTCTTACCTGAAATTTTATCTAAGTGATCATTAGAAAAATCTTGTATATCATGATCTTACTCTCTCATTAGCATAATCTTTCTAGTATACAACATATTCTCAATAATTATAATATTATTATGGAATCATAGGCATACTTAACTCATGAAATTATAATAGCTGTGATATTAATTCTTTATCATAACAAGCAAGTACCCCACTAGTGCTTATGGCCACAACTAATTTCATAGAGCCATAATTTTTCAATACATAATTTTCCAAGCAAGTATCATGACTTTAGTTTTATTTGACTTGGTAGTCTAAAGTCAGAAACATAATTTTTCAATACAACCATGACTTACGATCTATATAAAATTAAAGAGCCATAAGTACTAATGCCAAAGCTATGACAAGTATTCAAAGTCACTATTTTTGGGTTATTAAATATTATAGAAGATATTACATGATATGACTATTTCTAAGGCTACAATTCTTATCCTTAATGGAAAGCATAGCCACAACTTGTACATGCAAGCTAGGTGCAAGCTTCATGACCACTTAACAATGTTGTGGCCATATACATATAAAGATAGACAAATGACCAATGTCATGGTCTCCACATAGTGTAAGGCTATATAAGAATGTGGAAGTCTTCTCCTCCCTATGGACACTTCATAGTATTGTAGTCATTTATGGACTACAAATATTGAAGGCATGAAGTAGTAGCCATTTTATAGTGTCATGACTTTGTATCATATAGAGAATATACCCAGGTTGTGGTCATTGCCAATACCATTACCTTGTATTATAATAAGATTAAAATGTTGAATAGAATTGTGGTCACTTTCTAGAGTTGTGACTGCAAGCTGAAGAGATGAAGATTGAAGTGATGACTTTCAACTGAAAGTCACAACTTTCTACTTATAGAAATTCAAAATTACCCAAATATAAAGTGGAAACTAGATACTTTTTGAAAAAGCTTTCATTTCTTCTCTCTCCCTCACAAAAAAAAGTAAAATCTATGATATCTACAAATCATTTGGGCAAATTTTTCATTCCCTAGAGGTTCCACATGCAAGCAAGGGATGTAAGATTAATGTCAATTTGTATAGTTGGGGGCATGATTCTCAAACCCTCCTCTAAGGATTTATTCAAAAAATTTGTATGAAATTAGTATGGTCTAAAATTTCTATTATTTGGATTATGTGATATAATTGATTTGGATGATTGATGAAATTTTTATTTGAATATTTTAAATTATGGATATTGATGGAATGAGACTAAATAGATCTTTAATTAGAGTTTTAACTATAGTGAGTCTGTGTAGGGTTGTTATGGTGGACACTAACAAGTAATCCATGAGTCTCATTCATGAATATGATAAGAAGGTGGTGATAGCTCTTCCATTTGTAATGCATGAGATGAACCTATACATCAAATCTTGAAGTTTATGTATGTTGATCATCGTGAGTATGATACATATGAAACCAAAAATATGATTGATTTTACATGCTAGGTTTGTTATACATCTTAGAGGGATTTAATAAGAAGGGGTTCACCTTTAGTGTGGGAGTCACATCATTACTGAGAAGGATGGTGACATACAATCCTTAGAACATACATGAGTATGTGATGACTCACAAGGTGATTATGAACATTATGATTTTCTCTAATTTGTATGGTTCCCATTGATAAAACTCAAAAGAAGCAAATATTAATTGTATGAGTATGATACTTATTAAGCTAAAAGTATAAATACTTATAAACTATATCAATCATTGGTCTTTATTTAATGGAGACTAGTGAATAAGAGTGTGCATATGAAGTAATTATCTTGGGTAGTTGTTGAAATTACCTATAAGATAAGAGATTATGAATGACCATCATGTAAAAATATATTGTTATCTCATTGATAATATATTGAGGATACAACTATGAGGGGACTGCCATTAGGAATAGCTCAATGTTGACAATTATCTTGTATGCTATTTGTGCATGGGGTCATAACATAACACCTCAACTTTTGTTCTATGTACAGCATAATATATATCAAATGAATTAATAGCATCATATATATTAGATAAATGAACCTTATACATAAGATTATTTAAAAATCTAAGTATCTATTATACTAAGAATGGGTTGCCTTTTGTTGAATGGTTGAATTGCTGATACAATTTCTATTAAATTAATATATGGATGAAAGTCTATTACTACTTTTATGACTCATGATCTTGCATATCTTAGTTAATGATATACTCTCATTAATGAGTTTTTGGGATATCACCTAATTGATTAAATTAGGCAGAGTAACAAAGTCACAATGAGACATTTCTTTAACAACTCTTTAAAATAGTCCCAACCATCATATAAATTCTTTTGTACCTCTTTCTAAAATTATCTTATTTTACTCTGAAGTTGATAAGTAATATGAAGTGAAACAAATGTAGTGAGAAAAGCCTTCTCTAATTCATCCCAACTCTCATTAGAGCTCTATAGTAAACATTGAAACTAACTCCATGCTTTATCACTTAACAAAAATAGATATAATCATGACCTTATTGCATCATGTCCAACTCCATTCATCTTCATAGTTCACATAGCTCCAAAAACAATGTGACATATCTTTTAAGTTCCCCTGATGCCCTTCCACTATATTGGTATTGCTGAATCATAACTATTAGACTGACTTCAACTCAGAATAATTAGCTTCAACTAGTTGCAAGCGAATCCATGAATCATCATCCATTACTATAAGCCTCTAATAATTTTCCAAAGCACAGTAATAGATGGGCTATCAAATGGATTTCTCATCACCTCATTGTGTCTCTATGTTACTTATGGTGTCCTCCATAGTGTCCTTGTCAACTCTTTGTAAAATATTTTTTATTTCTTTTAATTTCTAGGTGTAGAGGGTTTAGCTCATTCACAGACCTTTGGCTCATCAAAGGTTGCTAAAAAAAGAAATAGAATGCAAGAAAATAAACAAAACCATATATAACCATCCACATTCATACAAGTTAACATGACTTAGCTTTTAGATCCTAAAAAATTTATCAAATATCATGTTATTTAAATTACAAAAAAAAAAGAAATACCATTTTATAATAATAATTATATCAACTCTATTTTACTAACCAAACTAAATAATCTCCATATAATTTAATCTGTTAGGCGACACCCTGAAAGCTCATTAATAAGATTATTTTATCAACTAAGATCAACAACTACATGAGTTATATGAGTAGTATAATGAACTTTCATCTAGATATCAATCCCATGAAGATTATATAAGTAATTTGGCTATTCTACAAGAGACAACCCATTATTAGTATAATGTATACTCAAATTGTTAAGTAATTTTAGGTCTATGATTCATTCATATAATATATGTGATGTTGTTAATTCATTAGATTAATATTATGTTGGAACAAAATGATGGTTGAGGTGTTGTGCTTTGTCCCCTTGCCCTATCCACATACAAGGTGGTTATCACCATTAATCTCTTCCCAATAGTAGTCTCCTCATAGTTGTTCCCTCTATATATCACCATCAAGACAATAATTAATTTCTATATGAGGGTCATTCACAATCTCATACCTTTTAGGAAACTTTATCAACTACCATTTATGGTTACTTCATATGCACACTTATTCACTAGCCTCCATTGTATGAGACTAATGATTAGCATAGTTTATAAATATTTAAACTTTTGGCTTTGTAGGTAACATACTTGCACAATTAATGTATACTTCCTTCAAGTTTAACCAGTAGAAACAATATAAGTAATATAAACTTACAAGGGCTATTACCATCTTGTAAGTCACAGTACACTTGCACAATATTCCAAGGATTGCATGTCATTATCCTTATCAATAATAATATGACTCACACACTAAAGGTGAACCTCTTGGGAGAGGATTCTAATACATCCTAATCAAGAACTAGTTTCTCTAAGAGAGAGAGAGAGAGAGAGAGAGATATATATATATATATATATATAATGGATTATCATGTAAAAATATTTATATTTTTGGTTTCATAAGCTCCATACTCATGGTGATTAATAATCATGAATTTTGAGGTTCGGCATATAGGTTTATCTCATGCATCATAATTAGAGTTGTCACTATATTTCTATCATATGCATGAGTAAGCCTCATAATTTACCTATCAATGTCAACTATGGTATTTTCACACAAACTCATTTTTAGTTGAAACTCTAATTTAAGTTCTATTTAGTCATTATATATCAATATTTATAAAATAAAATAAGTCAAACCATTAATACATCAATAATTCAAACCAATTATATCACATAAAATGAATTACATAAACACTAAACTATACTAATTTCATACAAATTCTAGAATATATCTTTAGAGACGAGATGTTTGAGAGTTATGCCCCCTAAACTAGAGATTTGCATGAGTCATGATCTTTTGCTTGCTTAAGTAACCCGTAGGGAGTGTGAAATTCTTTCCTAGATTTTGTAGTTGGTATGACTTTGCTTGTTGTGTGAAAGAGAAGGAGAAGAAATAAAAAGATATTTTAAAAATTTTATAACTTTTGCTTTTATACTTAGGTAGCTTTGAATTACACTAAGTAGGAAGGTGTGACTTTCAAAAAAAATAACAACTTCTGCTTACATATATTCAACTTGATGTCATGACTCTACAAAATGTTTATTACTTTTTAATATCTTGATCTTTCTATTATAAAAGTAGCAACACTTGTAATGACCATGACTTGGGCTTAATTTTGTAACATAAAGTTGTAACATTATGAAATATTCATGGCTTCATTTCTCCATCCATTTGTAGTCAATAGAGGATTTAAGTGTTTTTAAAATGTTAGCATTTGCACTTAGCTTGTCTATACAAGTTATGGTTATGACTTTCTTTGAGGACAAAGTCATAGTATTGGAAATGACCATGCGTGGCATGATTCATGCAAGCATAAGGCATGGGTTTGAAAAAAATCCATTACTCTCCTTACTCATTATGCTAAAAATAATAATATATTTTTCTTGCTCTGACTAAAGGTGTCAAATGAGCCATATCATGTCGGAATGGCCTATTTTTGCAAGGCACAGCTGTGTTACGGTGATGTGCCAAACATGTCATGATATGATTTATGTGTCATGCCAGGCATGATATGGGAATTATCAGGCCGGCCCAGCATGACACGGTGGCATGTCCAAGTGCAGGGCCATACCGCACTATGCTGGATCATCCTTGTGGAACATGTGTGAAAACACAACTGATGGGCAACTTATATGGCTAACCAATTGCAATTGGACATGTAAGTACGATTCAGAATTAGTATGGAAAAATATTATTATAGTAATAGTATATGAAGTTGAGTCTCGGTTCACTGTATATACTTTAGGATGATGAGTCACATCAAAGTCAATTATTAAATATTATTTTTGGAGAGGAGAACGAGAGTTTTACATAATATTAAGAGAGAAAGACTTAGTGCTTGAGTTATCTAGGGGTCTTCACATAATCTATCCTTGATGATATTATACTTACCTGAGAATAGTATATAATATTCCTCATTGAGGTAATATTATTTTTATTTATTTATTTTTTGGTATCATTGGTTTAGAGGTGTCAAGTCGGTCGGGCAGCTCAGGCACAACATGAGACACTGGCCATTTTGATCGTGCCATGCTTGGCATGGCATGGTATGGTCTAGACCTGTGCCTGCACCATGGTCATGCTAGCCCATGGAATGATTTGTGTTGTGCGGAGCAGGGTGTCGTAGCTCAAAAGTCATAATTTTATAAAAATATTTTGGCTCTAACTTGAGACCACTTAGACATATAAAGATAAAGTCACAACTCTATGAAATTATTTATAACCTTGACTACTAGTGCGGTACAAGGTTGCTATGGTAGAGAATTAATGTCACAACCATTAATATTTTCCAAACTAAATATGTCTTCTACTCCATGATAATTTCATAGTCAATAAGAATATATCACATTGTAGAAAGATTATGGTGATGATATTGCAAGGTCATGATATACAATGATTTCCATTGACAATTTGTGTAAAGATTTATCCAAGAATTGATGTCAAAACTATGAAAGACTTATAGATTTGCTTCCTCTACTAAAAATCTTCAAAAACTAATTAATTTCTCTCTATTCATCAAAGTTCTCTAAAATACTAAAAATCATAAAATCAATGCACATTTACCTCATTTCCATATTTACACATCATTATCATCTACCAAAATACACAATAATATTGAAAAATTGAACTCCAAATATATATCTTGTTGTGTTTGAACTTATTCTATTATTTATTAAAGAGATTTTACAAAGCTCTTGTTTTAAGAGAAGTTGATAAATGTCAATAAAATCATAATAATTTTGGGAGATATTAATAGGCTCACAAAATAAAAAGCATGGAATAGAAAGAATTAATAGAAATTCATGATATTTGTAATGTCATGACTTGGATAAACCTATGAAACTTATTGCTGAGTAGTTGTAGCATCTATTTTTAGTCATAACTATGCAAAAGTAATTGTTTCTTTCTTTGTACGTCATGGATCTACTATAAATTTAACATAAATATTTTACCATGCAACACAATCATTATAGCATCAATATTTTTTTATAGTCATGGCCACACTCTCTAAAATACCTAATGGCCATAAATTAGTCATCCTTCATGACAACCAAGTACCTAACTTGTACAAATAGTCACTACAATTTCTAAAGTTATAACTTATTTGATACAAAACCAAAACTAAGATTTTTGAGCCATGTGATTATTCTTGGCATGATTTTAATTTAAAAAATATTTACTTTGGAAATGACATTTGCAAAACAGTGATTTTGTGCTCAATACCGAAAACACCAAAGTTATGGCCCTAGAATCAACAACATTTAGTTTGGACATGACATTTACTTTTTTCATTGCATTTTCAACACCATTTACTTTGGTAATAGCATTTTCCATCATGACTCTCCATCTTCATCTTCTTGTTCTTTATCTTTGTTTATCCTTAACCATCTCCTTTATATTTTACTTTATCTTCTTTTTATTCTTTTTCTTATCATTCTTCATCTACTTCTTAATCTGCTTGTCATTCTTCTTCAACTTTTTTTTCTTCTTCTACTTCTTATTTTTGTTCTTTTTATCTTTCTTTTTCTTCTTTTTATTCTTATTTTTTTATTTTTTTATGCTTTTCTTTTTCTTGTTATTTGAATTTTACACCTTATTTACTTACTTCTACTTCTTATTTTTCTTATTTTTTTTTCTTATACTACTATATCTTCTTCTTCTTCTTCTTCTTGCCCTTAATTTTCTTCATCAACATCACTTTCTTTTTATTTTTGTTCTTCTTCCTCATCATCTTCTTCTTTACATTTTTTTTCTAGTTTTCTCCTTCTAATTCTTCTTTTGCTTCTTTTTTTTTCTTTTTATACATTTTCGACTTCTTTTTTATTTTTCTCTTCTACTTCTTCATTTACTTATTTTTTTTCATTATACTTATTCAACTCTTTACTCTTATTATTTTTCGTCTTCTTTTTATTATTCTTCTTTTTCTTCTTCTTAATAATATTATTATTATTATTCTTCCTAATATTCTTCTTATTATAATTATAATTATTACTCTTCTTCTTTCTTATCTTTTTATTTTTTTATTCTTTTCGTACTTCTTATTATTCTTATTTCTCTTCCTTTTGTTCCTCTTTCTTTTCTTATACTTCATATTGTTCAAATCAGTTCACTTTTTTTCATCTTCTTTCGCTTCTTTATATTCTTATATATATATATATATATTATACTACTACTACTACTACTACTACTTCTCATTCTTCTCAATTTTCTATTCATTCATCATCATCATCTTTTTGTTTTTTTTCTTCTAATTCTTCTTCTTTTTCATCTTTTTCTTCATCTAATTCTTCTTTTTTTTCTTCGATTTCATCATCTTCTTGTTCAACTTCTCCTTTTAATTTTCCTTGTGTTTCTTTTTCTATTTCTTCTTTTTCTTATTCTTCTTTTGTCATCTATTATATGTATATCTCTTTCTTTTTCATCTTTTTTATCTTTTACTTCTTCAACTTCTTACACTGCCTCTTCTACTTCTCCTTCTTTTTACAATTGTTTATCTCTCTATTATTCTTCTTCATCAATTTCTTCATATACTTCTTCTTTCTCTTCTACGTATTTCAACTCTTATTATTCTTTTTCTTCATCATCTTCTTCCCCTTCATTTTTTTCAACTTCTTCTTTTTATTCTTCCTTTTTTCAATTTTTTTTATTTCTCTTCATATTTTATTTCTTTTTATTCTTCTTCGTCATTCTCTTCTTTGTCTTCTTTGCCTTCTTCTTATTCTTATTTTATTTTTATTCTACTTGTTCTTCTTCTTCATCATGTTCATCATTGTTACCATCATTTTTTTCTTCTTATTCTTATTCTTCTTACTCCTTCTCCTCATCCTCTTCTTATTTTTATTCTTATTTTCTTATTTTTATTTGTACTATTGCTCTTTTTCATCTACTTATTTTTACTTTTCTTCTCCCTCATTTTCTTCTTATTTTATTTTTATTATTATTTATTTTCTTTTTTTCTTATTCTTCTTATTCCTTTTCATTTTCCTATACTTTTTTCTTTTCTTCTTATTCTTATTCTTTTATTATTATTATTATTATTATTATTATTATTATTCTACTTCTTATTCTTATTCTTCTTCCTCTTCCTCTTCATCTTCTTTACTTCTTTTTATGCATTTTCTTCTTTAACTTGTTCTTCCTTTTCTTCAACTAATTCTTCTTTTTGTTCGTGTTCTTCTTCTTCTCCAGCATCTTCAATTATAACTACTTCTACAACTTTTTCTCCATCTTATTTTATTTTATATTTTTATTATTCTCCTCCTCCTCCTCCTCCTCATCCTCCTCCTCATCATCCTCCTCCTCCTCCTCTTCCTTCTCCTCCTCCTCCTGCTATTATTTCTTGTTATTCTTATTATTCTTTTTATTCTCATTCTTATTGATTCTATTTTTTTCCTTTTCTTTTACTTCATCTTTCTCATTCTAATTATGTTACTTCTTCTTCTTCTTTTTTTACTTTTTTCTTCTTCTTCTACTACTTCTTCTTCTTATTCCTCTTATTCTTCTTGTTAATTATTTTTTTCTTCTTTTTAATCTTCTCGTTCTTGATAACCACCTGAGCTTTTTTTCCAATCTGTTAATCTTATTCTTGTACTTCTTCATCTTCTTCATATTCTCCTTCTTCTATCTTTTTTTTCTTTTACTTCTTCTTCTTCTTCATTTTCTTATTATTCTCTTTCCTTTTATTATTATTATTATTATTTTCTTATTCTTTTTCTTCTTCTTCTTCTTCCCATTCTACTATCTGACTATTTATTTTATTTTCTTCTTCTTACTCTTCTTCTTATTCTCTCGCTTCCTCAAATTTATTATTTTTCTTTTTCTTCTTTTTTATTTTATTTTTATATTTCGTCTACCACTTATTTTTGTTTTTTTTATATCTAATTCCTCTTCTTTTTTTCTGATATTCCTTCTTATTATTATTATTCTTCTATTTCTTCTTTTTTTTTTCATTTTCATTCTTATAGTTCTTCTTCCTTTTCTTTTATTTTGTTCTTATTCTTCTCTTGTTTCTTTTTCTTGTGTTTCTTCTTATTCTTCTTCTTCTTCGTCTTCTTCTTCTTTTCTTCTCCTTTTTATCCATTTTTTTTTATTTTTATTTATCGTCTTTTCTCCTAATCTTCCACATTCTCTTTCTTTTTCTTATTCTCCACCTCCAACTTTTTCATATTTTTTTTTCTATTTTAATTCTTTTTATTATCTTTTAACACTTAATTCTTCTTCATTTTCTTATTAATCATTAATATCCTATTTTCTTCTTCTTATCCTACTCTTCATACTCCTCATGCTTTTTCTAGTACTATTTATTTAACATTATCTTCTTCTTTTCCATTCTCATTTTTTTCATCTTCATCTCCCCCTTCTTCTTTCTTTATTCTTCTAATACATCTTCTTTTTTTTTCTATTATTTGTCTCCTCCTCCTCCAATTTGTTCTTCTTCTTCTCCTTTTTTTCATCTTTTCCTCATCTTTCAATTTTTCTAATTCTATTTCTTCTTCTTCTTTTTTACATCATTTTTAGATTATTATTCTTTTTATTTGTTTATTTTTTTTTCCTTCTAGAGATTTTTCTATTTCTTCTAATCCTTCACTATCTACTAATATTTCTTCTTCTTCTTTTTCTTTTCTTTCATTCTCTTCTTCTTCTCATTCTTCTTCTACTTTATCTTCTACTACTACTACTACTATTTCTTCTTCTTCTTCTTCTTCTTTTTCTTCGGCTTCTTATTCTATTCCCACTTCTTCATTTTCTAGTTAAAGTTCTTCTTTTTCTTCTTCTTACACTTTATCTTGTCTAATTCTTCATCTTATTCTTATTATTATTCTTCTTGTTATTTTAATTATTTGTATTCTTCTTCTTGTTATTTTAATTCTTTGTTTTTTTCTTCATCTTCTTTTTCTTTTTTCTCTTCTTTTTCTTTTTCTTATTCAATATATTCGTCTTCTTCTTCTTCATATACTACTTCTAATTTTTCTTCTTCTTCTTACACTTCTTATTTTTCTTCTTTTTATTTATAATCATCTTCTCCTTCTTTTTCTTCATTATCTTCTTCTTGTTTTTATTCATTCTCTTCTTCAACTTCTTCTTATTCAACTTATTCTTCTTATTTTTATTATTCTATATTATATTATTATTATTATTATTATTATTCTTCTTCTTCTTCTTGTTCTTCTTGTTTTCTTCTTCTATTCCTCTTCTTTTTCTTATTAGACTTTTCCTATTTTTTTATTATTATTACTCTTTCTCTTCTTATTCTCCTCCTCTTATTTTTCTTCACATTCTTCTTTTTACCCTTCCTCTTATTCCTCTTCATCCTACTACGACTAATTCTTCTTCTTCTACTACTTCCTCCTTCTCTTCCTTTTATTATTATTATTATTATTATTATTATTATTATTATTATACTTATTTTTTCTTTTTATACTTTTTATACTGCTTTTTCCTACTATTCTTCTTCTTCTTCATTTTATTCCACTTCTTAGAACTTTTCTTTTTTTTCTTGTTATAAAACTGATTCTTCTTTTTTTATTTTTACTTTCTCTACTTTTTCTTAAATTGCTTCTTCTCTTTTTTTTTTATTTTCACATTCTCAATCTTTTTTTTCTACTTTTTTCTCATAATTTTTATTCTACATCTTCTTCTTCTTGCATTTCTTCCTCATCTTCGTTTTCATCTTCATACTCTTCTTTATTCCTTATCCACCTCTTCCACCTACTACTCAATCTTTTTTTTCTTCTTTATTTTATTGTCTTTCTTCTTCTTCTTCTTGTCCTTTTTTATCTTGTCATTCTTCTTTTTCTTGTCATTTTTTATCTTGTCCTTCTTCTTCTTCTTCTTGTCCTTTTTTATATTGTCCTTCTTCTTCTTCTTCTTCTTCTTCTTCTTCTTCTTTTCCTTTTTTATCTTATCCTTTTTTATCTTATCCTTCTTCTTATTCTTCTTCTTGTCCTTCTTCTTTTTCTTTTTCTTTTTCTTCCCGTCTTACCATTTCTTCTTTGTATTCCTATTCATCATCATCATCTTTTTCTTATCCTATTGATCATACCACTCCTCCTTCACCTTGTTTGTCTCATACTCTTTCTTCTACATTTTCTTCTATGTTTTCTTCTACTTTTTTATTCTTTTTCTTCTTCTTCTTGTTCTTTTTCTCTTTCTTCATCATTTTCTCCTTCTCCTACTTCTTCATTTCAATATTCTATTATTTAGCTTATTCTTATTTTTTTCTCTTCCTTTTTCTTTCCTTTTTTCTTCTACTCATTTATTTTCTTCTTCTTCTTCCTAATCATTTTCTTTTTATGCTTCTTTAATTTGTTTATTATTCATACTTTCTTATTTTTTTTACTTTTTCTTATCCTCATGTTTCTTTTTCTTATTTTTTTTAATTCTTATCATCATCATTTTATTGTTTTTTTCTAATGCTTATTCTTTATATTATACTTCAACATTTTTTTCTTCTCCCCTTCCTCTACATCTTACTTTATACTCGTCTTCTTTTCCCACTCCTACTACTTCTTCTTCTTCATCTTCTTTTTCTTCCTTTTCTTATCTTACTTTTTCATCTTCCTCCTCTTCATCTCCATCATAGTGTTCATCATCTTTTTTTTATTATTCTTTTTTTTGGTTCTTATTTTTATTCTTCTACTACTACTACTTCTTTTCCTATCACACCTACTTTTTCATTTTTTTTCTTCTTTTTTTACATTCAAAAACTAATTCTCCTTCTTATTTCTTTTCTAATTCTTTTCAATCATTTGTATCATTTTCTTCCAATATTTTTTCTTCTTTATCTTCTTATATATATTCATTTTTTTATGTCTTCTCCCACTTCTTTTTATTCTCCATTTTTTTGTTCCTCTTTTTCTTTTTCTTATCCTCCTCCTCCTCATCATCCTACTCTTTATTTCTTCTCCTACTCCTAAAATGTCATTTTCCTATTCTGATTCATCATTATCATTATCATCATCTTCTTCTTGTTCTTTCTCCACTTTTTTTTAAGTTTGTTTTATTAATTATAAGACCCTCTCTTTTGGCGGAGGAAAACCATTTTTACAAACTAAAGATCTACCCCATTTCCCTTTTACACCCTTGTCAAGTAAAACAATGTATAAAGTAACTTTACAAAGCTTGAAAAAAAACATCTTTAATATTCTCTTTAGATAGATCTCGTGTTGTATATCTTGCTTATGCTTCTCCTTCTCTTCCTGTTAAGTCCACATGTATTCCATTTTTAGCTACATTATTTCTTTAAGATTTTACAGCATAGCAGCATGCATCCTTATCTAGCAGAATTTAGCAAAATTAAGCAGAATTTGGTAGCATCCCCATAGCCTGTATTCACCCATAGCATCCACATTTCGACAACTTTAAATTTGCCTACTTTGTTGCTTTTTCAAGTATCAGCCTTGCTTAAATGTCCATGCAGTTTATTTTTCATGTTTAGTCATCCTTCAGGACCGGGTGACTCCTAATCCCATGTGTACCGCTCTAAACTACAGCTGCATTTCAAGCAAACAAACAGTAAACATAAAATTTAGCAGAATTTTGCAGCCTATATTCACCCATTGCATCCTTTCAAAAGCTTTAAAGTTTGCCAACTTTGCTGCATTTTCCAGTATCAGCCTTGCTTGACTCTTAATCTTATGTGTTCAGCTCTTAGCCTTCAAGTGCTAAGGCAAAAACTACAGCTTCTTTATATCTGCACAGAATGTTGGTACAAGCTAGAAAGACTATATCAACATCTCCCCCTTTAAATCCTTCTCCATCGCTTCATATCTGCAAAAGGTTAGTTAAGGTGGAAAAAAAAACACCAAGATTTTCAACCTAGCTTGTGCACACAGCTTTGCCTATCCTCCAATCCCCTGTGAACAAAAACTGCAAAATAATAAACTGTCCACATATAAAGTATAAATCTATAAAATACAGATTATGTAGACAAATCTGTGAGTGCAGATATATGTATCTGTAAAATCCAAGACTTTTCAGAGTTACTCTTAATCCTACTAAATTCTAACATCTATGAATGCAGATATCTGCACAAAAGACAAATCTGTGCAGATATTGCTTCAAGTGCCTTAGCGCCCTTATGAATGCAGTTGTTCTTTCTCCACTTGTATTATTCTTCATCTTCTTTTTCATTATCATCATCATCTTCTTCTTCTTCATGTTCTTTCTCCACTTGTATTATTTCTCATCTTCCTTTTCATTATCATCATCATCATCTTCTTCATGTTCTTCTGCTTTTTATTCCTAATCTTTTTTTTTGAATCTCTTTACACCTCATTATTATTCTTTTTTTTCTTATACTAATTATTATTATTATTCATCTTATTTTTCATCTTCTTTTTGTTCTTCATTATTCTATTCTTTCTCTTGTTCTTCTTCTTATACTTTTTCTTTTTAACCTTCTTCTCTTCCACCTTTTCTGTTTTATTTTGATTCTTTTTTTTCAACTTCTACTTATTCTTCTTTTTATTCTTTTTCTTTTATTATTATTATTATTATTCTTATTTTCATTGTATTTGTTTTTATTCTCATTCTGCCTCATTTAAACCTTCTTCTTCCTTTTTCTTTTTCTTCTTTTTTTTCATCATCTTCTTATTCTTCTTGTTATTCTTCATTTTCTGCTTCTTATTTTTTTTCCTCTTCTTCTTCCACTTTAGCTTCCCATTTTTCTTCTTTTTCCACTTTTGCATTCTTCTTATTCTTCCACTTCTGCTTCCAATTGTTCTTCTTCTTCTTCTTCTTCTTCTTCTTTATCTTATTCTCCTCCTTCTTTTCCTTCATATTCTTCTACATATTTTTATCTTATCTTTCTTCTTCTAATTCTCCCTCTTCACCATCTCCTTCTACTTTTCCTAAACTTTCTTTTTGTTTTCATTAATCTTCTGTTACACATTCTCTTCCATCTTATTATTATTATTATTATTATTATTCATCTTCTTCTCCTTAACAACAACTTATTATTATTATTATTATTATTATTATTCTGCTTCTTCTTCTCCTCCACAACTACTTATTGTTATTATTATTATAACTATTATTATTATTATTATTCTTTTCTTCTTCTTCTTTAACTTTTTCTTTTCTTCTTCTTTAACTTTTTCTTTTTCTTCTTCTTCTTCTTCTTCTTAAACTTTTTTTTTCTTCTTAAACTTTTTTTTTCGTCTTCTACTTCTTAACCTTCTTCTTCTTATTCTACTTATTATTATTATTATTATTATTATTATTATTCTTCTTCTTCTTCTTCTTTTCTTCTTATTCTTCTTCTTTTTACCTTCTTCTTCTTCTTTTTACCTTCTTCTTTATCTTCTTATTTTTCTTAACATACTTCTTCTACTTTTTATTCTTATTTTTATTCTTATTTTTATTCTTATTTTTATTCTTATTTTTATTCTTATTCTTATTCTTGTTCTTATCCTTCTTCTTCTTCTTCTTCTTCTTCTTCTTCTTCTTAAGCAACTTTTTCTCTTCTTCTTCTTCTTCTTAACCTTCTTCTTCTTCTTCTTAACCTTATTCTTGTTTTTCTTCTTGTTCTTCTTCGTCTTCTTCTTAAACTTCTTCTTCTTCTTCATCTTCTTCTTAACCAACTCCTCTTCCTCCTCTTCCTTCTTCTTAACTATCATCAACGTTTTCTTCTTCATCTTCTTTACCTTCTTCTTCTTCTTTTTTTCTTCTTCATAACCTTCTTCTTCTTCTCTTTATTATTCTTCTTCTTCTTAACCTTCTTCTTCTTCTTCATAACTTTCTTTTTGTTATCTTTCTTCTTTTTCTTCTTAACCTTCTTCTTTTTATCGTTCTTCTTCTTCTTCTCAATCTTCTTCTTCCTCTTCTTCTTAACCTTATTTTTCTTCTATTTCTTCTTTGTCTTATTCTTCTTCTTTTCCTTCTCCTCCTTCTTCTACTTTTAATACTCCTATTCCTCCTCCTCCTCCTCCTCCTTCCTCCTCCTCCTCCTTCTACTTCTTCTTCTTCATCTTCTTCATATTATTATTATTATTATTATTATTATTATTATTATTCTTCTTCTTCTTCTTCTTCCTCTTCTTTCTCTTCTTTTTTTTTAAGTTTTATTTATTAATTATAACCCTTTCTTTTGGCGGAGGAATACCATATTTATAAACTAACATCTACCCTTAACCCTATTACACCCATTCTTTAAAAGAAAACTTTAAAATTTACATCAATATAAAATTTATAAATTTATTGAAAAATGCTTGTGAGATTCTTGTATTCTTTTCTTTAAGCTTTGAGTGTTAATTCTTCTTTCTAACTGATGATGATTAGCTTTATGAAAAATGTTAATACTTTGTGTTGATTTCCTCCATTCTTTCCAAGGATGTATCATTATTTGTCTTGCATTGATTACTGCAATCTTTTTCAAGAGTCCATGCCTCTTCAATGTCATGTGATATGTGATCTTTGAATCTTCATGCTAGAATTCTACCGCCTCTTCAGTATCTCCCGCCTTGAATATATCAGATCATGCCTCTTTTGTGTAACGTTTTCTGCCTAGCAATTGAGCTGCTCTTTTACAAGACCTCTTTGAACTCATATGTAGAAACTCTACTGAGTGTGTAAGGTTGATTGCTATCGAGCAGCAGCTTTTATCTTTTAATTTCCTGCTTGACCTACAAACACTCCAGCCTGCATAAAATCAAATGCATCATATATGTATAACCTGATAACCCATTTACCCACCAATCCCTACATATTCCAACCAGTAAAATTCAGTAGAGGCTTATTATTCCTCCTTGGTTGTATCATTAAATTGTCCTGTTGTTGATCTTTATACTATTCCCAACAATTTCTGGATCCCTTCCATCTTTTGGGCTGGAGAATTCCTTGCTTAGCTTTGCCCTCTTCCATCTTTTGGGCTGGAGAATTCCTTGCTTAGCTTTGCCTTATTCCATCCTTTTTACTCTTTGATCTTCATTTACTCTACTATTACATTACTTTACATAGATTCCATACATACTTTTGACACATCCCAACTAGAATTTACAGACTTCCAACAACTCTTCTAAAATAACACAGCAGACACTAGTTTTAAACTAGCACAAGACTTCATAAATAACACATCAGACCACTTTTATAAAATAACACAGACTCCATAAGCATGTAAGAAGAAAAAGAAACCAAAAATCGGCAGGCACAATTTCTGTCTTTTATCTAGCTTTGTATCTTTTTCATATACTTAGATACCTGCAAGAAAGATCTACATACAAATATATACTCTACCCTAATATCAAATATCCCATCCGATAATAGTCCTTCAAGTTAACCCTACAGTGCTTCTTTTTTTTTTTTACATCCTGTAAATCAGAGAAAAAGCCACCGTGCATACAATAAAAACAGTCTTACTAGATGACTCTGTAGTAGTTGTCCCAACCACCATCGTAAGCACCCCTCAAGACCAGGATGATACAATGAGGGGAGGAACTTTATTCTGTTTTTTAATCATTATACAAAGAACATTGTAACTAAAAATTGTTATTTTTTATTTTCCTAATATAAGGGAAATCCTTGCTATCTAATTTAATAATACCAAAATACTTTTTTGGTAAGCTCTCTTCATTATGCTTCTGATCTCCTCTCTTCATTTCATCTTTAGCTAATGCATCTGTCAAAGCATTAGTTTCCCTAAAGATATGTTTTATAGTGAAATCTAGAGAATTTATTTCATGTAGAATTTTTTCTATATCATTTTCATATTTCCACATAATTGACTATTTTTTAATTAGATTTATGACTATTTTTGAATCAATTTGAATATCTACATTCTTAATGTCTAAGTTTTTACATATTCTTATCCCCTCTTTTAGTGCTAATATCTCGGCATGTAGAACCGACGATGCTTGCAATCTCCTTGTGAAACCTAAATTAACTTTCCCTCAGAGTTTCTAATTGCTCCCCCTCCTCCTGCTTCCCCCATGTCTCTATCGAAACTACCATCTGTGTTTAAGGTTAACATTCCTCTTGCTGGTTTTTCCCATCTTATACTTATTATTTTAAATCGCTTTAACAATTTTTCTTCTAAGTTTCAAAAATGTAAAGTATCGTTATCCATCTTCGTACCTTGAATTTTTATAGGACAAATCTCTGAAATTCTTCTTGTTTCCTCTTTTATTTCTTTCCAGATATCTTCTACCATCATATTGTGTCCCTCGAATCTACTTTTATTCCCAGCCTTACAAATGCACCAGATAACTATTGGTGGTACATTACCTTTAATCCATTTCTGTGTTGTGCTGGGAACGTTTAAGTTACACCATTTTTTAAACCTACATTTTAGAGAAAGATGTTCATATTCTATCTGCATTCTAATCCTAACCATTTCCATATTTCTGTTGCTACTCTTCCGTATGAAAAGAGATGATCCAATGTTTCAATCTCATTTAAACAACATTCGCATCTAGAAACTAGCTGAATTCCTTTCTGCTTTAAATTATAATCGATTGGGATAATATTAGATAAGACCTTCCACATAAAAGTTTTATTTTTTTTGGATTGTCATTATTCCAAGCCCATTTAAATAGTATTTGTTCTTTTTTCTTTTTTCTTAAGACATTTTTCACTATTTTAAGAGAAAATGTACCTTCCGGATTTAAAATCCATCTCCATCCTTTTTTCGTGTGCTTAGAGTAATTTTCAACTAAATCCCTTTGTTTAAGTATTTGATTCCAGACCTGTGAACTCCTACTTTTGTTTTTTACTTTATTAGTATCATTTTTTATGCAGTACTTTGCCCGCATAAATTTAGACCATAAACTTTCATTTTCTTTTAAATTCCACCATCTCTTACTTGCCCCTGCTTTAGCCAAGTCAATGATATTCACAAAGCCTAAGCCAGCTTCTTGAACAGGGTAACATAAATCTCTCCATTTTTTTCAGTGAAGTTTGTGTTTACCCTATTTTTTACCCCACAAAAAATTGGCTAATACTTTTTCAATTTCTTTTATAAGTTTGCTTGAAGGCTGAGTGATCATAATATTATGCATTATTAAACTTTCTAAAGCATGTTTTATAAGAGTTATTCTGCCCCCCATACTCAGACATTCCTCTTTCCATCATGTGATTTTCTTTTTTAATTTATTTATTAGAAGCGCTAAGTATTCTATCTTGAACTTTCCTTCATAAATTGGACAACCTAAATAAATCATTTCTCCTTTTTTGTGGGAGAAACCTGTGATATTTTTCATTCTATGTGATAATTCAACTGGAGCTTTATGAGGTATAATATATTGACATTTTCTTTTATTTAATTTTTGACTCGTTTTTTCCTCCATGCATTTTAATATATCTATCAGATTATGTAATGATTTACCACATCTATTAGTGAATATCATTACATCATCTGCATATGCCAAACAACTTACAAGTGGAGTGTTCTTCGACTGTCTAAATGTACCTATCATGCCATTTATCATTTTATTTTTAAGATTAACTATCAAGAGTTCCAGATAAATGTTAAATAGTGATGGCGAGAGCGGATCACCTTTTCTTAAACCTCTAACTGGCTTTATTTCCTTTCGTACTTTCCCATTTGTTATAATTCTTACCCATGTGTTAGATATACATCTGTAAATCAGATCTATCCATATTTCAGAAAAACTCATTTTTCTCATTGTTGAATAAAGAATGCTCTATTCAACCCTATCAAATGCTTTGGAAAGATCTAGCTTTATTAATACATTGTGACATCTTGTTTTGGTTCCTATATCTCTGCACATCTCTTTTTCCAAGCAAATGTTATCCATAATCAATCTATTTTTCATAAAATCAGTTTGTTCTTCAAGAATTAATTTTAGGTAACAACAAAGCTAATCTATTTTGCAGAATTTTGGCTAAAATCTTATATATTGAATTACAAAGACTAATTGGCCTAAAGTCTTCCCCTTCCTGTAGATTTTCTACTTTTGGAATGAGAATAATATGAAAACTACCCCATTTCTTTCCTATTTCAACTCCACAGAATATGCTATTTATAGCTTTTTCTAAATCTTTTTTTTTATTATTTCCCAGTAAACCTGAAAGAAGCAATTGTTCCATCCATCTGGGCCAGTTTCACTGTCTTTGTTCCTACTAAAAATAGTAGTTATAATTTCTTCTTCTTCAGGGAATTTTATAAGCATATTATTATCATCTGAAGTAATTTTATTCTCAATGTTTTGTATAAGTGTGTTTCCTTTTAGCTCACTTATTCCGCATAAATGATTATCAAAAAACTTTGTAAAGTAATTTTGTATATCTAAATCTTTTTTCAAGCCATACTTTCTCATTGTTTTTTATACCCCTAATTCTATGTTTTTGATATTTTAGCTTAGTTGCTTTTTGAAAAAAACTTTGTATTTTTATCTCCTTCTTTAAGCCATTTGATTTTTGATTTTTGTTTCCAATATACTTCCTCCATTAAAAGTTTTAGCTTTAATTCTGCTTGTGCCTTACTGAGAGCCATTCTATTATTAATGTTTTGATCTATTTCAAATTCTATTTCACTTTTTAATACCAACTCTTCTGCCTCTTTTATATTTTTAATTATATTACTAAATATTTCCTTATTCCATTTTTTTTAATTCAGCCTTTAATCTACTCAATTTGTTATTTAAAACTTCGGGGTTTCCTATTACCTCTATGTTCCAATAATCATTTATCATATTCAAGAATTCATGGTGTAAACACCAAGAATTTTGGAATCTAAAGGAACCTCCTATGAAAGTTATCTTTTTAACAAAAATCAATAAAGAAGTGTGATCAGAGCAGGTTCTATTTGGGTGTTTCACCTCTGTAGAGCCAAATTGCTCTAACCATTTAAAGTTAAATAAGACCCTATCTAATCTCGCCCATATTATGCCCTTCTTTTTCAGTTATTGTACCATGTAAAGGATGAGCCTGTAAATTTAGCTTCTATTAGATTAGTTTTATTTATTATATCATTAAAGTGAGCCATCCCTCTCTTATTAGGTGTTCTACCACCCTTCTTTTCATTAAGGTTTCTAACCGTATTAAAGTCTCCACCTATTATCCAAGGCTTATTTTCCATGACAATTTTTCTCATTTCCTCTCATAATTCTTTTCTCTCCTCTCTTTTATATTTAGCATAGACTATCATTATTATATCATTTTCATTATGATTTAGACTCAAGTTTATTAATTGATTAGTTTCTTTTAATATTTTTATGTCCAAATTATTTTTCCACATTATCCAGATTTTTCCATTATTATTAGCATAACCATGATTAAATCCTAAAATAGTTTTATAGTGTACTAGCTGAATTTTCTCCACCATCGGTTCAGCTATTAATATGAGGTTAATTTTATACATATATATTAGTTTCTTTAATCTATTTCTTGAGGGGGAATTTGCAATTCCCCTTATATTCCAATAAATGTAATTATACATTTTTTATGGACTTAGCTTGCGCTCTAGTAGTGTATTTGGTTTCATATATTTTATTTAGGTGTTTTTTCATGTTCCTTGGTTTTCTAAGTGAACTTAAATCTCCTCCTTTCTCCTCTTTCCATTCCCTACTTACTTGAATTATCATTATTTTTAGCTCTTCAATTGCCCAATCCTTGTTTCCCATTTTTTGTTTCATTTTAAGATTTTCTATATTTATATCATCTTTAATAGTTCTCACCTTCAGCTCATTGTCCTCCCCATCCGTGTAGAGAGAAGTCGAGCTTTTTATTTCTAATTCTTCATCTGAATCCTCTTCGGCAAGGACAGCCCAGCTTTTATTTTGTTGTGCTTTATTTTTCATTTGGATTCTAGTTCTCCTATTTAATTTTGAGACTTTTCTCATCATCTCTCTCCTCTTAACCTCTTCTGAAATTAGTTCTGCCCTTTCATCTTCAAAGTTCAGTTTTTTATATTCAATTAGTTTTAGTTCTTCAACCTCACCCTTCTGTTTTTCTAATTGTGCAGTGTGTGTAATCTGAGGTTTTTTTTTGATATCTAATCATCTCTCCCCTTCTTCCTACTGCTATTTTTTTCCTCTTGTTTTTGCTTATCTTCTATTCTTTTTTTATTCACTAAACAACCCTCTATATCATGACCCATCTTTCTGCAGCAAGAACAGGATGAAGGGAGGTATTTTGGAACACCTTGTTGCCAGAATCCACCACAATCTTAGCTCCAATCCAAATACGATGAGGTAGAGTCTTCTGTAGGTCCACCTCAACACATACTCGAGCAACACTCGGTCTGGAGAGTGTTTCAATAGCACCATCAAGAAGAAGAGGAGAGCCAAACATACTTGCAATTTGATATAAGGCATATTTATCAAATAGATGAATCGGGAGCATAGGGAACAACAACCATACCGGGGGCAAGGAGGATTCTTCCTTCGTCGTGAAGTTTGATGTCCACTTGAACGTTCTCATGGGATAAGCCATGATATACCAGGCGCCTTTCAACCATAGACGATGAAAATCCTCTTCAGAATGTAATTGCAACAGCACATGTTTATCATCAATAAGCCCGATTTTGATCAATGCTTTGAGCTTCAGTGATTCAAGGAAAGACCGAACATCATCGATACGAGGTCTATCATGCGAAAATTTGCCCACAAGAGTGTGTCTATGAGGCTCAGCAAGCTTTCATACATCCTCGGCAGAAAACAATATCGAGGGTTCCTCGATATTTTATCCGTGAATGCCCGAGGAAGACGATATAGGAGGCACGGTCTTCTTAATAAAATCCAAAAATGATATCTTATTAACTAAGAAATCCATTTCCTTCAAAAACAGCTTAAAATTTGCTTCTTCTTCCTCAAAAAGTGCAGTTCTCTCTCTAGAAATTTTGTCTCTCTCTCTATAGAAATTTTGTCTCTCTTTCTCTCTCTCTAGAAATTTGTCTCTCTCTCTCTCTCTAGAAAGTTGAGAGCCTTTTCAAGGAAAAAAAATCACGTTTGTCTTCTTCTTATTCTTTGTTCTTCTTCTTCTTCTTCTTTTTCTTTTTCTTTTTCTTTTTTTTGTTTTTTTAGAAAGTTTGTCTTCTTCCTATTACCTAATGCCCCTTTTTCCCGTGTTAATCAAGTCTTATAAGATTTTTTTTTAATATTTATCTCATTCTTCCGGCTGGCCCTTTTTCCCCCATCAGGACTAGGGAGATTTTCAATCATGCCTTGCCACTGCCTACATTTGTCTTTATAAACTACAATAAAGAGAATCAAAAAACATATACCAAAGCAAAAAATTATCCCACTAATTTTTTTTAACTTTTATTTTAATCTTTTAATTTTTGAAATCTAATATAAGGAAATCCTATTTTGTCGAGTCTTATTAATCCTTTATACTTATCTAGAATGATATTCTCATCGAATTCCTGTAAACCCTTCCTCATACCTTCCTCTGTTAATTTGTCTGCCATCATTAGCTTCCCTAAATATGTGAATAATTTCCCCTTTGAGTTTAATTACTAGTTTTCTTATCTTATGAATATCTTCCTCTAACCTCCATAGCTCTATTTTATCTTGCGCTAGGTCTACTAATAGGCTCGAGTCTACCTGTATTTGAATTTTGCGGAACCCATTTTCTTTGCAAATTTGTAGACCCTTATATAGGGCCATTATTTCTGAGTGCAAGACTGAAGAGGCTATTCCTCCATAGCTCTATTTTATCTTGCGCTAGGTCTACTAATAGGCTCGAGTCTACCTGTATTTGAATTTTGCGGAACCCATTTTCTTTGCAAATTTGTAGACCCTTATATAGGGCCATTATTTCTGAGTGCAAGACTGAAGAGGCTATTCCTCTCATTGTAAATGCCCTAATTACGCTACCTTCCTCATTTCTTATTACTCATCCACCTCTTGCAATTCCCATGTCTCTTTTAAAGCTTCCATCTGTATTCAAGATTAGGTAGTCTTTTAGAGGCTTTCTCCACTTAATGATTTTAATAGCTGGTGGTTTTCTAATGTTTGTGGATAAGCCCCATGACTTTTTCCTATTTTCATCTATGTCGTTATTTTTTAATTATATCGGGTTGCATGCCGATATGAATGTGCTTTCTCTTTTAATCTCTTCTAAGATGTTCTCATAGCTCATAGGAATATTTTCAAAGTGACTTTTATTTCTAGCTTTCCATATGCACCATATTGTAATATGAGGGATATATTGTCTGAGCCATTTGAGTATTTTATTCTTGGTGTGCTTTTGATCCCAGCTTTCTAATCTATCAATAAGATTTCTTGCTCATGTTTTAATTTATGCTTCTGTTTCTAATATGCCCCAAAATTTATGAGCTATTGTTCCTGTTGAAAATAAGTGCTCAATACTTTCTAACTCCTTCCTACAACATTCGCATCTAGAAGCTAGTTTTATTCCCTTTCTTTGTATATTCTCATCTAATGGTATGGTTTTTGCATAGAGTTTCCACATAAATAAGTTTATTTTCTGTGGGATCTCTTTTATCCATAATCTTTCATAAATATCCTGAGTCTACCTTTTTCTTCTTACTAAATTTTTTGTACTCTTTAATGTGAAAATTCCTTGAGCGTTAAGCTACCATGTCCATCCTTTACTTGTCAGAATCGCATGATTTTCTACAATATTTTTATGTTTACTCATTAGCTTCCAGCTTTTTGATGCCTTTTAAAAATTAACTGGCTTATCAACTAGTCCATATCTAGATTTTATATATGCGGCCCAAAGACACCCATTTTCTTTTAATTTCCACCAATTCTTGCAAGCCCACGCTTTAGCTATATCTTCTAGCGTGGAGAATCCCAATCTGGCTTCTTCCTTAGGGTAGCATAAATCTTGCCATTTTTTCCAGTGAATCTTATTTTTTCCATCTTTATCCCCCATAAGAAATCTGCCATTTCTCTTTCTATTTTTTTAACTATGCTTTTTGGTGACTGCATCAACATTAAAATGTGCGTTAAAGAACTTTGAAGTACATGTGTTATAAGTGTAATTCTTCTTGCCATACTTAAAAGATTCTCCTTCCAACTCATGATTTTATTTCTTATCTTATCCACTAAGAATGATAAATATGACTCCTTCACCCTTCCTTCATAAATTAGGCATTCTAGAAATATAAGAGTGCCTTTTTCTTGCACGAAACCTGTGATTCTTCTAATCCTTTGAGAGGTAATTTCTAATGTATTTTTTGATGTAAGAAATTGACATTTATTCTTATTCAATACTTTTTTAGTTTCTTCCTGCAAAGTCTGCAAAATCATCATCATATTTTTCAATGATCTGCTACTGGTATTTGTGAAGATGATGACATCATCCACATATGCCAGACAATTCACATGAGTGTTATCGGGCTGCTTGAAAGCAACGATTTTACCCCTTCTCATTTCCTCTTTTAAGCTTACTATAAGCAATTCTAAGTATATGTTGAATAAAGAAGGAGAAAAGGGATCTCCCTGCCTGAGTCCTCTTGTTGGTTTAAATTCACCACATACCTGTCCATTTACTAGAAGTTTTACCCATGCACTTGAGTCACACATATTCATCAAATCTATCCAGCATTCTGAGAAACCCAGTTTTCTCATGAGATAACATAAAACATCTCATTCTACTCTATCGAAAGCTTTAGTCAAATCCAGTTTCAGTAATCATTGCTTCCTCTTAATTTTGTTCATATTTCTCTCATCATTTTCGAAGCTAAGTTTATATTTTCCATCATCAATCTATTTTTTACAAAACCTACCTGCTCAGGCGATATAGTATTAGAGAGAATATTGCTTATATTATTCTGTAATATTTTAGTTAAGATTTTAAATATAGAATTACATAAACTAATTGGTCTTTAATCCTCTTCCCTTTGCGGGTTATCTTTCTTAGGTATCAAAACAATGAAGGAACTAGCCCAAGATTTTGGAATTCCAGCACCTACAAAAATCCATGCAATGGCTGCAAGTAGGTCGGTTTTAATAATATCCCAACTGCATTGAAAAAAACTATTATTCCAGCTATCCGGACCTGCAGCACTATCTTTGTCTGCACTAAATACAGCTTCTGTAAGATCTTCTTCCTTCAGGGGTTCACCTAGTAGATGTAGATCATTATCCTTTTCTGATACTCTTTTTGCAATGTTTTCCATTAACTTATTTTTTCTAACCATGCCTTGTCCGCATAAGATATTTTTGAAATGATTATGTAATACATTCTTTATCTCCTCCTCCTTTTCTATCCATTTCCCATTTGTTGACATCAACCCTTTTATTTTACTTTTTTGAATTTTAATTTTTGCCATTGCATTATAACATTTTGTATTTTTATCTCCGTCTTTTAGCCACTTAACTTTTGCCCTCTGCTTCCAAAAGACTTCATCCATGTGCATTGTGAGTCTCAATTCTGCTTTGGCTTTACTGACTTTTATTCTAGCCTCCTGACTAGGAGTTTGTTCATATTTTATTTCTAAAGTAGCCACTTCTTGTTCAGCTTCCTGAATTTTTTTATTTAAATTTGCAAAAACCTTCTTATTCCATTTGTTCAAAACCTATCTTAAGCTACGTAGTTTTTGAGCTAAGATTTATATCGGGTTCCCCAAAATTGATTTCTCCCATGTTTCCCTTACTACTTTATCATATTCATTATGCAATCCCCACATGTTTTGAAAGATAAAACCTTTATGACTACTCTTGCTTTCTAGGAAGGATAACAGAAGTGGATTATGATCCGAACAAGTTCTATTTAAGTGTTTGACCTTTATTCCTCCCAACTTATCCAGCCACTGCGAGTTAAAAAGAACTCTGTCCAACCTGGACCAAATTGCCCCTCTCTTTCTCCAGTTATTACACCATGGGTAATTCGATCCTAAGAAGTCCAGTTTCTAACAGATTCATTCTATCAATAGCCTCATTGATGTTTCACCTCTTTTCTCATTGATGTTTCTAATCGCATTAAAATCTCCTCCGATGGTCCACGGGGTAGTTTCTTGCGGCTAGACTCTCCATCTCCTTCCATAATGCTCCCCTTCCCTCCTTCGTATTCTTCGCATAGACTACCGAGAAAATTGATGTTGGCTGTTTTTGGATATTAAAAGTGATTATTTGCTCATCTTCTGCAACTACCTCTAAATCTACATTCTTTCTCCACATAACCCATAACTTACTATTACGGGTTGAGAAAGCCTCATCTAAACCGAACTTCCCTTTGTATATCTCTAATTGATTTCTGTCCACCATTGGTTCAGCTAGGATAACGATTTTTAAATTATGGATTTTAATTAATCTTTTAATTCTATTTATTGTTGGAGCATTCGCCACTCCTCTTATATTCCAAAACAAGCTATTAAACATATCTATGTATCCCTAGCTTGAGCTCTTGTAATACATTTGCTTTCATACTTCAAATTTTTATATTTTTTCATATTTCTAGTGGGCTTACTTGAGCTAGAAGGCACTATTTCAAATTTCTTTAGTACGCTTATCTTTTCTAAGCTTCTTCCCAATTGCTTGATTTTTTATATAGCTGATTGTTTAACTTGTAGGATCTCTTTGTGCATTTCATGTTTTGAAGATACTAAATCCTCATAACAAAAATTATAATTCAGAAGACTTTCCTCTTTTTTATTAATAATTCAAGGCCAACTTTTCGCCTCTGACTCTTCTTCCGATAATAAATCATCATCATCCCAATTAACAAGCTTCACATTCGCTTCTAACTCTACTTCTCCTCTAACTTCCATCCTCTTCTTTCTAAGGTTTTTCCTATTTTCTTCTCCCCCTCTTTCTACCTCGACGACCCACTTCTCCTCTTCAAGCAACCTTCTAATCTCTTCTCTCTTCTTCCTTCCTAGAGCTCTTCTCCTTCTCATCACACCCCCCTTTCCCCTCATTTCTACTCCCCCTTCACTCTCTTCTGCCCCCTTACTCCTTGCCTCTTTTCTACCTTCCCTTCTTTCTCTTTCTCCCTTATGAATCTGCCCGTGTGTTCCTGCCCCTCTTCTTTTAGGTTCCCCTCTACTTCATTATCCTCCTTCCATCCTATCTCTCAAGAATCCTTCTCCTCTATTCCTTGTTCTAAGCTCTGTTTTTGTACCTCACATGTGTTCTCCCCTCTACTCCTTCTCACCCATACTTATTTTTCCTTCTTATTTCCCTTGCTCCATTTCCCCAACATGTAGTCATCCTGCCCTTGCCCTAGTTTAAGGCAACTTAGACAGTAGGATGGCATGGCTTCTGGGGTAGTTTCCTGCCAAAAGCCATTAGCAAGATCAGTGCCTATCCACACCCTATTCGGGGGGGGGGGGGGGGGGGGGGGGGCTTGAGGTCAGTTTCCACGTATATTCTTGCCATGCTTGGCCTCGTCATCAAGGCCATGGCTTCATCCAGTAGCAGCGGGGTTCCCAAACAGCAAGCAATCGAGCAGAGAGATTGCTTATTAAACAGATGAATGGGGAGTTTGGGTAATGAGAACCATACCGGTATGAGAGAGGACTCCTCCAATGGTGAAAATTTTGGCGTCCACTTGAAGACCCGCATTGGATAGCCCACTATGCTCCACGTTCCTCTAAGCCAAACTCTAAGGAAGTCATTATCTTCTCTAAATTGCAGGAACGTGTGCTTACCGTCGTAGTTGGCTACCTTGACCCTTTCGTGCAACTTTAAGGAAGCAACAAAATCATATATGTCTTTGAAATTGGGCCTTCCATGTGAGATTTAGCAATGAGGGTGTGTTTGAATGGGGCAGCAAGCTTGTTCATCTCCTCTTTTGAAAAAATTATCGTCGGGGTTCATTCTTTCTCGTCAAATTTCGGATACAAGACTGTCGAATCATTAATATTGTAGGAGGACTTTTAATGAAGAGGGAGCTAATTGGCTCCATTTTCAGCTTCAAATTGAACTTATTTTGCACAAAAAATGGAGTGTTCTCTCTCTAAAACCGTAGTTTTCTCTCTCTAAAAGTTGAGAGCGTTTTTTCAAAAAAAAGAAGACCATTTTTTTCTTGTTGTTCTTCTTCTTCATTCATCTTCATCATCATCACATTCATCATCATCATCATCATTTTCTTCATCATCATCATCATCATTTTTTTCATCATCATCATCATCATCATCATCTTCTTTTAAAAGTTTATTTTATTAATAAAAAACCCTCTCTTTTGGCAGAGGAATAACATTTTTACAACCTATTTGCTTGCTCCGCTTTGCCCTTTACACCCTTTTCCCTTCATAACCTCCTTTGTACCTCTATTTTGTATCTTCCTAATCGTAAATTAATATAATTTTTGACACCATTTTCGTTACATTTACATTATACAATTCGCCGTGTTTATTGCTCGTTGTTATGCATATTGAGCTTATACTCTTTGCTTTTGAAGTGTCCCCTTGACTTTCTTTCATTTCTTGCTTTAAACTCTTTAATGCATTTCTTATCCTCCTTTAATCTCTTTCTTTGTCCTCTATCTAGTAGCCTCCTTTGCTGCCTCCCTATATCTTTTTTTGCTAACCTTCGAAAGACTTTTTCTGATCCTCCATAGCATCTCTAATCTCCCTTCCTGCCTTTTCAGTTTCTGTTTTGTGCAACAAATACCATAGTCCTATAATGTATGCCCTACACCTACCCTTTCCCCTTTCCCCATCCCCTTAACACATTGTAATCAGGTTCACAAGTTAGATAGAAAAAAGAATTAGGCAAGTAATAAGGCAGAATGAGCTTCAACGAGCAGGGTCCTCTTTGTTGCAAGATTACTGATCCTCCTGACCGGTCTCTATCCGCTTTAATCTCATGCATAAACAAACAAGCAAACCAACCATTCTGTGTATAAACCTATAAACTACCACCTCTATCCCTCATATCCCATGTTCAAGCTTACATTGCTAGAAGCCCCTACCCTTTACATGGCTCACAAACAATAATCTATCTATCCTAATTAAAACATTTGAGAATCTAAAACAACTTCATCAGGTTTCTTCCTTTCCCGGTTCCAAGGCTGCTATCCGTCAGCCCACTTTTGGCCATGTCTTTAGATGTATCCCTTTATCTTATTTACAGCAGCAAGTTCCCATATTAGTTACGTCTACAACAATTTTTTGCAAGATATACAAAAACCCACGCCAAGACAATATATCTATACATTTAAGTACCTAGCCCCTATCTACTCTAAACCATAGACCTTTGACTATAGCGATAATACATTTCAGGCTTAAAGCCCACATGAGGATAGCCTTGACTCCCCCCCCCCCCAGCTGTGCAAGGCTTGAGGCCATTTCTACGGTTGTCTTCTCTCCAAGCTTGTACCTATAACCTTGACAGAAAAGAAGAGTAAACGCAAACAAACAACATGATAAAATAAACTTTTATTAGTCATCCCTCAAGATCGGGATGACCCATTAGCTTTGCTTTCATCCTCTGGATTTCACATCTTTGCTATATCTCTTCTATGACCTAGTCTCTCAGTTATTAGATGCTTTAATTGTTTTGATATAAGGCAATTCTTTACTATCCAAAATTATAAAACCTATGTATTTATCAGGTAAACTTCCTTCCCAAAAATCTTGATAACATTTAGTTCTTCCTTCCTTGGCCAGCTTATCTGCTAAGGTTTTGGCTTCTCTAAAAATGTGTTTTGTGGTTGCATTAGATGAGTTGATTATTTGTAATATTTCTTTTATTTATTCTTCATATCTCCACATACTGACTTTTTATTAATTAAACTTACCACTATTTTTGAATCTATTTGAATATCTATATTACTTATTTTATTTATTTAACATATTTTTAACCCGTCTCTAAGAGATAGTATTTCTGCATGTAGTGCCGATGAAGCTTGATATTTTCTTGTGTAAGCTAAATCAAATTCCCTTTAAAATTTTTTATTGCGCCACCACCTTCCGCTGCTCCCATGTCTCTGTCGAAACTACCATATGTATTTAATGCTAATTTTTATTTTGATGGTTTTTCCCATATTTTTCCTAATGTTTTAAAATGAGTTTGTATATCTTTTAAATTCCACCATTTCATTAAATTTTTCTATGGCTTCTTTCCTAGTAAATTGAAAGGATTCGATTCTGAGATTCTCATCGTTTCCTCCTTAATTTCACTCCAGATATTCTCTATTAACATCTTATGCCCCTCATACCTGCTTTTGTTTATGGCCTTCCAAATACACATCGCTATTAGTGCAACATTGTTTTGGATCCACTTCTTAGTTGGATTAGAGGCATGTATATTTATCCATTTTAAAAGTCTACTTTTTAAAGTGAGATGTTCGTATTTTATTTGTATTTCTAATCCTAACCTCCTCCATATTTCTGCTACAACCCTTCCTTCTGATAGAAGGTGATCTATGGATTCAGCTTCAATTTCACAGCAGTCACATCTGGAGGCTAACTGAATTCCTTTCTTTTTTAAATTAGTATCTATTGGGATGATATTAGATAAAACTTTCCACATAAAAGTTTTAATTTTTTGTGGAGTATCATTATCCCAGGCCTATTTAAATAAAATTTGAGATCCTCTTTTTTCACTTATTACATTTTTAACTGATTTGAGAGAGAAGATTCCTTCAGAATTAAGCATCCATCTCATCCTTTTCTAGTAAGTTTAGAATATTTTTTAAACTAAATCCGTTTGTTTGAGCATTTGCATCCAGATTTGTGATCCCCTACTTCTATTCTTTTCTTTATTCGTATCATCGTTTAGGTAATACTTTGCTCGCATAAATTTCGACCATAAGCTTTCATTTTTTCTTAACCTCCACCATCTTTTGCTTGCCCATACTTTGGCTAAATCATTGAGATTGAGAAATCCCAATCTAGCTTCTTGCATCGGATAGCATAGATTCTTCCATTTTTTCCAGTGTAATTTATGTTTTCCTTCTTTTTTGCCCCATAAAAAGTTAGCTAACTTTTTTTCTATTCTCTTAATAAATTTTTTGGGGGTTGAATAATCATTAAGTATGCATTAAAGAGCTCTGTAGAACATGTGTAATTAAGGTTATCCTTCCCCCATATTTAGCAGCTCCTCTTTCCATCCAGATATTTTCCTTTTCAATTTATCCATTAAAAAGTCTAAATATTCTATCTTTAATCTACCCTCATAAACTGGGCAGCCTAGATACATTATTTCTCCTTTTTTATTGGAGAAACATGTTATATTTTTAATTCTATAAGATTATGTTTTAGGAGATTTTGAAGCTATCATATATTGACATTTTCTTTTATTTAGCTTTTGTCCTATTTCTTTTTCCATGCATTTTAATTGCTCCATTAGGTTATGTAGTGATCTACCCCCTCCATTGGTGAAGATCACTACATCATCTGCATATGCTAGACAACTCACTAATGGCATATTCTTAGGTTGTCTAAATGTTCCTATCATGCCATTATTCATTCTGATTTTAAGATTTACTATTAAAATTTCTAAATAAATATTAAATAGTGAGGGAGATAGCGGATCTCCTTGTCTTAGTCCTCTTAACGATTTTAATTCTTCACCTAATTTTCCATTTATTATAATTTTTAATTATGTATTTGAGATGCACCTGTATATTAAATCTATCTAAGCTTCAGAAAAACTCATTTTACGTTTAATGAAACAGAGAGTGTTCCATTCCACTCTATCAAATACCTTGGATAGATCTAATTTTATCATTACATTGTGTCCTCTTGTTTTAGTGCTCATTTCTCTAATCATTTCTTTAGCCAAGCATATATTTTCCATTATCAATCTATTTTTCATAAAACATGTTTGTTCTTTTAAAATAATTTTAGGTAAAATATTTGCCAATCTATTTTGCAGGATTTTGACGAGTATTTTGTAAATTGAGTCACATAGGCTAATTGGTCTATAATCTTCCCCCTTATAGGGGTTTTCCATTTTTGGAATGAGGACTATAAAAAAGCTACCCCAATTCCTTCCTATTTCAGCCCCGCAGAATATCCAATGAATGACTTTCATTAAATCTTCTTTTATTATATTCCAGCATACCTGAAAAAAAACAATTGTTCCATCCATATGGACCTGTTGCACTCTCCTTGCTCAAACCAAATATTGTAATTTTAATTTCTTCCTCTTCAGGGAATTTAATTAGCATTTTATTATCCTCTGAAGAGATTTTATTTTTTATGCTTTGTAGGAGAGTATTACTTTTATGAGTACTTTCCCCACATAACTGTTTTTCAAAAAAATTATAAAAGTATTTTTGAATATCTATTTCTTTCTCCACCCATTTTTCTTTCTCATTTTTCAATGCCTTTTATCTCTGTTTTTGATTTTTCATTTTCGCAACTCTTTGAAAAAATTGTGTTTTTATCCCCCTCCTTCAACCATTTTATTTTTTCTTTTTGTTTCCAAAATGATTCTTCCATTAATAACTTTAATTTTAATTCAGCTTGTGCTTTGCTTAATGCACTTCTATTGTTTGCATTTTCTTCCGTTTCAAATTCTAATTCCCTTTTTAATACTAACTCTTCTGCTTCTTTAATATTTCTATTAATATCACCAAATGTTTCTCTATTCCATTTTTTTAACTCAAATTTTAATCTTTTCAGCTTAGTATTTATAGCTTGTACCAGGTTTCCTATAGTCTCTTTGTTCCATGACCCTCTAACCATGTCCAAGAAGTTGTGATGTAAACACCAGGTGTTCTGAAATTTAAATGAACCCCCTGTGTATGATGTATTTTTAATTGTGATTAAGAGCGGACTATGATCCGAGCATGTTCTATTTAAATGTTTAACCTGGGTCGAACCAGGATGCTCTAGCCACTTAAAATTAAATAGAACTATATCTAATCTTGCCCATATAGTTCCTTTAATTTTCCAGTTGTTACACCATGTAAATCTTGAGCCTAAAAAATTAGCTTCCATTAAACTTGTTCTATCTATAGCTTCATTAAATTGAAAGGTGGCTTTCAAATTAGGAGGTCTTCGTCCTTTCTTTTCTTTGGAATTCCTTACTATATTAAAATCTACTCCTATTATCCATGGCTTATTTCCTATCGCAATTCCCTTTATTTCTTCCCATAATCTTTTTCTTTCATCTTTTTTTTATTTAGCATAATCTACTGTTATTATTTCCTTTTCTTCTTGACTTAAGCTAAAATTTATTAATTGATCTGTTTCTTTTAAGATTTTTATGTTTAAGTTGTTTTTCCACATTATCCAGATTTTACCATTATCATTAGAATATCCATGCTCAAAGCCAAAAATTCTTATGTATTCACTTAACTGATCTCTATCTACCATAGGCTCGGTTAACGTAATTAGAGAATTTTGTGTATCTATATCAATTTTTTAATTCTATTTTTTGAGGGGAGATTTGCAACTCCCCTTATATTCCAATAAATGAAATTATACATTATTCACGGATTTAGCTTGTGCTCTAGTGATGCATTTAGATTCATAACTCTTGTTTAAGTATTTCTTCATGTTTCTTGGTTTTTTTAATGAACTTAAATCACCTCCCCTCTCACTTTTCCATTCCCTTCCCAATTAAATACCCATGATTTTTATTTCCTCGATAGCCCATTCTCTAGTTCCCATTTTTTGCTTATATTTTTCTATATTTATGTCATCTTTAGTAAGCTTAACATTCTGCACATTTTCTTCTCCATTAGTGGTGAGAAATGAACTTCTCACCTCCATTTCTTCTTCAGAAAAATCCTCTATAGCTATTGCCCATCGTGTGTTTTTTTTTGTTTTATGTATTCTTTGTAGTCTAGTTCTTATGTTTAAATCTGCAATTCTATTAATCTTTTCTCTTCTTTTTATGTCTTCTCTATTCTCTGCTACTTCCTCAACCTCATCATGCACATTTTTATTTTCTATTAACTTTATCTCCTCTGCCTCAACATTCTCGAACTCTGTTAATGATTATGTTTTAGATGGCTGCATATATTGAGGCTTTATTTGATATTGAACTATCTCTCTCCCCCTTCTTGCCTCCATTTTCTTCTCTTCCATTCTCTATCTACCTTCTGTTATTCTCTTATTCACTATACAACTCTCTATGTTATGCCACATTTTCTTACAACAAGAGCAATATGATGGAAAGTATTCTGGAACTACTTGCTGCCAGAAGCCTCCCACTTCCTTATCTCCTATCCATATACGACCAGGAGGTGGTTTCTGCAAGTCCACTTCCACATAGATTCGAGGAACACTTGGTTTGGATAGTGTCGCAGTAGCTTCATCAAGAAGAATAGGTGAACCGAGAAGTCATGCAATATGATATAATGCAAATTTATCGAAGAAGTGAATCGATAACATAGGAAATAAGAACCATACCGGGGCCATGGTAGTTTCTTCTTTTGTAGAGAAATTGGGAGTCCATTTAAAGATTCGCATGGGATAACCCATAATATACCAGACCCCCTTAAGTCATAAATGATGATAATCTTCTTCTGAAAATAGTTGCACCAAGATATGCTTCTCATCGAAGAGACCAATCTTAATCATCATTTTTAGCTTCAGTGATTCGTAGAAGGCACGATTATCATCAATGCACGGATGGCCGTGCAAAAACATACCCACCAGAGTATGTTTATGGGGCTCAATGAGCTTCTGCAACTCCTCGGGCGAAAACAGAATCGGGTGCTCCTCGAAATTTTTCACGTGAATGTCCGAGGAAGACGATGAGAGAGGTGCGGTCTTTTAAAAAAATGATGAAAAGATTTCTTATTTTCTAAATAATCAATTTCCATCAAAATTAGCTTTAAAACGGCTTCTTCCTCCTCAAAATTTGTAGTTTCTCTCTCTAGAAAGCTCTGTTTATTTCTCTAGAAAGTTGAGAACATTTTTCAAAGAAAAAAAACTGCAAAAAAAAAGTTTCTTCTTCTTCTTCTTCTTCTTCTGCTTCTTCTTCTTCATCTTCTTCTTGTGTTTCTTCATCATCATCATCATCATCATCTTCTTCTTCTTCTTCTTCTGCTTATTATTATTATTCTTCTTCTTCTGCTTCTTCTTATCCTTCTTCTTCTGTTTATTATTATTATTATTATTCTTCTTCTTCTTCTTCTTCTGCTTCTTCTGCTTCTTCTTCTTCTTCTTCTTCTGCTTCTTCTTCTTCTTATTCTTTCATCATCATCATCATCATCATCATCATCTTCTTCTTCTTCTTATTCTTCTTCTTCTTCTTTCTTCTTCTTCTTTTTTTAAAATATTGTTTATTAATTATAACCCTCTCTTTTGGCGGAGGAATACCATTTATACAATTTACGTCTACCCTTTTCCCTTTTACACACTTTCCTAAATTCTAGAATATATAAGTTGCCTTAATTTTACGTTATAAATTTTGATCTTTTCTATTACTATTATGCTTTAAGCTTTGATGTCTACTTGTATTACACTACATATATTGAATCAATCTATGTCTGTTTCTCTATGCTGATGTAGATTTTGAGGGAAGCCCCCTGCGCTTTTCTTTATTATCATATGTGTGAGTCTTTCTATTCCATTCTTTCCCAGCTTTATGTAAGTCTTCTCCCTCTTATAGCTTCAAATGTGATTTTCTACTTTATGCTAGTAACGTTGAGAACGGCATGAAATATCCCGCATAAAACCAAGTGAATTATATTCTTGTAGTTAGTGTACCCATATCCCCCCTTTCCCTTGCCCTTTTCAAGCAAATTTTATATTATTAAAATGCTTCCCTTAATTTCATTGCTTGCATCCTTTAGATGATTCATGTAATCTTATTTCAGCATTCCATTTTGTGTCCTTTGATCATCACATCTTTAATCATTGTTGTATCCATGATGCGCTTAAATGCTTCCCCCTCGAGTATCTTTTATGCTCTTTTATGCCTCTTTTTTTTTCTTCATTATTAGCCGACCTCCAGACCAATTAAGACTTCCAGACCCACTTTAACACAGACTTCATGACACAACCATTCAATTAACACAAACTTCCAGAACCATTTTAACACCGACTTCCAGGCCAACTCAACCATACCCATTAATGAACAGACTTCCATAACATGAAACATCAAACAAAACATAAATAAACAGCATTGAAAACAACTAAAACCAGACTCAATACTGACCGCTTGGACCGTATCCTTATTGTCCAGCTTTGCTTCTATTCTTTAGAGCATTAATCTGCACAAAAAAACCACTCTACCTCTCTAAAACTAGCTCTCTTCTCAAGTAATAAAAATCGCTCCTCAGGACTAGGGTGATTCTTAAAGTAGCAAGGTCTTTATCTCTAATTGTTTAGTTGCACAAAAACCAACAAGAACAATTAAAGAGAAATATGAATTATCAATGTTATTTCGTAACCTTCCTAATATAAGGAAGTTTTTTGGTCCAATTTAATTATGCCAATATATTTTTTTGGTATAATGTATTTATTATATTATTGGTATCCAAACCTTTTTCCATCATTGGCTAATACATCTGCTAATGCATTAGCTTCTCTAAAGATACATTTTATTGTATAATCTATTATTTTTATTTCATGCAGTGTTTCTTCTATTTCCTCATCGTATCTCCATAGTATTGTCTTTTTATTAATTAGATTTATTAGAATTTTTGAGTCTATTTGAATGTCTATACTATTAATGTTAACTTTTTTACATAATCTAATACCTTCTCTTAAAGCTAATATCTCGGCATGCAATGCCGATGATGCATGAAACTTCCTAGTAAAAGCTAATATTAGCTTTCCTTCAGAATCTCTAATTGAGCCCCTACCTCCAGTAGCTCCAATATCTCTACCAAAGATGCCATCTGTATTTATAGCCAGTCTTTCTTTCGGAGGTTTTTCTCATTTTATACCTATTAATTTAAAATGTTTTTGTTGTTTTTGTTTTAGATTCCAGTGAGTCATAATATCTTTATCTAAATTCATACCTCGTGCTTTTATGGGGCTAATTTCTAAAAATTTTCTGGTTCCTTCCTTGATCTCCTTCCAAATATCCTTTACTATCATGGTGCAGCCTTCAAATCTATTTTTATTTCTTGCCTTCCAAATGCACCATATGACTATTAGAGGGACATTATTTTTAATCCAATTCTAAGCAGGGGTTGAAACTTTTTGTTTAAGCCATTTCTGAAGCATGCATTTTAGAGTAAGCTGTTCATATTTTATATACATTTCTATTCCTAGTTTCTTCCATATTTCAGCTGCAACTTTACCATTTGAAAAGAGATGATCTAGTGTCTCCATCTCAGATACACAACAATCACATCTGGACACTAGCGGAATTCCTTTCTTTTTTAAATTAATATCTATTGGAATAATGTTAGATAAGACTTTCCACATAAAAGTTTTGATTTTTTGTGGATTGTCATTTTTCCAAGCCCATTTGAACAATGTTTGCTCTTCTTGCTTATTTCTTATTACATTTTTGACAGATTTGAGTGAAAATATTCCTTATGAGGTTAATGTCCATTTCCATCCCTTTTTAGTGAGTTTAGAGTAATTCTCAATTAGATCTCTTTGTTTGAGCATTTGAGTCCAAACCTGTGATCTCTTACTTTTGTTTTTTTTCTTTATTGGTAACATCCTTTATACAATACTTTGCCCACATAAATTTAGACCATAAGCTATTGTTTTCTTTTAATCTCCACCATCTCTTGCTTGCCCATGCTTTAGCTATGTTAGAAAGATTGACAAAGCCCAATCCAGCTTCTTTAACAGGGAAACATAAGTCTCTCCATTTTTTCCAGTGTAATTTATATTTACCCTCTTTTTTACCCCACAAGAAGTTTGCTAGTTCTTTTTCAATATTTTTAATAAGCATACAAGGAAGTTTAATAATCATAATATTATGCATCAATGTGCTTTCTAAAATATGTTCTATTAATGTAATTCTTCCCCCTAAACTTAAGAATTCCTCCTTCCATCCCGAAATCTTCTTTTTTAATTTATTTGTTAAAAAATTTAAATACTCAATCTTGAATTTTCCTTCATACACCCAACAACCTAGGTAAATAATTTCTCCTTTTCGTGTGAAAAACCAGTAATTTTTTTGATTCTGAGTTAATGCCAAAGGAGATTTATAATATATCATATATTGACATTTTATTTTATTCAGTTTTTGACATGTTTCATATTCTGAGCATTTTAACAAGTTCATTAGGTTCTGTAATGATCTACCACATCCATTAGTGAAGATCATTACACCGTCTACATATACCAGACAACTCACTAGTGGAGTATTTTTTTGGTTGCCTGAATGTTCCTATTAAACTTTTCAACATTTTATCTTTAAGGTTAACCATTAGAAGTTCTAAATATATGTTAAATAATGACGGGGAGAGTGGATTTCTTTGTCTTAGACCTCTAATTGGTTTAATTTTTTCACCTACTTTTCCATTCGTGATTATTCTAACCCAGGCATTCGATATATGATTGTATATCAGATCTATCCATGTTTCAGATAAACCCATTTTTCGCATAATAAAACAAAGAATATTCCATTCAACTCTATCAAAAACTTTAGATAAATCCAATTTTATTATAACATAGTGCCCTCTTGTTTTTGTTCCTATTTCTCTACATATTTTTTTGGCCAAACAAATATTTTTCATTATCAATCTATTCTTCATGAAACTTGTTTGTTCAATTGAGATAATTTTAGGTAAGAGGTAGGCTAGTCTGTTTTGCAAAATTTTTGCTAAAATTTTATATATTGAATTACATAAACTAATTGGTCTAAAGTCCTCTCTTGTTTGTGGGTTTTCTATTTTTTGGAATAAGGACAATGTGAAAACTTCCCCACTTCTTTCCTATTTCAGCACTACAAAATATGCTATTTATGGCTTTTTTCTATGTCTTTTTTAATTATGTCCCAGCAAATTTGAAAGAAGCAGCTATTCCATCCATTGGGACCTACTGCACTGTCTCTATTCATACTAAATATAGCTGTTTTAATCTCTTCCTCTTTTGCATGTTTGGCCAGCATGTTATTATCTTCTGTGGTAATTTTATTTTTTATATTTTGTATCAATGTATTACCTTTAAGCACATTATTACCACTTAATTGGTTTTTGAAAAAATTTGCAAAATTGTTTTGAATATCCATATCTTTATCCACCAACTCTTTCTCATTATTTTTTATACCCCTATGTTTCTGATGTTTTAGCTTAGCTACTTTTTGAAAAAATTGTGTTTTTATCTCCTTCTTTTAACCATTTTATTTTGGATTTTTGTTTCCAAAACACGTATTCCATTGCAAGTTTAAGTTTAAGTTCCGTTTGTGCCTTGCTTAATGCACTTCTATTATTTGCATTTTGTTCTTTTTCGAATTCTATTTCTTTTCTTAATACTAAATCTTCTGCTTCTTTTATGTTTTTATTTATGTCTCCAAATATTTCCCTATTCCATTTTTTTTAATTCTATTTTTAATCTACTCAACTTATTATTTAGAACTTGAATAGAATTTCTAGATGCATCTTTATTCCAGGATAACCTTATTAAATTCAAAAAATCATGATGTAAACAACAAGAGTTTTGAAATCTGAAGGATCCTCTTGTGTAAGTAGTGTTTTTAATGGTAATTAAAAGTGAGTTGTGATCAGAACATGTTCTATTTAAGTGTTTTACTTCTGTAGAGCCAAAATACTCTAGCCATTTAAAATTAAATAGAATTCTGTCTAATCTGGCCCAAATTGTACGCTTCTTTTTCCAGTTATTGCACCATGTAAAAGGTGAACCTAAGAATTTAGCCTCTATTAAATTAATTTTATTTATGATGTCATTAAAATGAGACATGACTCTCTTTAATAGTTCTTACTGAGTTGAAATCTCCCCCTATTATCCAAGGCTTTTTTTCTTTAAATGTTTTCTCCATATCTTCCCATAATTCTTTTCTCTCATCTCTTTTATTTTTAGCATAGACTATCATGATTATTTCATTTTCGTCTTGACTTAAAGTAAAATTTATTAACTGATTAGTTTCTTTTAGTATTATTATATTTAAGTTATTTTTCCACAATAACCAGATTTTACCATTTTTGTTAGCATATCCATGATCAAAACCTAAGATTTCTATATAATGACCTAGTTGTTCCCTATCCACCATAGGTTCAACAATTGCAAAAAGATGAATTTTATACATATGTATCAACTTTTTTATTCTTTTTCTTGAGGGAATATTAGCAATTCCCCTGATGTTCTAGTAAATATAATTATACATTATTTATAAACTTTGCTTGTGCTCTAGTGGTGCGTTTAGTTTCATATGTTTTATTTAGATATTTTTTCATGTTCCTTGGTTTTCTTAGAGAGCTTAAGTCTCCTCCTCTTTCTTCTTTCCATTCCTCACCCATTTGAATTGCCATTATTTTTAACTACTCAATTTCCCACTCTTTATTGCCCATTTTATGTTTAAATTTTTCTATATTTATATCATCTTTGTTTAATCTAACTTTCTGTTCATTTTCCTCTCCATCCGTGTAGAGGGAGGTTAAGCTTCTTATCTCTAATTCTTCATCCGAATAATCTACTATTGGGACTGCCCAACATTTGTTTTTTAGTAGTTTGCTTTTGAAGTAAATTCTTGTTCTTCTATTTAAATCCGCTATTTTTTTAATCATTTCTGTCCACTTTGTATCTTCTGAAATAGTTGTTGCCCTATCTTCTGAAATAGTTGTTGCCCTATCTTCTTCATCGCTAGCCTTCTTGTATTCAATTAATTATAGCTCTTTTACTTCTGTTTCCTGTTCTTCTGTTTGGGCAGTTTGTGTTATCTGAGCTTTTTTTTTTGATATTTAATTATCATTGCTCTCCCCCCTGCTGCCATTATTCTTTCATCTCTCCTTTGCCTATCTTCTTCCTTTCTTTTTTTCACTAAACAATCATCCATGCAGTGGCCCATTTTTTTTGCAGCATGAGCAATATTGTGGGAGGTTTTCTGGAACAACTTGCTGCTAGAAACCACCACCATCCATGTTTCCAATCCATATACGCGAAGGAACTAGATTTTGTAAATCAATTTCAACACAAATTTGTGCTACACTTGATCTAGAAAGTGTAGCAGTGGTACCATCAAGTAGAAGAGGAGAACCGATAGTACAAGCAATGTGATATAGAGCGAATTTAACAAAAAAAGTACCTGAAGTAAGGGAAACAGAAATCATGCCGGGGCTATCAACGATTCTTCCTTCATCGAGAAATTGGTTGTCCATTTGAATATTCTCATGGGATACCCATGATATACCAGACGCCTCTCAACCAAATTCTATGAAAATCCTCCTCTGAATGCAATTGTAACAGAACATGTTTATCGTCGATGAGACCGATTTTAATCAACATTTTAAGCCTCAATGATTCAAAAAATGCACGAACATCATCAATGCGAGGTCGTCCATGTGAAAATTTGCCCACGAGGGTGAATTTGTGAGGCTCAATAAGCCTCTAAATGTTTTCGGCAGAAAACAATATCGAGGGTTCCTCGATATTTTTTGCGTGAATTTCCGAAGAGGAAGGTACTGTGCGCACGGTGTTTTTAAAAAAATTAGAAAATGATTTCTTATTTTCTAGTAATCCATTTCCTTAAGAATAAGCTTGAAATCTGCTTCTTCTTCCTCAAAATTTGTAGTTTCCCTCTCTAGAAAACATTGTTTCCCTCTCTAGAAGGTGAGAGTATTTTTCAAAGAAAAAAAAACCGCTTTCTTCTTCTTCTTCTTTCTTCTTCTTCTTCTTCTTCTTCTCCTTCTTCTACTTCTTTCTTCTTATTCTTCTTATTCTTCTTCTTGTTCTTTCTTATTATTATTATTATTATTTTTTTTTCTTCTTCTTCTTCTCCTTATTCTTCTCCTTCGTCTTCCTCTCCTTATTCTCCTTCTTCTTCTTCTTCTTCTTCTTCTTCTCATTCTCCTTATTCTTCTCCTCCTTCTCCTTCTACTTCTCCTCCTTCTCCTTCTCCTTCTACTTCTCCTCCTTCTCCTTCTCCTTCTCCTTCTCCTCCTCCTCCTCCTCCTCCTCCTTCTCCTTCTCCTTCTCCTTCTCCTTCTCCTCCTCCTTCTCCATCTCCTTCTCCTTCTCATTCTCCTCCGCCTTCTCCTTCTCCTCCTCCTCCTCCTCCTCCTCCTCCTCCTTCTCCTTCTACTTTTACCTCTCATTCTCCTTCTCCTTCTCCTTCTACTTTTACCTCTCATTCTCCTTCTCCTTCTCATTCTCCATCTCCTTCTCCTTCTCCTTCTCCTTCTCATTATCCTTCTCCTTCTCATTATTATTATTATTATTATTATTATTATTCTTCTTCTTCTTCTTTATGAGGATTATTTTATTAAAATTAGCCCTCTCTTTTGGCGGAGGAATACTTTTTTTACAACCTACTTACTTGCTACCCGAAACCCTTAACACCCTTCTAACAACCTATATACCTCTATCAAGTAGCCATGTATTACATGTTTTGGGAACTCACATAATTGTTAATTTTATAGACTGATAAACTGTATTTAAAGCATGATCTTTAATTGTGTTGTGGATATGTTCTTGATTTTTTAAAATGTATTATTGGCCCTACATTCCTTTTTCCTGTAGGTCTTTTTATGATGCCTCCCCTTAGCCTTTTTAATGTCTCTCGATATCAACTTGTGCTACCTTTCGATCTCCCCTTTTGAAGTTTATCGAGTGCATCTTTGCTACCTTTATTGGGTGCATATTTATTGCCTCTTTTGATGTCTCCAAATAGACTTCACAAGTGCATATTTACTTCCCCATAATAGCTTTCCTTCCTCTCCCACCATGTCTTCTTTGATGCATATATTTGACAGCTTTCTCCACAATATTTCTGCATCTTTATCGCTTTAACTTTCCCCACAATATCCCCTTCTTTAGTGCATGCTTCCATTTAGGGGTTTAATCGAGCCGAGTCGAGCCGAGTATTAGGCAGGCTCGGCTCAGTACGGGTTTAAAGGAGTAGGCTCAAGCTTGTTCACGAGCCTGTTTACGAGCTAACGAGCCGAGTTTGAGGGTGCTCGGGCACGGCTCGTTTAACTTAAGAGACTATTCACGAGCTTGGTTCACGAGCTTGTTCAATAGCCTGGTTAACGAGCTTGCTCACAAGACTATTCACTAGCCTGTTCATGAGCCTATTTATGAGCTGCCGAGCAAAGTTTAATGGTGCTCGGGCTCGGCTCATTTAACTTACGAGCCTCAAAATGATGTTCAGGAATTAAAGAAAATATTCATCTAAAATAGCCAACATACAACTAAATTAAAAAGATAAGAAAATAAAAGTTCAATTAACTTGATTGAAGTTCAAGAGTTAAATTATTCATCATGTTCATTTGTAGGAAAAATTTATTGTGCATCAAGCCTTCTCCATGTTCACGAGCTTGTTCACGAGCCTGTTCACGAGCTTGGTTCACGAGCTTGGTTCACGAGCTTGTTCACGAGCTTGTTCACAAGCCTGGTTAACGAGTTTGCTCACGAGCCTATTCACGAGCCTATTTACGAGTTGACGAGCCGAGTTTGAGGGTACTCGGGCTCGGCTCATTTAACTTACGAGCCTCTAAATAATGTTCGGGCTCCGCTCGTTTAACTTAATAAACGAGTTCGAGCTAACTTTTAACGAGCCGACCATTGAGCAGCTTGCGAGCAGCTCGGCTCGGGTACAACCCTACTTCCATTGCCCCACAATACTTTATCTTTTTAGCTTTCCTTTCTCTTTAACATCTTTTATTCTATAAATAAGAATAGAAAATATCTTTTCCTTTAGAGAGCTTTCTTACCTTTATCATGCCGTATTGGAAGCTTTATATCTTGTGTATTCTTTGATATACTACATCTCCTTGTTGATAGCTTAGACAAGACCATTCAAAAAAACACAGAAACTACCCACTATTTCATTACCTGACTGCGATACTTAGACTCCAACACACATAAATAACATAGACGCTGCCAGCACATCAGACCGCTATAACCAAAAATAACATAGACTCAATGAAATTATTACAGACCCTGAGAAAGAACTAATTACAATAACAGCAACCATGACATTACAGACTAGAAGATTATAAAAAATCTTCTCTGCTTGATCGAACCCTGCTATTTTTTTTAAGCTGTAAGTTGCCAGCAAAAAAATAAAAACTCCAATACTACATTCATATAATTATACTACCCCTACCCAGTGCCCCTTCCCCTTACATGTTTGAAAGTTCTCACTTTTGCCTGACCACAGTCTTACATCAATAATACCCCTGTAAAAAGATGAGAGAAAAAACTCTCTAACAGAATCTTACCGAGGGTACCTACATTGTATAAATATGGTCTGTCTTTTAGATCACCCCTCAGGACCGAGGTGAAATTAAAGCTATGACCTGTTACTTGCATTTAGTAATAACAAAAATAGATAAAGTATCAAGACAATTTAAAAAAGATAAATACCAAATTACAAAGAGCTTATTCTTTAATTTTCCTAATGTAAGGAAATTCTGCACTGTCTAGCTTTATGATTCCTCTATATATTTCCGGTATATTTTTTTCATTATAGTTTTGATATCCTTTAATTTTACCTTCCTTTGAGAGTCTATCAACTAATGCATTAGTCTCTCTATAAATATGCTTTATAGTAAAATCTAATGTATTTATTTCTTTCAATATTTCTTCTATTTCATCCTCATATTTCCACATTATTGTTTTTTTTATTAACTAAATTTACTACAATTATTGAGTCTATTTGAACGTCTATCTTTTTTATGTCTTTCTCTATACATATTCTTATCCCCTCTCTTAATGCTAGAATCTCTGCCTATAATGCCAAAGATGCTTGAAATTTCCTTGTGAAAGCTAATATTAGCTTTCCCTCAGAGTTTCTTATTGCCCCGCCTCCTCCTGCTGCTCCCATATCTTTATTAAAGCTGCCATCTGTATTTAAAACCACTCTTTCTTTCGAAGGTTTTTCCCATTTTGTTTTTATTGTTTTAAATCATTTTTCATGTTGAATTTTTAAATTCCAAAATTTTAGCGTATTCTTATCTACCCTCATTTCATTTATAGTCAGCAGACTTGATTCCGAGATTCTACTTGTTTCCTCCTTTATATCTCTCAATATATTTTCTATTAACATATAATGCCATTCGAATCTACTTTTATTTCTGGCTTTCCAGATGCACCAGATAGCTATTAATGAAATATTATATTTAATCCATTTCTGTGCTGAATTTGTAACTTTCAATTTAATCCATTTTTGAAGTCTACATTCTAGAGAAAGATGTTGATATTTTATTAGCAATTCTGATCCTAGTCTACTCCAAATTTCTGTTGCTACCTTGCAATGTGAGAAGAGATGAATCAAGAGTTTCCATCTCTTCTGTACAACAATCACATCTAGATGCTAATCAAATTCCCTTCTTTTTTAAGTTATTATCAGTTGGTATAATATTTGATAAAACTTTCCACATAAATGTTTTAATTTTTTTTTGTGGATTATCATTGTTCCAGATCCATTTAAATAGAATTTGTTCATCTTGTTTTTTCCTTATCACATTTTTGATTGACTTAAGAGAAAATGATCTTTTTGAACTTAATTTCCATCTCCATCCTTTTTTGGTGTGCTTTGAGTATTTTTCAACTAAGTATCTTAGCTTGAGCAATTGTGTCCAGACTTGTGTATTCTTCCTTTTATTTCTTACTTTATTGATATCATTATTTATACAGTATTTTACCCGCATAAATTCAGACCATAAACTGTCACTTTCCTTCTACCTCCACCATATTTTGCTTGCCCATGCTTTGGCTAAATCATTTAAATTGACAAAGCCTAAACCCGCTTCCTGAACAGGGAAATATAAATCCCTCTATTTTTTCCAATGTAATTTATATTTGCCCTCTTTTTTCCCCCACAAAAAGTTAGCAAATTCTTTTTCTATCTTTTTAATGAACTTACCCAATGGTTGAAATATCATAATATTATGCATTATTGAACTTTCTAAAACATGTTTTATTAATATTATTCTCCCCCCCCCCCCCCCCCCCCCACACTTAAATATTCCTCCTTCCAACCCGATATCTTCTTTTTTAATTTATTTATCAAAAATTCAAAATATTCAACTTTTAACTTACCTTCATAGGCGGTACAACCCAAATAAATAATTTCTCCTTTTTTATACGAGAAACCTGTAATATTTTTAATTTTATGAATCACCGCAGTGGGAGCCTTAAAAGAAGTCATATATTGACATTTTCTCTTATTTAATTTATGACCTATTTCTTTTTCCATGCATTTTAATAAATTCAACAGATTGTTTAGAGATCTACAACCTCCGTTGATGAAGATCATTACATCATCCGCATATGATAGACAACTCACCAGAGGAGTTTTTTTTGGTTCTCTAGATGTTCATATTTTACCTTTTAACATTTTATATTTTAGATTTACTAATAATAATTCCAGATAAATATTAAATAGAGAGGGAGAAAGTGGATCTCCTTCCATTTATGATAACTCTCACCCATGTGTTCGATATATATCTATATATCCAAATCTATCCAGGTTTCGGAGAAACCCATCTTACGCATGATAAAATAAAGAATATCCCATTACACCCTATCAAATGCCTTGGATAAATCAAGTTTTATAATTATATTATTTCCCCATGTTTTAGTACCTATTTCTTTACTCATTTTTTTTGCCAAGCATACATTTTCCATTATCAATCTATTTTGCATTAAGCCTATTTGCTCATTTGAAATAATTTTAGTTAAGTAGTTAGCCAATCTATTTCGTAATATTTAGCTAAGATTTTATATATATAATTACATAAACTAATTGGTCTAAAATCCTCCCTTTTTTGTGGATTTTCCATTTTTGGAATGAGGACTATTTGAAAGCTCCCCCATTTCTTTCCTATTTCAGCCCCACAAAAAATACTAATTACAGCTTTTACTAAGTCTTCTTTTATTATATGCCAGCATTTCTGATAAAAATAGTTATTCCATCCATCTGGACCAGCTGCACTATCCTAATTAATGCTAAATACAGCTATTCTAATTTCTTCTTCTTCAGGAAATTTGGTTAGCATATTATTATCTTCTAAATTAATTTTATTTTCTATATTTGTATAAGTGTATTTCCCTTAAGATTACTTTTACCACATAATTGATTTTCAAAAAGCTTCGTTAAGTAATGTTGTATATCTATATCTTTATCCACCCATACATCTTTATCATTTTTTATACCCATAATTCTATGTTTCTGATTTTTAATTTTATTTATTCTTTGAAAAAATTTAGTGTTTTAATCACCTTCTTTAAGCCATTTTATTTTATCTTTTTGTTTCCAAAAAACTTCTTCCATTAAAAATTTCAATTTTAATTCAACTTGTGTTTTATTTAGTGTACTTCTTTTATTTGCATTTTGATCAATTTCATACTCTAGCTCTCTTTTTAAGACTAAATCCTCTGCTTATTTTATATTTTTATTTATATTCCCAAATTCCTCTTTATTCTATTTTTTAGTACCTCTTTTAATCTTTTGAGCTTATTATTTATAATTTGAACAGGATTTCCAAGAACCTCTATTTTCCATGATTCCTTTACAATATCTATAAAACCATGTTGTAAACACCAAACATTCTGAAATCTGAAAAAACCTTTTGAGAATGCTATATTTTTAATTGAGATTAAAAGTGGACTATGATCGGAAAATGTCCTATTTAGTTGTTTCACCTCGGTAGAACCAAATTGTTATAATCATTTATAATTATACAACACTCTATCTAATCTAGCACATATAGTGCCCTTGTTTTTCCAGTTATTACACCATGTAAATTGAGAGCCTAAAAAATTAGCATCCATTAAATCAGATTTATTTATAATATCATTAAATTGAGAAACAACACTCTTGTTTGGAGGTCTGCCCCCCTTTTTTTCTTTAAAACTTCTTACTATATTAAAATCTCCATCGATAATCCATGGTTTATTATCTAAAACAATTCTCTCCATTTCCTCACATAATTCTTTTTTATCTTCTCTTTTATTTTTAGCATAAATTGTTGTAATTATATCATTTTCCTCCTGGCTTAGACAGAAGTTTATGAATTGATCAGTTTGTTTTAAGATTTTTATATTTAAAATATTTTTCCATAGTATCCAAATTTTACCATTTTTATTTACAAAGCCAATTTCAAAGCCCAAAATTTTTTTCTATTTTTCTAGTTGAACTCCATCCACCATTGGTTCTGCTAACATTATGAGATTGATTTTATGTATATATATCAATTTCTTTATTCTATTTATTGAGGGGAGATTTGCAACTCCCCTAATATTCCAATAAATATAATTAAACATTATTTGTCGATTTTGCTTGTGCTCTAGTAGCGCATTTAGTATCGTATGTTTTATTTAAGTATTTTTTCATGTTTCTAGGTTTTTTTAATGAGCTTAAATCACCTCCTTTCTCTCCTTTCCATTCCCTACCCAATTGGATTGACATTATTTTTAGCTCTTCAATTGCCCATTCTTTATTTCCCATTTTCTGCTTAAGCTTTTCTATGTTTATATCATCCTTTGTGAGTCTCACATTCTTCTCATTTTCATCCTCATTCGTATAAAGAGAAGTGGAGCTTCTTACCTCAATCTCCTCCTCCGAAAAATCTTCTATAGCTACTGCCCATCCTCTATTTTTCTGTTGTATATTTTTTGTTTGCATTCTTGTTCTCCTATTCAAATCTACTATTTTCTTAAACATTTCTCTTCTATTAATTTCCTTTATGTTCTGTTCTTCCTCATTGATTTTCTTATGTTCAATTAGTTTCATCTCTTCTATCTCATTATTCTGTGTTACAAGATGTTCAAATAAAGGTTTTTTTTTTAAATATTTTACTATCTCTCTTCCTCTTCCAGCCTCCATCCTTCTTTCCTCCATCCTTTGACTATATTCTAGCTATTCTTTTGTTCACTATACAGCTATCAATATCATGTCCCATTTTCCTACAACATGTACAATATGCTGGAAGATTTTCTGGGACAACCTGCTGTCAGAAACATCCACCATCAGGGAGACCTATCCAAATTCGATTAGGTAATGGTTTCTGTAAGTCAACTTCTACATAGATACGAGCTACACTTGGTCTTGAAAGTGTGGCAGTAGCGCCATCGAGAAGAAGAGGAGAGCCCAGTGTGCAAGCAATATGATAAATGGCATATTTATCAAAAAAATGAATCGATACCATGGGAAACAGAAGTCATACTGGAGCTAGCGAGGATTCCTACTTTGTAGAGAAATTAGGTGACGATTTGAATGTTCTCATGGGGTATCCCATGATATACCAAACGCCTTTCAACCATAAATGATGGAAATCTTCTTCACAGTATAGTTATAATAGAAAATGTTTATCATCAATAATCTCGATTTTTATCAGCAATTTTTAGTTTCAGAGAATCAAAAAATGCATGAACATCATCAATTCTTGGTCGGCCGTGCGAGAATTTGCTCACCAGTGTGTATTTTTGAGGTTCCGTGAACCTTAGCATGTCTTCAGCCATGAACAAGATCGAGGGTTCCTTGATATTTTATGCGTAAAACTCGAAGGAGATGACACTATAGGCACAATTTTTTTAATGATATAAGAAAAGGATTTCTTATTCTCTATATAATCCATTCACTTCAAAATCAGCTTGAAAACATCTTCTTCTCCACCAAAATTTGTAGTTTCTCTCCCTAGAAAACTTGGTTTCTCTCTCTAAAAGTTGAGAGCATTTTTGAAAAAAAAAGACCGCATTTTCATTTCATTTATTCTTCTATCTTCTTATTCATCATCATCATCATCTTCTTCTTCTTCTGCTTCTTTTTCTTCATCTTCTTCATCTTCTTCATCTTCAGCATCATCATCATCATCATCATCTCTTCTTCTTCATCTTATTCATCTTCATCATCATCTTCATCATCATCATCTTCTTCTTTTTCTTCTTCCTCCTCCTCCTTCTCTTATTCTTCTTCTTCTTCCTCTTCTTCTTATTCTTCCTCTTCTTCTTCCTCTTCTTCTTCTTCTTTTTCTTCTCTTCTTCTTCTTCCTCTTCCTCTTCTTCTTCTTCTTCTTCTTCTTCTTCTTCTTCCTCTTCTTCTTCCTCTTCCTCTTCTTCTTCCTCTTCTTCTTCCTCTTCTTCTTCCTCTTCCTCTTCTTCTTCTTCTTCCTCTTCTTCTTCTTCTTCCTCCTCCTCCTCTTCTTCTTCTACTTCTTCCTCTTCTTCATGTTCTTCCTGTTCTTCCTCTTCTTCTTCTTCTTCTTCCTCCTCTTCTTCTTCTTCTTCTTCTTCTTTTTTAAAGGTTTATTTATTAATTATAACCCTCTCTTTTGGCGGAGGAATACCGTTTGTACAAACTAACATCTACCCCTTTCCCTCTTACACCCTTATTCAATAAAGAAAATAAACAATTTCAATTCTAAACTACTCTAGTGCACATTATCTTTATAATCTTTCTCCCCCGCTTTGTGTTTTTACTTTTATTCTACTTTAGATCTCCTTACTTTTCCTTTGGCACTTGTTTATTTTTGATTTCAGTTGATGATCTTTCTACATCTTTCCTTAACTTCATTTCTTTGTTTTCTACATTTACTAAACTTGTTTTCCTGCAAAAAAGAAACAGCAATATACTTGCAATTGAATTTATTTCTTGCACTTACTCTTGATTTTTCTAGCCTGAGAATTTCAGACTTCCTTGCAGCATTTCCATTTCTCCCATTGCTTGTATATTCTACCCTTTTTCTATCCTTTAAATCTCCTTTCTTCTTCCTTGTCCGCTACCTTTAGACTCCCTTTTTCTTTAGCTTTTTCAGATCTGTATATGCCCTTTCCGCTGCTTCTAATCTAGACATTTTCAGATTCTATTGACCTATTTACCCTATAGATTAACACATGACTCATCCTATCCTTTTATTCAAGGTTTCAGATCAAACAAGCTTCACATAAAATAACAATGTTTAACAATCTACAAATTACTTTCCATTTTCCTACCGTTGCTGACTTTATTAGCTGCAAATTTCCCAAACCTACTATGCTGCTAAGAAAACTGAGAAAACCATAACACTATAATTTCCGTCAAACTTACCTCCATACCTTCTTCTAAAGGCTGCTCCTAATTTTGCTGTTTTATGTTTATTTCTTCTTGTAGAGGATTACCTGCAAGAAAACTTCACACCATGCAATAATACATTTCTAGCTATTTTTAAGCTATTAATATCCTCCATATATGTTATTATTTTATTCCGATCTGTTCTTACTTATTCTTAGGTAGGGGAATTCAAGTTTATCGAAACTTGCAATTCCTTTCAGTTTTATCGGTAGAAACTCCTCATCATACTCTGCTTCCCCTTCTGCTAGTCCTATTTTTGCGAGTTTGTCTGCCAATGTATTCGCCTCCCTATATACGTGTAATATTGATGCATTCAAATCTTGAGCAAGATTACTTATTATTGCTATTTCCTCCTCATGCCGCCATAATACTAATTTTTTATTAAATAAATCAACCAGTAGAGTTGAGTCGACCTGAATTTGCAAATTTTGAAATCCTAATTTTTTACAAAGGTATAGTCCTTTTATTAACGCGTTGATTTCTGAGTGTAATACCGAGGAGGATTTCCCAACAAAAGTGAAAGCTTTCCTAATACTTCCTTCAGAGTCTCTTATTACTCCTCCTCCACCTGCTATTCCTATATCCCTATTAAAACTGTCATCCGTATTCAGAGATAACTTTCCTTCTGGAGGTCTATTCCAACTTATACTTTTTACCCAATGATGTCTAACTATATTAGTGGAGAGATTCCATGTGTACTTAACTTCTTTTTCTAATTCTGTATTTTCTATTATTATAGGATTTATACTAGATATGTTAATAATTTCTCTCCTTATATCTTTTAATATTTCTTATGAATTCATTTTTATACCCTTGAATCTACTTTTATTTCTCGCTTTCCATATACACCATATCACTACGTGTGGTAACTTTTGATTTAACCATTTCCTAGTGGGTGTTTTTGGAGTATCCCTCCCCCACTGTTTAATTCTCTCTATTAACTTAACCCCCTTATTGTTTCCATGATTTAAAGTCTCTAGCTCTTTCCATATTTCTGTCACAATTTTGCCTTCCGAAAATAAATGATCCATCGATTTTATTGCTTGAAGGTAACAGTCGCATCTGAATGCCATTTTTATACCTTTTCTTTGAATATTTGTGTCGACAGGTAATGCATTAATCAATGCTTTCCATGCAAGAGAATGCATTTTTGCGGAATACCTACCTTCCAGACCCATTTAAATAGTGGGTCTATTGATTTTTTATTTCAAATCAAATTCTTGACCATTTTAAGCGTAAAATTACCTTGCGGAGTGAGGATCTATTTCCAGCCACTTTTCACCATTTTAGAGTGAGATTCTACTATATCTTTCTGATTTACCAGTGCTTTCCAATTATTTGAACCTTTTCTTATATCGATCTTTTTATGGCTTAGATACTTAGCTCTCATATATTTTACCAAGAGGCTATCATTTTCCTTTATCCTCCACCATCCTTTACAGTCCCAGGCTGCCGCCATGAACTGTACTTTGATTAATCCTAATCCAGCTTCCTCTTTTGGGTAACAAATATCTTCCCATTTTTTCCGGTGTATTTTGTGTTTTCCGTCTTTTTTACTCCATAAGAAGTTAGCCATATATGTTTCTAGATTTTTCATGAATTTCTTAGAAGGATGAATGACTGATAGAATGTGTACCAAAGTGCTTTGGAGGACATGAGAGATTAAAGTAATCCTTCCCCCAAAGCTTAGTAACTCTTCTTTCCAGCCTTCTATCTTCGTACTCATTTTATCTTGTAATGTAGTTAAATATTCATCTTTCAATCTTCCCTCGTAAATAGGGCAGCCTAGATACATTAATGCTCCTTTATTTTGAATAAAGCCTGTGATATTCTTTACTTTATTTTCCACATTCTCTATTACTTTCTTTGCTAGCATAAACTGACACTTCTTTTTATTCACCACTTGCCCTGTTTCTATCTCAAATGTTTGTAAGAGATCCATTAAATTTTTCAATGATCTTCTATTTGCGTTCGTGAAAATTATAAGATCATCCGCATATGCTAAAAAACCTATCCATGGGGTATTTCTTGGTTGCCTGAATGGAATAATATTTCCTTCAGACATTCTTTTGTTTAAATTTAATATTAGCAGTTCTAAATATATATCAAATAATAAAGGAGATAACGGATCCCCTTGCCGTAGGCTTTTTTTAGGCTTTAATTCTTTTCCTTTTCTTCCATTTACAATAACTTTAACCCAAACGCTAGACACACATCTGTATACCATGTCAATGCATAATTCAGAAAAATCAAATTTTCTCATAGTATGACAAAGTGTGTTCCATTCTACCCTATCAAATGTTTTAGATAAATCTAGCTTTATTACTAAATTATTTCCTCTTGCTTTTGTTGATATTTCTCTCATCATTTCAGATGTCAATCTTATATTTTCAATCATTAGCCTATCTTTTATGAATCCTATTTGTTCTTGAGAAATTATACATGGCAAGATACCACTTAATCAATTTTGTAAAATTTTTGCTAAAATCTTATATATCACATTACATAAACTTATAGGACTGATGTCCTCACATTTCTGTGAGGATTTATTTTTTGGGATTAATACAATAAGTGAATTTGCCCATGCTTTTGGGATGTCCGTCCCTACAAAGAAACTAGTGATGGAAATAACAACCTCATTTTTAATAATCTCCCAACATACATGAAAAAAGTAATTATTTCAGTCGTCTGGTCCAGCTGCACTATCTTTGTCCAGGCTAAATACCACATTTCTAACCTCCTCCTCATCCGGGATCTTTTCCATCATTTGATTTTGATCATTTGTAATAGTTAAAGTGATTTTTTCCATTAATGAGTCCCCTTCATGAATGGACTGTCAGCATAGATGATTTTTAAAAAATTCCTCAAATAGAGCCTCTTATTTTAATCTCTTCTTCTACCCATTTTCCTTTTTCATTTTTTATTCCTTTAATTTTATTTTTGTGTATTTTTATTTTACTCATGTTATGAAAAAATCTTGTATTTTTATCTCCTTATTTCAGCCATTTAACTTTTGCACGCTGTTTCCAATATATCTCCTCCATATGCAACTTAAGTCTCAGTTTACCTTTTGACTTACTAAGTTCCTTTCTTACTTCTTCATTATTCGTAGTATCATATTCTATTTCTAATTTTACTACTTCTTCTTCTGCCTGCTTTATTTGTTGATTTATATTTCCAAAAACATCTTTATTCCATGTTTTAATGCATCTTTTTAGACTATGTAGCTTTGTCATCAGTGCATGCATGGGCTTTCCCATTGCTGGCTCTCTCCAAGACACTCGGACCATTCTTTCAAAATCTGAGTGCTTAGCCCACATATTTTTAAATTTAAAATCACCTCTAATTATGTTATCTTTGTGTATTGTTATGAGCAAAGGGTTATGGTCTGAGCAGGTCCTGTTTAGATGTCTCAGCCCAGTAACCCCATGAGAGGCTACCCATTTGGCATTATACATGATTCTGTCCAGCCTTGCCCAGATTGCTCCTCTTTTGTGCCAGTTATTACACCATGTGCAATTTGAACCTATATAATCCACTTCCATTAAGTTGGAGCTGGCAATAATATCATTAAATTGTGACATCGCCACTATGTTTGGGGGTTTCCCACCTTTCTTTTCTTGAGTACTTCTTATAACATTAAAATCACCTTCTATAATCCATGAATATATTTTTTATTGCAATGCTTTGCATTTCCTTCCATAATTCTATTCTAGCTTTTTTATCATTTTTGGCATAAACCGCCGATATTATTTCCTCTATTTTAGTACTAGTTTTAAAATTAACTAGTTGATCTATATCTTTTAATATTATAATATTTAAATAATTATGCCACATGATCCAAAGTTTACTATTCAAGTTTGCATACGCATTTTTAAACCCTAATTCATCACTATATTTAATTAGTTGATCTTTATGGACCATAGGTTCTGCTAAAATTACTAAAGAAATTTTATATGTTTTTATTAATTATTTCAGCCTGTTGATAGAAGGGTTATTTGCCACCCCTCTAATGTTCCAATAGAGACACCTATCCATTAGTCACTGATTTTGCTTGGGATCTAGTTGTGCATTTAGACTCGTATGTCTTGTTCAAATATTTCTTCATATTTTTTGGTGTCTTAGATGTGCTAGAAAAGATTTGCATTATTTCATTATATTTTACCTACTGCCCAAGATGCATAGCCATTCTTTTTATGGATTTCATTGCTTGTTCTCTAGAGAGGTTATCCCAATCCATCTCATAAATATCCAGATCATCCTTTACCTTTTCCAGTGAGCTTTCTCCCTTATCTTCTTCCTCACTTAATGAAGGGCAGCTGAAAACCTCTGCATCCTCATCTGAAAAATCCAGAAGGTCTTCATCCATCCAGCTGTAGTCCTCTAGCGTTTCCTTTAACACTCGTCTAGCTTTAAAGTTTCTTTCCTCTTTTCCTTCTAGCTTTCACCCTCTCCCAACCTTCTTCCATTTCTTTCCCCTCATCTCCTACATTACTTTCCTCGATTTGCCTTATTTCTATGCTTCCCTCTTTTTCAATCCTCTTTCTCTCTTCCACTCTTTCGCCCTCTCCTTCCATTTCCCTTGAAAATACATCCTACGAACGCCCCCCCCCCCCAACTAGCTTTTCCATTTGCTCTTTCGGTATACTGTCTCCCCTCCTAACCCAATTTTCTGCCCACCTACCTCTACCCTCCTACCTCCTCCCTTTTTCCTTCTCCTATTTTCCCACTCAACATTCATTTATGTCGTGTCCTAACCTTCTACAGCCAAGGCAGTATGAAGGTAAATTTTTTGGAATGGCAGTTTGCCAAAATCCTTCATCTTCCTCTTCACTGACTATCCATATTTTGCTAGGCGGCTGCTTGAGGAGATTACATTCTACACATACACGGGCAGCACCTATTCTTGTCATCGAGGTGGTCCCTTCATCCCGAAGCATGGGTTTACCCAAGCAACTCGAGATAACGTGGAGGGCCTGCATATTATATAGAAACAATGGTAAGTTGGGCAGAGAGAACCATACCGGAGCAATGGGGGCTTCCTCGAGTGGGCTAAAGCTTTTCATCCACTTCAATATTCGCATGGGGAAGCCTTCGACATACCAAAGACCCCTCTGCCACAATCGGTAGTAGTCTTCTACCAAGCAGCAGTGAAGAAATATATGCTTTGCGTCATAATCAACGAACTTCACGTTTCCTTTAAGCTTCAATGTAGAGATGAAGTTCTGTAGCTCGTTTGCACGAGGTTTTCCATGGGAAAATTTCCCTACAAGTGTATATTTGAAAGGTTCCAGGAACCTATGCATCTGCTCCATGGAGAAAAAAATTGTGGGACTCCCATTTTTGCTTCCGAAGCTTCGTGTGAGAGGCATGGTCCCTCTTGTTATCGAGGCAAATGATTTATTATTTAATAATAAATCCTTTTGATCCATTTTTAGCTTGATAAGAGCTTGTTTCGGGCAAGATTCTTTAGCCTGCTTTGTCTTGCCGTTTCTAGCCTTGAGTATTTGCTAGTGCTTCCTTCTGTTCGACCCCATATCCAGCTTGTAATAACTATGGCCCACACTTTCTGGCCCCAGCCCATGTCTATTTTTTTCAGCCCGACCTGAACCCGAGTTTCGAATCTTTTTGTTACCTTCTTAAGCTAAACTTTTTTCTCCATTTTTCATGCTCCAGTAAAAAGATCTACAATACGACGAACCACAAGCAACCTATATTGTATATCCCTCCTAACTAAACCGAGCCGATCTACCCCATACCCCTTAAACAGACTCCATACCGAAAATAGCACAGAGTTCCAAATGGACTTTTCACATCATCAATTTTGCCTTCAAATAGTTCCAGTATATCGCCGATCTTTGCATCATTTCACATTTCCATACTATTTCTTTTCCAGGCCATTCTACTTAGTTGATATGCTGGCTTTCTCGTTTTATAGCACAACTTTATCTCAGCCAACAATACAAGCTAACAGTGAACTGCATAACTCATTATTCTTGTTAAAATTTACTTAATTAAAACACAAAAACAACAATCCAGAATGTTATGGCATCACTCTTTATTCTCCCCTACGGACTAGGGTGCTCCATGTTCTCTAGTCTGCAATTTTGCAAGCTAAAGGAGTATACTTGTTTATATTCTATTCTCTGCAAGTCTGCACAGTAAATAGCAAATTCACCCCTCAGTGCCAGGGTGATTCTTGTGCATCTGTGTTCCTTGCTGTTCTACAACTAGACAATTACATAATACAACATCACAAATATATCTAAATCAAACAAACAACATTTATAATGAACTATACTTGCTTACACTTTTCTAGACTCTCATCATGTTAGTCTTCCCTCAGGACCATGGAGTAATATTTTAAAATAATCAAAATGACCAAAATTAAAATCCATTCCCATTAATACTACCGATACATCATAATCCCCCCTCAGGACTGGGCTTACCTGCATGTGCAGCTTTCTTATCCTCTGGAAAATGAATAATACCTACAAAGAAACTAGTCAAATTGATAAAATTAATGCCACCACCTAGCTCAAGCCTTATTCTAATTAAACCTTTTTCATTATTTTATTTTTTGTTTATTCTAATATATGGATAACCTATTTTATCTAAATTAATTAATCCTCTTTACCTCTCAGGAATGTTCTTTTCTTCAAATTCCTACGGGCCTTTACTAACACCTTCCTCAGCTAATTTATCTGCTAGCGCGTTAGCCTCTCTAAATATATATTTTATATCTCCTTTCAGTTCTATTAGCAATTTTTTTATTTTTTCAATTTCCTTTTCGAACTTCCATAATTGTATTTTGTTTGTCACTAGGTCTGCCAATAGACTCGAGTCTACTTGCACTTGTAGATTTGAATAACTATTTTCTTTACAAATCTACAATCTCTTATGCAGGGTAATAATTTCTGAATGCAATGCTGAAAAAGCTATACCTCTCATTATGAAGACCTTGATTGCCCAACCTACCTAATTTCTTATCGCTCCTCCACCCCCTAGCATTCCCATGTCTTTTTCGAAACTCCCATCCATGTTAAGCACCAAAGTGCCCCGCGGGGGCTTTTCCTAGCTAATTATTTTTATTATAGGCAATTTTCCCCCTTAGTTACTAGACCCCATACCTTTATCTTGTCTTCATCTAATCCTATTTTCCTAAGCCTAATCGGGCTGCATGCCGAGATAATAGAGGTTTCCCTCCTACTTTCTTCTATGATAGAATTAACATTCATTAATCTACCATCAAATCTGCTAACATTTCTAGCCTTCCACAAGCACCAAATAGTTACATGTGGTACACATTATCTTAACCATTTAAGAACTTTATTCTTTGTATGCTTATTTCCTAGCATTTTAGTCTCTCTTTAAGGCTACATGTGCGCTCTTCTAATTCTGCCTTTTTTTCTAAATTATTCCATATCTTTTTAGCTATTTTTCCTGTTGAAAATAGATGATCCATGGTTTCTATATCTTGTTGGCAACATTCACAACGTGATGCTAGCCTTATACCTTTTTTTTTGTATATTTTTGTCCACCGGGATGGCGTTAAAGAGATGTTTCCACATGAAGACATTTATTTTTTGTGAAATCTTCTTTACCCATATCTTTTCAAACATCCCTACATGTGTTTTCCTATTTCTAACCAGCTACTTCGCACTACTTAGTGTGAATTTTCCATGTGGGGTCAAGGACCATTTCCACCCATTATTAGTTAATATTGAGTGTTTTTTCCCTATACTTTGCTACTTGCACATAACTTTCCAAACATTTGATGCATTTTTTGGATCTTCGAGTACCTTATTACCTAATCCATATATATCCTTTATATATGCCGCCCATAGGCTATTCTTTTCCTTCAGTCTCCACCAATTTTTGCAAGCCCAAGAATTGGCCGTATCATTTAGACTGGTGAAGTCTAAACATGTTTCATCATTTGGATAACACAATTCCTTCCATTTTTTCCTGTGAAGCTTATTTTTCTCTTCTTTTTTACCCCATAAGAAATTGGACATTCCTCTTTCTAACTTGTTTATAATAATTTTTGGTGGCCTAATTGCCATTAAAATGTGAGTTAATGAGTTTTCTAACACGTGCGTGATCAATGTAATTCTTCTCGCCATGCTTAGCATATCATTTTTCTAGCCCGCAATCTTTTATTCTATTTTTTCCACCATAAAGTTTAGATATTCTTCTTTTACCCTTCCTTCATAAATCAGACATCCTAAATAAATTATAGCTCCTTTTTCTTATGTGAAACCTGTAACTCTTTTAATTCTCTGAGCAATGTTTTCTGATGTTTTTTTTGTTATGATAAATTGGCATTTGTTTTTATTCAACTTTTTCTCTGTTTCTTCTTCTAGTGTTTGCGTGAGTCTCATCAGATTTCTCAAGGATCTACTGCTGGCATTTGTAAAAATAATTACATCATCCACATATGCCAAGCAACTCACCATTAGTGTATGTCTGGGTTGCTTAAAAGCTAAATTATTTCCCAATCTTATTTTTTCCTTAAAATTAACAATAAATAACTTTAAGTATAGATTAAATAGTGAAGGGGAGAGTGGATCCCCTTGCCTGAGACTTCTCGATGGTTTAAATTCATCACATGTCCGACTAGAGGTGTCAAACGGGTCGGCCCGGCACGGCACGACCCGTTTTTCACGTGCACAATCGTGCTACCGTGCCGTGCCGGGCACGGCACGGTTTAAAAAAACTGGGCCCGGCACGGCCCGCAGGCACGACGGGCCGTGCCGTGCCTCGCCTGGCCCGCTCGGGCAAACCTGTCCGAGCAGTTCGGGAAACGGGGACCGTGGGTCGGGTCAATTTTGACCCGACCCGCGGTCTTTTTTTGTGGGAGGGGAGGCATGCGGTCGTTGCCGTGCCCCGGGCAGAACCATGCCTGGCCAGGCACGGCACGGCTCGTGCCGGGCACGGCACGGGCCCGGGCAGGGATTTTTTCCTTGCCGGGCTAGCCCAGGCACGGCTGAACCGTGCCGTGCCTCGTGCCGGGGCGGGCCGGCCCGGCACGGTTGACACCTCTATGTTCGACCATTAATAAGAATCTTTACCCATAAACTAGAAACACATCTATACATTCGATCTATCCAATATTCAGAAAAACTCATTCTTCTCATAATGTAACATAAAGTATCTCACTCAACTCTATCAAAAGCTTTTGCTAGATCAAGTTTAAGGATATTGTTATTTCCTCTTACTTTAGCCCCTATTCCTCTTATTATTTCCGAAGCGATATTGATATTTTTCATCATCAGCCTATTCTTAACAAAACCTACTTGTTTTACCGTAACAATATTTGGGAGAACTCTACTTAATCGATTTTGAAGTATTTTTGCTAATATCTTGTATATTGTATTACATAAACTAATTGGCCTAAAATTTTCCCCTCTTTGAGGGTTTTCTTTCTTGGGAATTAATACAATATATGAATTTGCCCATTCTTTTATAATTTCCATGCCCGCAAAGATCTAAGCAATTGCTTTGATTAGGTCTTTTTTAATGATAGGCCAGTTGCGTTGGAAAAAACCATTATTCCAACCATCTGGTCCTAGAGCATTGTCTTTGTTGGCACCAAATACTGCCTCTCTTATCTCTTACTCTCTCAGGATTTTTTTCTAGCATTTTATTATCTTCTACCGTGACTTTCTTTTCTATGTTTTCTATTAATGTGTGTCTACTATGCTTATTTGAATCACATAAATGACTTTTAAAGAATTCTTCTAATTCATGCATTATTTCCTCTTCCTTGTCTATCTATATCCCCTCAGTGTTCTTTAGTCATTTTATTTTAAGCTTCTAAATTTTTATTTTTGCCATTTTATTGAAAAAATTCATATTTTTGTCTCCATCCTTTAGTCATTTAATTCTCGATTTGTGTTCCAAAATACCTCCATATGCATTTTTAATCTTAGTTTAGCTTTTGCTTTACTAAGTTTCATTCTCAAGATCTCATCTGATCTTTTTTCGTAATCTATTTCTAAGGAGGCTACTTTCTGATCCGCTTCTTGTATCTTTTTAAATATATTTCCAAAACTCTCCTTATTCCATTTCAAGAGTGCAAATTTTAAATTTCGTAATTTTTGCGCTAGTATTTCCATGGGGTTACCTACCACCAGTTTTTCCCATATTCCCCTTCCAATTTTATCAAAATCTTTATGCATTCCTCACAGATTTTGAAATCTAAAATCGTTATATCTTCCTTCACTTTTTTGAGTTGTCAACAACATCCAACTATGATCCGAGCAGGTCCTACTAAAATGTTTAACCATTATTCCTACCAGCTTATCTAACCATTGTGAGTTAAATAACTTATGGTCTAGTCTAGATCAGATTGCCCCTCTACTCTTCCAGTTATTACACCATGTGAAGTCTGACCCTAAATATTCTGTCTCCATGAAATTAGCATTAGCAATGGTTTCATTGAAGTGAGCAACTGCTACCGGGTCAGGTGGTCTTCCCCCTTTTTTTCTCTTTAGAATTTTTAATAACATTAAAATCTCCTCCTATAATCCATGGGGTGTTATTTTTAGCTATATTTTCCATTTCGCTCCATAGGCTTTTCCTTCCTTCCTTTGTGTTTTTTTGCATATATCGCTGAGTATAATGCTTCTGTCTAGTTTTTTAATTTAAAATTAATTATCTGTTCCATTTCTGTCAATATTTCTATATCTACTAAATTATGCCACATAACTCATATCTTGCCATTAGAATTAGAAAAGGCCTTATGTAAGCCTAACATATTCTTATATTTATCAAGAAAATTATTATTTACTAATGGTTCAGTTAAAATCATGATTTTTAGCTTATAAATCTTTATTAGGTTTTTAATTCTATTTATCATCGGGGAGTTTGCAATCCCTCTTATATTCTAGTACAAACAATGATACATTTAGGAAAATCTAGCTTGCACTCTAGTAATACATTTAAAGTTGTATTTCATGTTTATATATTTGTTCATGTTTCTTGGCGGCTTGCTTGAGCCATGTGGGACTATATCATGTTTCTTTAATATACCAATCTTTTCTAATCCTCTTCCCATGTTCTTAATTTCTTGCAAGGCATTCTGCATATTTTGCAGTGTAGACTTTGGCATATACTACTCTTTTTTTCCATAAGCCATCAAGTGTCAGTGAATTATTAAAGTTAATCTTTTCCTTACTCCTTTTTTTAACCGGCCAGCTCTTTACTTCCAAATCCTCATCTAGAAGGAGGTCATCCTCCTCCCAGACATACTCCTCTGCATTATTTTCTACCTCTACTATTCATATATCCCCAATTCTCCTTCCTCTATGTCGTGCCCTCTTCTTACCTTTCCAGTAGTCTAGCCCTGCCTCAGCTACCTCTTCTATGTTCTCTAGCCACCTAATTTTCTCTCTCTTATGTTTTTGTAACCTCTTATCCACTCTACTCTCCTCTTCTTCCTTTCTATCCTTAACTTCCCCCTCTCTAACTCTTACACTAAGATTTCCTCCTTCTACCTCCCTTGCATATGGATTTTCCTTGCTCACTCTTTTTTCTTTTAACCCTCTCCCCCCTTTCTTCTAGCACCTCTTCCTCCTTATCTCACTGCCAGTTTGCTTCTCCATTCTCTTCCTCTTCTGCCCTTCTACTCATCATATATCCTACTGAAATATCTTCTGCTCTCTCTTCCATTCTACTCTCACCCACCTTGAGAATCTTCTTAACCCATACTTCCTTCCCTCTCCTAACATCTTTACAATCCTCTTTTCCTCTCCTAGTGCTACCTACTATGCAGTCACCTTGAGCATGCCCCAGTTTTAAATAGTTAAGGCAGTAAAGAGGCATAGATTCTGGAACAAGCTTCTGCCAAAATCCTTGCTCCATGTTACTGCCTACACATATTCTGTGTGGTGGAGCAAATTTCAGGTCTATCTCTACGTAGATTCTTGCCACACTTGGCCTGGAAACATAGGTTGTGGCTTCATCCAGTAGCCATGGCTTGCCCAAGCAAATAGCTAATGAATTGTAAGGCTTGTTTTTTGAAGAGATGGAAAGGCAATCAAGGACTCCTCGAATGGAGAGAAGTTAGGCGCCCACTTGAAGACTCGCATTGGGTATCCTGCTATGTTCCACGTACCTCGAAGCCAAACTCTGAGGAAGTCATCCGCCTCTTTAAAATGTAACATCGTGTGTTTGCCATCATAGTTTGCAATCTTCACCATTTTCCGAAGCTTTAAGGAGGCCACAAAGTCATATAATGCTTTGTAATCTGGTCGGCCATGGGAAAATTTTTCTATGAGAGTGAAGTTGAACGCATTAGCCAGCATATTCATCTCCCTTGCTTCGAAAATAATAGTCGGCTCTCCATATTTTACGGAAAACATTGGAAAGAATTAGCGGGTTCTATTTAGAAGATGAGGAGAGATTTTTTTATCAAAGAGAGCAATGAGTTTATCCATTTTCAGCTTCAAATCAAGCTTTTTCACTCAAAAATGGAGGGTTTCTCTCTCTAGAACTGAACATTCTCTCTCTATAAGATGAGAACATTTTTTCATAAAAGAAACATTTTTTTCTTTTTCTTTTTCTTCTTCTTCTTCTTCGTCATCTTCTTCTTCTTATTTGTCATCTTCTTCTTCATCGTCATCATCATCATCTTCTTCTTCTTCTTCGTCATCATCATCATCTTCTTCTTCTTCTTCGTCATCATCATCATCTTCTTCTTCTTCGTATTATTATTATTCTTCTTCTTCTTCTTCTTCTTCTTCTTCGTCTTCTTCTTCTTCTTCTTCGCCTTTTTCTTCTTAGTCTTATTCTTCTTTATCATCATCATCATCTTCTTCTTCTTTTTCTTCATCATCATCATGTCCATGATCATCATCATCATCTTCATCTTCTTCTTTGTCTTTGTCTTCTTCTTCTTCAACTTCTTCTTTTTCGTCTTCTTCTTTTTCATCTTCTTTTTATTATTATTCTTCTTCTTGTTTCTTTTGTTCTTCTTCGTCTTCTTCTTCTTCTTCGTCTTCTTCTTTTTCATCTTATTTTTCTTCTTTTTCTTCTTCTTCTTCCTCTTCTTCTTCCTCTTTTTCTTCGTCGTCTTCTTCTTCTTCTTCTTCTTCATAATCTTCTTCTTCGTCTTCTTCTTTGTTGTCAGCATCATCATCTTCTTCTTCGTCTTCTTCTTATTCATCGTCGTCGTCTTCTTCTTCTTCATCGTTGTCATCGTCATCATCATCATCATCATCATCATCATCTTCTTCTTCTTCTTCTTCTTCTTCTTCTTTTTCTTTTTCATCATTTGCTATTTTTTTTAATAATTTCGCCCTCAAGCTTTAGAGAGAGAGAAACACCTTTTTTAGAGAGAGAAACATCAATTTCCAGTGAAGAAGAAGCCATTCTCAAACTTAAAATGGAGCAAATGGATTTCTTAATGAATAAGAAATCTTTTTCTCGACAATTCAAAAAATCCACACATCTTCCATTGTCTTCTTCTAACATTTACTGGAAAAAAATGGGGAACCTTCGGTAGAGTTCTCCCTAACAGACATAGCCATGCTCAGTGAAGCTCATAAGTTCACTATTGTGGGAAAATTTTTACATGGGCATCCTCAGATTGAAGATATTAGTGCTTTCTATGCATCTTTGAAGCTCAAAGGCTCGGTGTTTTCGATGCTAAACATATCCTCGTGCAACTGTTCACTGAGAAGGATTTTCACAGAATTTGGTTGAAGGGAATTTGGTATTTCCTGGGTTATCCCATGAGAGCCTTCAGATGGATGCCAGCCTTTTCAACCAAACAGGAATCTCCATTGGCCCCAGTATAGTTCCTCCTCCCCATGCTCCCCTTTCACATGTTTGATAAATTTGTACTATATCACATTGCGCAAGTAGTAGGCACCCCCCCCCCCTCTTCTTGTTAATGCCACTACAACTCTATCTTGACCTAGTGTTGCTCGGCTGTGCATAGAGGTGAACCTGCTGCACCATATTCCTCATCGAATATGGATAGGCAGCAAGGATCTAAATGGTTCTGGCAAGAATTGATACCAGAGAACCTCCATCACTACCGCCCTTACTGTAACAAGCTTGTCCATAGCAGTGAGCACTGCATTGTTAGAAAAAGCATGTAAATAATAAGCAGTGGATAGGTCCAAGAACAGAAGCTGGGAATGGGAAGGAAGTAGTTCAGTATAATAGAAAACAAATTCAGGATCTAGAGCAAATACATAATGATAAGGATGCTGGACTAGAACTAGTAGAATATGTCCCCTCTATGGAAGGGGAGATGAAAGTGGCAGATATAGTGGAGAATAGTAGGAGGCAAGAGCTAATATTGAAAATCACAGAAATAAACAAAAGGGTAAGGGGAAGAAGATTTGAAAACATAAAAAAAGGAAGGGGAGTAGTAAATGGGCAATGGAGATAGGTAATAGCTCGGAAGAAGAGATAGAGGTTAGAAGTGACATTAATTTAAATAAGAGAGAGGAGGATAATGAGCAGTGCATAAAAACTATAAAAGATGATATATATATATATATATATATATATATATATATATATATATATATATATATATATCGGTAGAACTAAGATCAATATGGGAGATAGGAATTGGGCCATGGAAGAAATAAAAATTATGGCAATACAGTTAGGTAGGGAATGGAAAGGTGAAAAAATAGGTGATTTAAGTGCTCTTAAAAAACCTAGAAACATTAAAAAAATACTTAAACAGAACATACGATTCAAAGTGCACCACTAGAGCCCAAGCTAAATCTAGTTATAATGTTTAGATTTTTCTTCTGGAATGTAAGGAGTACCACAAACCCTACTACAATAAAAAGACTAAAGGAGTTGAATAAAATATTTAAAACTCCACTTATAATGTTGGTTGAACCCATGGTAAACAGGGAACAACTAGATTATTATAAAGGAGTATTGGGTTTCGAGAATGCTTTTTCTAATAAAAATGGTAAATTTCATTGTTTTGGAAAAATATATTTAATATATTGATTTTAGAAGAAATGGATCAAATAATTAACTTTAGTTTAGATAAGGCCCAAGAGGAAGTAATCTCGGTGGTATACGCTAAATACACTAAAGATGGTAGAAGGGAGCTGTGGAAGGATATGCTTAAAATAGCTAAAATTAACAAACCCTGGATAATAGGAGGAGACTTTAACATAATAAAAAAGGCCAATGAGAAAAAAAAGGGTAATCCCCCTAGCACAAGAGCCATCTCACATTTCAATGAAGCAATATCAAAGGCCAGATTGATGGAAGATAGCTTTTTAGGCCCACGATATACCTGGTGCAATAACTGGAAAAATAAAGGCATTATCTGGGCAAGACTAGATAAAGTTCTATACAATGCGAAATGGGTAGAAAGTTGTATATCTATCTTTCTGTCAATTTAATTTCCTATCTATATATTTATATATTTTTTTTGTCGGTCTGTCCATCTAATTATTTGTTTAATTCAATATATGTTTATCTAACTATATTTGTAACTAATTAACTATCTTTCTATCTATCTAAGTGTCTATCTTTTAATCTATCTATCAATCTAATTGTCAAAATATCTTTATATGTATTATAATATCAGTAAATCTATATATTTGTTTATCTCTCTATATATCTATGTAGCTATCTATCTATCTATCTGTTTATCTCTCTATCTTTTATATATCTATCTATCTATATATCTGTCTTAATTATATCTTTAACTATTTATTTATTTATAAATCTATTAGTCTATCAATCAATCTGTCTAATCTATCTATTTATCTATTTATCTTTGTGTTTATGTAACTATCTTTCTATTTTTTCTAACTATCTATATGTCTATTTGTTAATCTATGTATATGTCTATCTGACTATTTGTCTATCTATCTATCTATCTATCTATCTATTTTTATAACTATCTAACTATCTATCTATTTATATGTCTATCTATCTATATTTCTATATGTCTTTCTTTCTATTAGTCTATCTATCTTTCTATCTATGTATATTTTTGTTAATTAATTTATCTATATATTTATTTTTATGTCTATCTATATATCTATCTATCTATCTATCTAATTTTCTATCTAGTTAGTTATCTATCTATCTAGTTATCTCTTTTGTCTATTGGTTTATCTATATAACTATCTGTCTATTTTTATATTTGAATATATGTATATCTATCTATCTATATATTTGTCTATAAATCTATCAATATATATTTTCCTATCTCACAATCTATATATCTAGCTATCTATCTATCTATAAATCTATCTTTCTATCTTTCTAGCTTCTATTTGTTTATCTTTATATTTATCTATTTCGCTATTTGTCTCTCTCTATCTATTTTTATATCTATTTGTCTATCTGTATGTCTATCTTTCTTTGTATCTATCAATCTATCTTTATCTATGTGTCTATCTTTTTATGTTTCTATGTGTCTATGTATCTATGTGTACAATGTGTATATGTGTTATTGTGTATATGTGTCTATATATATAATTGTTAATCTATACATCTATCTATCTATCTATCTATGTATCTACCTATCTATCTAGTTGTCCATCTATTTATCTGTCTATATTTCTAATTATCAATCTATCTACATGTTTATATATCTATTTATTTATTTATTTTTTGTATCTGTCTATCTGTCTATTTGTCTATTTGTCTCTCTATCTAGATTTGTATCTGTCTATTTTTCTATCTATTAAATTGTCTATCTATTTTTTCACTATCTTTGTATTCATCTATTAAACTATCTATCTATCTATGTATCTATTTATATATCTATATGTCTATCTATCTAACTCTTTATCTATATATCTATCTTTCTATCTATCTTTTTATTTGTCTATATGTGTCTCTATTTATCTATATATCTATATTTTAATATATATGTCTATTATACTATGTAAAAATCTATCTATCTGTCTATCTATTAATCAATAAATCTATCTATATAACTATCTATTTGTTTATCTATCTACTTGTTTATCTTATTATATATCTGTGAATTTACTTTCTATCTATTTGTCTATCTAACTATCTATTTATCTGTGTAACTATTTATCTATCTATATATCTATTTAAATATCTATCTATATGTCTATCTATCTAATTGTATATATGTCTAAGTTTCAATCTATCTATCTATGTAACTATCTATCTTTCTATCTATCTAACCATCAAACTATCAAACTATCTTTCTGTATATAAATCTATCAGTCTTTCAGTCAATCTACCTATATATATATATATATATATATATATATATATATTTGTCTATCTAATTGTCTTTATATATATATATCTATCTATTTATCTATTTAACTATCATATTATTTATCAGTCTATCAATTAATCAGTCTATCAGTTTATAAGACTTCTTGTCTGTTTATTTATCTATCTATCTTTCTATTTTTCTATCTATCTGTCTATCAATCTTCTATCTATTTATCTATCTATTTTTCTATCTATCTATTTATATACATATATGTCTATCTATTTATCTGTCTATCTGACTATTTGTCCAACCGACTTTTGACTATTTGTCGATCATTCTATATGTCTATCTATCTATTTTTTATGTCTATTTGTCTATCTATCTATCTATCTTTCTATTTATCTATGTGTCTAACAAACTATCTATCTATCTGGCTATTTATCAATCTGTCTAACTATCTAACTATATATTTTTTTATTAGTCTAATAGTATATCTATCTATCTGACTATCTATATATGTGTTTATGTGTATATCTATCTTATTGACTATTTATCTATTTGTCTATCTGTTTATCTATCTTTATATCTATCTATATATCTTTCAATCTATATATCTATTATCTATTATCTATATATCTATCTACTTGTCTATCGAATTATGTATTTGTCTTTATGTCAATCTCTTTATCTCTCTATCTGCCTTTAAGTTTATTAGTCTATAGTTTTATGTGTCTATATATCTATATATCTATCTAACTAATTATCTATATGTTTATCTATTTATATGTCTATCTTTCTATCTATCTATCTATCTATCAATCTATCTATCTATTTGTCAATATGTTTATCTATATATCGATCTATCAGTCTATCTATCTATCTATTTGTCTATATATCTATATGTCTATCTATCAATCTATATAACTATCCAACTATTTTTTATTCTATCTATCTGTCTAACTATCTAACTCTCTTTCTATCTATTAGTATATTAGTCAATCTGTCTATATATATAAATGTCATATTGTCAATCTCTATATGTATCAATTTTTTTGTCTATCTATCTATCTATCTATTTCCCCTTCTATCTAGGAATCGATTTATCTATATATCTAACTAACTATCTATCTATCTATCGGTTTATCTATCTATCTATCTTTATATCTATCTATCTATCTATCAATTTATGATTCTATGTAGCTATCTATTTGTCTATCTATCTATCTATCAATTTGTCTATCTATCTATTTGTCTACTATATATCCATCAATTTGTCTATCTATCTATATAAATCTCTCTCTCTATCTATTTTTTAGTATATCAGTATAGAAGTCAATGTGTCTATCTTTCTATCTTTCTATCAATCTCTCTATATGTTTATATATCTATTTCTCTAACTATTTATATGTCTATCTTTTATCTATATATCAATAAATCTATTTATCTTTCTATCTATATATTTTCCTATATATATAACTTTCTATTTTATTATTTTTTATTTATCTATGCATCTATTTATCTTTTAATAAATCTATCAATCTATGAATTTATCTATAAGTTTATCTTTATATCTGACTATTTCACTAACTAACTAAAAATCTATATGTTTATCTATCTATCTGCTTATTTATCTATCTGTCTAACTATATAACTATCTTTTTAACCTATCAGTCTATTAGTTTATCTATCTATATATCTCTCTATATATCTATCAACCTATTTATTTTCCTATCTATTTATTTATATGTCTATATATCTATTTGTCGATCTATCAATCTATGTATCTATTTATCTGTCTATCTATCTATTTATCAATCTGTCAATCTGTATATCTATCTATCTATCTTTCTTTCTTTCTATCTATATGTCTATTTATTTATTTATATATCTATAAATCTATATATATATATATATCTCTATATGGCTATCTGTATGTGTATTTAATAGACTTTCTATCTATCTACTTATTTATCTATGTGTATATCTATCAAACTATCTAACTACCTATTAGTCTATTAGTCTATTAGTCTAATTGTCTATCTATCTATTTGTCTTATATTTTTATCTTTATGTGTCTATGTGTCTATATATGCGTCTATTTATTTATTTATCTATCTTTCTTTCTTATATTTATTTATCTATATATTTTTCTATCTATCTAAGTATCTATCTATCTATCTATTTGTGTCATTGTCTATCGATCTATGTTTCTATGTGTCTATCTAGCTATATATTTGTTTATCTATGTATCTATCTATCTATCTATCTGTCTATTTGTCTGCCTGTCTGTCTCTTTATCTTTTTGTATATCCATCTATCTAACTATCTATATATTTGTTTATCTATGTATCTATCTATCTATCTGTCTGTCTATTTGTCTGCCTGTCTGTCTCTTTATCTTTTTGTATATCCATCTATCTAACTATCTATATATGTATTTGTCTATCTATCTATATGTCTATTTGTCTATCTGTCTATATATCCATCTATTAATCTATTTTACTATCTATCTGTCTATCTATCTATCTCTCTATTTATATGTCTATCTACATATCTAACTATCTAACTATCTATCTATATGTTTGTTATATATCTACCTATCTATCTATTTGTATAATTTCTATGTATCAATCTAGTGATTTATGAATCTATCTCTCAATGTATCTATCTATATAACTTTCTAACTATCTTTCAATTTATCAATCTATTAGTCTATCAGCCAATCAATCAATCAATCTATATATCTATATTTTTATCTATTTATTTATCTATCTATTTATATTACTATCTATATGTATATATATCTTTATGTTTATTAGTCTATCAATTTATAAGTCTATTTGCCTATTAATTAATCTATCTCTATTTTTCTATATGTCTATCTATCTATCTATCTATTTATCTACCTATATGTCTAACTTTCTATTTGTCTATTTATATGTCTATCTGTCTATATATCTATATTTCTAAATGTCTAATTGTCTATTTATCTATCTAATTATTTGTATATTTGTCTATCTCAATATCTATACATATGACCATCTATATTTCTATATTTCTATCTATCTCTATCTATCTTTCTATCTATTAGTCTATCTGTCTAATTATTGATCTATTTAATTGTCTATCTATCTATCTATTTGTTAATCTATCTATTTGTTTATCTGTGTATCTATCTATTTATATATCTATCTATTTATCTATCTATCTGTTTATCAATATATTTTTCTATCTAAGTGTCTAATATCTATCTCTATTTCTATATATTTGTCTATTTTTCTATTTAACTTTTTGTCTATATATCTATCTGTATCTGACGTCTATCTATCTATATATCTATCAAACTATTTGCCTATCTATCTATATGTCTATCTATTTATCTATCTATTTGTCTATATATTTATATATCTAATTTAATATTTGTTTATTTGTATAATACTTTTTGTATTTTTATCTATCTTTCTATCTATCTATCTATCTATATATCTCTTTATCTATCTATCTTTTCTATATATATCTATCAATCTCTCTATCTATCGATATATCTATTTGTCTAGTTGTTTGTCTATCTATCTATTTATCTATATTTCTATATGTTTATCTATCTATCTCACTTTTTTGTTTATATCCCTATATGTTGATCTATTTATCTTTCATTCTATCTACTATTTAACTATCTAATTGTGTTTTTGTCTAATTTATCTATAAGTCAATCTGTATATATGTGTATGTATATAACTATCAATCTATCCATCAAATCTAACTATCTACTTATCTATATATTTTTATTTTTTCTATTTATTAATCTATCTATATATTTATTTATCTTTCTATCTAACTAAATATATATCTGTCTATCTATCTATTTATATCAATTTATCTATCTATTATTTTATTTGTATATCTATTTATCTATGTATCTATCTATCTTTCTATCTGTTTGTTTATCTATTTATCTATCTATCTACATGTCTGTCTATCTGTCTATATGTCTGTCAAACTATCAGCTTATCTACCCATCTGTAGATCTTTCTATTTCTCTATCTAACTATAAGTATATCTATTTGTCTAATTGTCTAACTATTTATCTATTCATAGGTCTATCTATTGATCTGTTAATCTATCTATCTTTCTAACTATCTAATTGCCTTTCTATCTATGTATTTATTTACTTATTTATCTATCTATCTAACTAACTAACTAACTATCAATATACCTAATTATCTATCTATCTATTTTTCTATCTAAATATCTGTCTATATATCTAATGATCTAACTAACAATCAAATTTTCTATCTATATGTCTATGTTATTATCTATATATCTGCTATATATGTTTTTGGTTATATGTATGACTATCTGTCTATCAATCTATATGTCAAGATGCCAATATGTCTATCTGTCTATCTATCTATCTTTTTATCTTCATATCTATGGATCTATCTATCATTATATCTATCTATCAGTCTATCTATCTATTTATCTATTAAAATTTTCTATCTATCTATATATCTGTCTATCTATCTATCAACTATTTATCTGTTTATTTATATTACTATTTATCTAACTATCTATTTATATATATTTGTATGTATCATTTTATCTATCTATTTATTTATCTATTTGTCTATATATTTATCTGTATATTTTACTATTTGTATATTTTTCTATATGCTTTTTGTAATTCTATCTATCTATCTATTAATCTATCTATCTCTCTATATATCTATTTATCTCTCTATCTATCTTTCCTTATATTTATCTATCTATCTGTCTATCTACCTATCTATCTATCTATTTGTCTAGTTGTTTATCTATCTATCTATTTATCTATATTTCTATATGTTTATCTATCTATCTAACTTTTTGTTTATATACCTATATGTCGATCTATTTATCTTTCAGGCTATCTTCCTCTTAACTATCTAATTGTGTTTTTTTCTCTCTATCTATAAGTTAATCTATATATCTATGTATGTATATATCTATCTATCTATCTAACTATTTGCTTATCTATATATTTTTATTTTTTTTCTATTTATCAATCTATCTATCTATTTATCTAACTATTTGTCTAATTGTCAACTATCTAGCAATTTATATGCATATCTATCGATCTATCTATATATCTATCTTTCTAACTATCTAATTATCTTTCTATCTATAAGTTTATCTATCTATCTATTTATTTATCCATCTAACTAACTAAATATCTATCTATATCTATCTATTTATCTATCTATTTATCTATCTATCTATCTATCTATTTGACTATCAAGATATCTATTTATCTATCTATATTTTTATTTAACTATCTATTTATCTGTCTATATGTCTATGTAATTATCTACATATCTACTTATTTATCTTTTTATTTATTCTGTATCTAACTATCTATCAATCTATCTATATGTCAATATGCCAATATGTCTATCTGTCTATCAATCTGCCTATCTTTAAATCCATGGATCTATCTATCATTCTATCAGTCTATCAGTCTATCTATCTATTAATCTATCAAATTGTCTATCTATCAATTTATTTATCTATTTATCTATCTATATATATTTTTATCTTTCTATTATCTATCTATATATGTTTGTATGTATCTTTCTAAATATCTATTTCCATATCTTTCTATCTAAATATTTGTCTATTTGTCTATCTATATAACTAACTATTTGTCTATCTGTCTATCTAGCTATCTTACTATTTATCTATCTATCTATCTATTTGTCTATCTATATAATTTTCTATCTATTTGTCTATTTATCTATTTGTATATCTATATATCTATCAATCTATATATTTGTCTATTTATCTATCTATCTATATGTCTATTTGTATATTTGTTTATCTATATATCTAGAATCTATCTATTT
>JAREIK010000272.1:92931-133151 GCA_029783825.1 Sapria himalayana | reverse complement strand
TTGTATTCACTTTTGAAAAAAATTTAAAAATTATTATATTTTCAAAGGTTATAATCTTAAAAAATGAGAAAGAATTCAAAAAATAATTTTTTTGTTATTTCTTTTTAAAATAAAACCTATAGACCACTAAATGTTTAGTTAATTAAATCAGTAGCTCATAAAACCCGAAACCCCAAAATACATAAACCTTATATCTTCTGTATACTACTTAATAAATAATAAATCTCATTTTTAGTTCTATTTATTATAATTTTAAACATTCATTTTGATTATTAATAGTTTAATTTTTTAGAAAAATTATTTAGAAAATAAATTTCGAGAAAGATGGATATTATTTAAATAATTTATTTTTAATCATAAAAAAATATAAGCTTATAAAAAGATGGAAATTTTTAAAAATTAAATATTATTATTTAGTAATATATTTTATTTGATTTTGAATCATTTTGTGTTATGTTAATATATTTTAATTAATATTTATATTATTAATAATAGTTTATTAATTTAATTTTTGATCATTATTATAATATCTATCCTTAAAATTATTTATATTGAAATTATATCATATATAATTAATAAGATTAATATTATTAAACATGGTATTCACATTTCAAAAGATTTTAAAAATTATTTTATTTTTAAAGGTTATAACCTTTCAAAATAAAAAAAAATTTATTTTTATTATATAAATAAAACCTATATACCACTAAATGCCTAAAAGCATAAATTGCTAAACACCTAAATGACAAAACCCCTAAATAATCGATACATTCAACTGGTATACCATATATAATTGTTGAGAAATTGTGCTTTCGCGGTAGTGAGATTGAGATACAGAAACACAAAAACAATAGAAAACAAGCAATATATATATATATATATATCTCAATTCAGCAACCATCTTTGATAGAATCAAAAAATGAGAAATAAACACCGAAAATAACATGGTTCTCTAGTCGCTCAGTACAACTTGCTAAATCCACCAGAAAATGTTTATGTGTTACAAATTAAAGCAATAGAAATGTCTTATAGTATGTAGCACACAGAATAGTCGCAATAAATCGCAGATAGAGAGAGAGAGAGAGAGAGAGAGAAACAATGAAATGTTTCACGGGTCGAAAAACAGCCACCCAAAAATAAAATTACAAAACATTTTAATTAAATTATCTCGGTGCATTTAACCGTAGCGGGTCGGATCATGAGACGGGCCAGGCTCTGCTCCAATTTTGGCCCACTGTCCGGTCAGTGAGACCTCCGTTATTGTGCTACTGCTACATCCCCGACCTCTTAATATTTCCTTTCCTGCACTTACATGAAACTATTAAAAAAGAATAAATATTTGGTTATACAAACAGATCATCAAAAAATAAATTACATATATAGCAATAATAAATCTTAAATCTCATTTTAATTTGTATTCATTATAATTTTAAATATTTATTTAAATATTAATTACAAAATAAATAATTAGTCAAACAAATATAATATTAATAATTTACTTTTAATAAAAAAAATATAATTTTATAAAAAGAAGTAAAAATTTAAAAACAAAAAATTATTATCTAGTAAATTAATTTTACATTGATTCTGAATCATTTTAGGTTTTGTAATTATATTTTAATTTATATCTATCATATTAATAATAGTTTATTAATTTATTTTTTGATAATTGATATCATATCTATCTATAAAATTATTTATGATTAGTTTATATTATATATAATTATAATGATTATTATTACTAAATATTTTATTCACATTTTAAAAAAACTTTAAAATTATTATATTTTCAAATGTGAAAAAATAACAAAAAATTTTTTTTGTTATTTCATTGTTTAAAATAATCCTATAAACCACTAAATGCGTAAATACTTAAATTAATAACTCCTAAATCTCGAAAACCCTAAATAGATAATCATTTTAAATTGGTATACGCTAAATAATAAATAATAAATAATAAATCTCAATATTAATTTTTTGATTATAATTTAAAATATTCATGTTAATTATTTATTCATTTATTTTTATATAATTATTAATTAAGAATAAATTGAGTTAGACAAATATAATTTATATAATTATTTTTCATCAAAAAATTATAGATAAACTTTTTAAAAGAAAAAAAATTCAAAACAAAAAATTATTATATAGTAATATATTTTGCTTTGTTTCTGAATCATTTTAGGTTTTGTAATTATATTTAAATTGATATCTATCTTATTAATAATAAATTATTAATTTATTCTTTGATCATTATTAGAATATTTATCAATAAAAATAATTATATTGAATTTATATGATATATAAATATAATGATTATTATAACTAAATATAGTATTCACTTTTGAAAATAATTTAAAAATTATTATATTTTCAAAGGTTATAACCTTTGAAAATATCAAAAAATAAAAAAAAATAAATTTTTTGATATTTAAAAAAAAAACCTATAAACCACTAAATGCATATACAGTTAAATCAATAAATTCCTAAACCCCGTAATGCCAAAATACATAAACCATTAAACCGCTATATACTACTTAATAATTACTAAATCTAATTTTTAATTCTATTTATTATAATTTTAAATATTCATTTTAATTATTTATTAGTTTATTTTTATAGAAATATTTATTACAAAATAAATTATGAGTGCGACAAATATAATTTAAAAAATATATATGCTTATAAAAGAAGAACAAATTTAAAATTTAAAAATTATTATCCAGAAATATATTTTACTATAATTTTGAATCAATTTGGGTTTTGTAATTATTTTTTAATTAATATCTATCTTAATATCAATAGTTTATAAATTTAATTTTGATCATTATTATAATATATATCAATAAAATTGGTTATATTGAATTTATATGATATATAATTATTAATATTATTATAACTAAGTATTGTATTCATATTTCAAAAAATTTTTAATATTATTAAATTTTCAAATGTTATAACCTATGAAAATGAGAAAAAATTATAAAAATTTTTTTTGATGTTTTATTTTTTAAATAAAAGGTATAAACCACTAAAAGCCTAAAAACATAAATTGCTAAAATCCAAAATTAAAAAAATCTCTAAATACTTAATCCATTAAACTGGTATATAGTAATAATAAATCATAAATCTCATTTTAAATTTTATTCAGTAGAATTTTAAATTTTTATTTTAAATATTTATCAGTTTATTTTTATAGAAATATTAATTACAAAATAAATTATTAGTGAGAAATATCTAATTTATAGTAAACCGGTATCCCTAAATAATAAATAATTAATCTAATTTTTTTTAATTAAAATTTTAAATATTCATTTTAATTATTTTTTTGTTTATTTTTATAAATATATTAATTACAGAATAAATTATGAGTTAAACAAATATAATTTATATAAATTATTTTTCATTAAAAAAATATACATAAACTTTTTAAAAGAAAAAAAAATTCAAAAAAAAAATTATTATATTGTAATATATTTTGGTTTGCTTCTGAATCATTTTAGGTTTTGTAATTATATTTTAATTAATATCTATCTTATTAATAATAGATTATTAAGTTATTTTTTCATCATTATTAGAATATTTATCAATAAAAATGTTTATATTGAATTTACAAAATATATAAATTTAAAGATTATTATAACTAAATATTATATTTACATTTGAAAATAATTTAAAAATTATTATATTTTTAAAAGTTATCATATAAACTACTAAATGCCTAAACACTTAAATCACTAAACTCCTAAACTCCTAAATACTTAAACCATTAAACCGGTATACCCTAAATAATTAATCATATATCTCAATTTTATTTGTATTCATTATAATTTAATATTCATTTTAATTATTTATTAGTTTATTTTTATAAAAATATTAATTGCAAAATAAAATTATGAATGAGACAAATATAATTTAAATAATTTATTTTCATCAAAAAAATTTATAAGCTTATAAAAAGAATCAAAAATTTAAAAATAAAAAATTATTATTTAGTAATATATTTTACTTTGATTTTTAATCGTTTTAGGTTTTGCAAATATATTTTAATTAATATCTTTCTTATTAATAATAGTTTATTAATCTATTTTATGATCAGTATTATAATATCTATAAATAAAATCATTTATATTGAATTTACATGATATTTAATTATTATGATTATTATAATTAAATATTATATTAACATTTGAAAAAAAATTTAAAATTATAATATTTTCAATGGTTATAACCTTGAAAATGAGAAAAAATCATAAAAATAAATTTTATGTTATTTAATTATTTAAATAAAACCTAATAACAACAAAATACCTAAACTCTTAAATTAATAAACTCCTAAACCATGATACTGCTCACCACACACACATAGCTACGGACCACAGAACACACGTGCACATATTCTTGTTCATTTTGGTGTAGCATTTAGAGGGGCCAGCAAGTCCTGAAAGAAGCCAGAAATATGGGCCACCAACTTGTAGAGGGCCCCACTAGCAAGCATGGATGATAACATTCAGAGAACTGACGAGATCGAGCAAAGTGGTAGGGAGTAAACCCAAGAGTAGCAAGGAGTTGGTCCCACTAGCCCTATCAGGCAGCATAGAGGGCCACCCAATCGTCGCCCAATAGGAGTAGTGGGAAATCCATGATTAATTGGAGAGCCGGCAATATCCAAAGCATCACCAAGCAGGGCTAGTATGCAATGGAGTCCATACCAGCCACACGGGAGCAAAAGATTCAAACTTGTAGTTTATGTTTGTAGTCTTATTTGTATTTTAGACTTTGTTTGCACCATGTACTTGGAGAGATGGTTCATGACATACTCACACACACAATCTTCTCTATTCTCTATGTAACATGCAATGAAGGCAACTTGATCCATGAGCATCTCTAAGTGGGGCCCACTAATGCATTTTGTAAATACACATTACGCGATTCTACACTTCCGGGAGCAGAAGACCCATCTTTATAGTATTTTGTAATTTTACTTGTATTCTAGCTTAGTTGTATGCATAGATAATTAGACTATGAGATGGACGTCATCATACATGCACACTGATGCATGCATATTTTTTGATATTTTGTCCGTGCAACATACATCCACTTCTTGGAGCTTGAGGATGAAGCATTCTAACCCAAGAGATACTCCTTTGAGGATCATTAGAGCAAAAGAATGTAGAATTTAGAGGTGATAATGAATTGAAAAAGTGCCGTAGATATGGACTTGTGGATTTCTGGTTATTCAGTTTTACATGTATTCCATTGCATAGCAATGACATAGGCAAATGCTTGATGCTGCATGTCACACACATGCACAATCTTATATTTGCATAGTTTTAATATGGTGCATCATTCAGGTTCCTACAAAAGGCTTGGACAAATCCGAATGAAAAGGATGCAGTGCGCATAATGACTCAATGCCAACTCTGAAGTCCGAGAATGCCAGGTGATTTTAGTTGTATTCGTACGCTTGGAATTATTAGGATTTTTGTTTTTTTTGTATTTTATGCATAGAATCATTAAGGTGCATAGTATTTGGTGGGCTGGCCTAAATTAGTCAGCTTTTTAGTCTCTTGTAAGTTGTGTGCCTAAATGATAAAAAAGTGTGTATGTTCCAAAAAAAAACAAAAAAAAACCATAAACCCTAAACTTTAAATCCTAAACCTTAAAACATAAACTTTAACCCTAATCCATAAACCCTAAATCCTAAATCTCATGTTTTACACTTTTATAATCAAATGACTAAGTGTTAAATTTAAATTGAAATTCACAACTTTTAGGAATGTCACATATTTATCTTTTTGTATATGTAACACAAAGTCATGACTCAAGGGGAGAGTTATGGATTCAATCTCTTTCTTGCTTTAGATTATTGTAGCATTAGCAATGGTCATGATTGTATATTTTGTCTCTTGAACACAAAATAATATCGATAAGAATATGCCATAACTTGTGTCTATCTATTGAACATATTTTTATGGCAGGCACTAAGAATGATCATAAATACATATTTAATCACTATAATACTGGGTCTTAGTATTGGATATTATCATAGCTTGTTCATTTTATCTTTATATTGCAAAGTCATTGCACTAGGAATGAAAGTAACTTTGGACATTCCTCAAGAGCAAAAGTCATGACCCTAGAAATAGTTAAAGCTCGACTACAACTCTTTATAAATTTCTATAGCTAAAATTCTTGGGATTGGAAATATCACTATAAATTTTTCCTTTGATTTGTAACCTCAAGTGTCAATATGCAAGACTAATATTTTGAGCAATGATTAAAACCTTTTATACATTTGAATATGATTCATTTACACCTTTTTGGGTACTGTGAGCTTGTATATATAACTCATTTAATATAAAAAGAAAGAAATGATACTTTTCATATCTATGAGGATATAAAAAAAGGGCTTAGACATGCCAATAAAATAAATTTTTTGATTCTTGATTGAAAGAGAGCACATACTTCTTGCCCTGCTCAAAATGCCCAGGGGCTAATTTGTTCTAATTGGCTACAAGGTGGTTATTTTTTTAGAGGTGAACTATGTTTTAAAAAAATTACTTTGAGAGAATGCATGACAGATTTTAGAAGAAATTACAATAATCAATATAAATAGCATCCTCAACAACTAGCTATAGCAACACATAGGTGTACAACATTGGTTTAGTCTGTTAGCATACATGAGTCAAATTGCCTTTCATAGTCGAGTGTTTCAACATCAAATATGATGAGACATAATAGAGATAAAGTAAAATTTCCTATTATTTTGGTTAGAGCTTTAGCAATCATTCTAGAGTTGAGAGAGAAACAAAATAAATTATTTTAATTATTGAGTATAATTTTTATTTTTATTTTAATTATTTATCAGTTTATTTTTAACAAAATATTAATTACAAAATAAATTATTAGTGTGAAAGATGTAATTTAAATTAAACCGGTATATCCAAAATAATAAAGAATAAATCTCATTTTTTTTTTCATTTTAATTTTAAATATTCAAATTTATTTATATATTTGTTTATTTTTATATAAATATTAATTACAAAATAAATTGAGTTACACAAATATAATTTATATAAATTATTTTTCATCAAAATAATATAGATAAACTTTTTAAAATAAAAAAAAATTCAAAACAAAAAATTATTATATATATAATATATTTTGTTTTGCTTCTGAATCATTTTAGGTTTTGTAATTCTATTATAATTGATATCTATATTATTAATAATAGATTATTAATTTATTTTTTGATAATTATTAGAATATTTATCAATAAAATATTTTATATTGAATTTATATGAAATATAAATATAATGATTATCATAACTAGATATTGATTTCACTTTTGAAAAAATTTAAAAATTATTATATTTTCCAAGGTTATAACCTTTGAAAATATCATAAAATTATAAAAATAAATTTTTTATTTTTATATTTTTTTTATTTTTTAAATAAAACCTATAAACTACTAAATGCATACACAGTTAAATAAGTAAACTCCTACAGCCCATAATGCCTAAATAATTTAACCATTAAACCGATATATAATACATAAGAAATAATAAAACTAATTTTTTTTCTATTTATTATAATTTTAAATATTCATTTTTATTATTTATTAGTTTATTTTTATAGAAATATTTATTACAAAATAAATTATTAGTATGACAAATATAATTTATATAATTTATTTTTAATGAAATAATATATATACGTATATAAAAGAAGTAAAAATTTAAAAATTTAAAAATTTAAAATTATTATCCATAAATATATTTTACTTTAATTTTGAATCAATTTGGGTTTTGTAAATATTTTGTAATTAATTTTTATCTTTTTATTAATAGTTTATTAATTTAATTTTTGATCATTATTATAATATCTTTCAATAAAATTGTTTATATTGAATTTATATGATATATAATTATTAATATTATTATAAATAAAATATTATATTAACATTTAAAAAAATTTTAAATATTATTATATTTTCAAAGGTTATATCCTATGAAAATGAGAAAAAATTATAAATTTATTTTTATTATTTTATTGTTTAAATAAAACCTATAAAATACTAAATGACTAAAAACATAAATCGCTAAATTTTAAAATGATAAAACATCTAAATACTTAAACCATTAAATAGGTATACATTAATAATAAATCATAAATCTCATTTTAATTTTTATTCAGTATAATTTAAATTTTTATTTTAATTATTTATTAGTTTATTTTTATAGAAATATTAATTACAAAATAAATTATTAGTGAGACAGATATAATTAAAATTAAACTAGTTTACCCAAAATAATAAATAATAAATCTCTTTTTTTTTCTTTATAATTTTAAATATTCATTTTAATTATTTATTTGTTTATTTATATATAAATATAAATTACAAAATAAATTGAGCTAGACAAAAATAATTTATATAAATTATTTTTCATCAAAAAATAATAGATAAACTTTTTAAAAGAAAAAAAATTTTCAACACAAAAAATTATTATATAGTAATATATTTTGCTTTGCTTCTGAATCATTTTAGGTTTTGTAATTGTTTTTTATTTGATATCTATCTAATTAATAATAGATTATTTATTTATTTTTGATCATTATAAAAATATTTATCAATAAAATTCGTTATATTGAATTTATATGATATATAAATATAATGATTATTATAACTAAATATTAAATTCACTTTTGAAAAAAAATTAAAAATTAGTATATTTTCAAATGTTAGTATCTTTTCAAAGGTTATAAACTTAAAAATTGGAAAAAATAATAAAAATAAATTTTTTGTTATTTCATTTTTTAAATAAAACCTATAGATCATTTAATGCTTACTTACTTAAATCAATATGCTTATAAATCCCGAAACCCCTAAATACATAAACCTTTATCAGCTATATACTATTTAATAAATAATAAATCTCATTTTTATTTCTATATATTATAATTTTAAATATTCATTTTAATTATTTATAGTTTAAATTCCTAAAAATATTAATTACAAAATAAATTTTGAGTGGGACAAATATTATTTAAATAATTTATTTTAATAAAAAAAATATAAGCTTATAAAAAGAAGGAAAATTATAAAAATTAAATATTATTATTTAGTAATATATTTTGATTTGATTTTGAATCATTTTCTGTTATGTAAATATATTTAATTAATATTTATATTATTAATAATAGTTTATTAATTTAATTTTTGATCATTATTATAATATCTATCAATAAAATTCTTTATATTGAATTTATATGATATATAATTTGTATGATTAATATAATTATACATTGTAATCACATTTCAAAAAATTTTAAAAATTATTTTATTTTCAAAGGTTATAAACATTTGAAAATCAGAAAAATTCAAAAATAGAATTTTAAATTTTTATTATATAAATAAAACCTATAAACCACTAAATGCCTAAAAACAATAATTGCTAAACTTCTAAATAATCAAACTATTAAACCGGTATACCATATATAATAAATCATAAATCTCATTTTAATTTGTATTCATTATAATTTTAAATATTCATTTTAATTATTTATTAGTTTATTTTTTATAGAAATATCAATCACAAAATAAATAATGAATGAGACAAATACAATTTTAATAATTTATTTTTAATCAAAAAAAAAGCCTATATAATGAAGTAAAAATTTAAAAACAAAAAATTATTATTTTGTAATATATTTTACTTTGATTTTGAATCATTATATATAGGTTTTGCAATTATATTTTAATTGCGATGAATCTTATTAATAATAGTTTATTAATTTATTATTTGATCATTTTTATAATATCGAACAATAAAATTACTTAAATTCAATTAAAATGTCTTATAATTATTAAGTTATTATAACTAAATATTATATTTACATTTGAAAAAAATTGAAAAATTATTATATTTTCAAAGGTTATAACCTTCAAAAATGATAAAAATCACAAAAACAAATTTTTATTATTTTATTTTTTAAATAAAACTTATAAACCACTAAATGCCTAAATATTTAAATCTCTAGACTCCTAAACCCAAAAATCCCCTAAATACTTAAACCATTAAACCTATATAACCTATAAAATAAATAATAAATCTCATTTTTATTTGTTTTCATTATAATTTTAAATATTGATTTTAATTATTTTTTAGTTTATTTTTATAAAAATATTAATTAGAAAATAAATAATGAGCGACACATATATAATTTAAATAAATTATCTCTTAAGAAAAAAAATATAAGCTTATAAAAATAAACAAAATTTCAAAAAATAAAAATTTTATTTAGCAATATAATTTACTTTGATTTTTAATTATTTTGGGTTCTGCAAATATATTTTAATTAATATATATCTTATTAATAATAGATTATTAATATATTTTTTGATCATCAAAATAATATATATTAAAATTTTTTATATTGAATTTACATCAAATATAATTATTAAGATTATTATAAGTGAGTATTGTATTCTTATTTTATAATTATTAAAAAATTATTATATTTTCAAAAGTTATAACCTTTGAAAATCACGAAAATTCAGAAAAATACATTTTTTTGTTAATTCATTGATTAAATAAAACCTATAAACACCTAAATGTGCAAACATATAAATCAATAAACTCCTTAAGCCCAAAACGACAAAAACTTTATCCATTAAATATGTATACCATAAATAATAAATAATAAATCTCTTTTTATTAGTATTCATTATAATTTTAAATATTCATTTTAATTATTTATCAATTTATTTTTATAGAAATATTAATTACAAAATAATTTATTAGTGAAACAGATATAATTTAAATAATTTATTTTTCATCAAAAAAATATATATGCTGATAAAATGAGGGAAAATTTTTAAAATAAAAAATTATTATTTAGTAATATATCTTATTTTGATTTTGAATCATATTAGATTCTATAATTATATTTTAATTTATATCATTCTTATTAATACTAGTTTATTAATTTATTTATTGATCATTATTATAATATCTATTAAAAAATTACTTATATTTAGTTTACATTATATATAATTATTAAGATTATTATAACTAAATATTATATTCACCTTTAAAAAAAATTAAAATTATTATATTTTCAAAGGTTACAACCTTCAAAAATTAAAAAAATTCAAAAAATTAAATTTTTGTTTTTTAATTCTTTGGATACTAACTATAAATCACTAAAGGCCTAAACACTTAAATCACTAAACTCCTAAACCCAAAAACACCTAAATACTTAAACCATTAAATCGGTATATCCAGAATAATAAATAATAAATCTCAATTTTATTTGTATTCGTTATAATTTTAAATAATTATTTTATTTATTTATTAGTTTATTATTATAGAATTATAAATTACAAAATAAATAATGAGTAAGACAAATTAAGTTAAATAATTTATTTATAATAACAAAAATATAAAGTTATAAAAAAAGCAAAACATTAAGAAAATTATTATTAAGTAATATATTTTACATTGATTTTGAATAAATTTAGATTTTGCAAATATATTTTAAATATTATCTATCCTATTAATAATAGTTTATTAAATTTTTTATGATCATTATTATAATATCTAGTAATGTAATTATTTATATTGAATTTAAATGACTTATAATTATTAAGATTATTTTAACTAAATATTATATTTACATTTGAAAAAAATTTAAAAATTATTAGATTTTCAAAGGTTATAACCTTCAAAAATTTAAAAAATAATAAAAATAAATTTTTTGTCATATCATTGTTTAAATAAATATTATAAACCACTAAATGCCTAAACACTTAAACCTCTAAACTCCTAAACACAAAATCCCCTAAATACTTAAACCTTTAAACTCGTAATCCTTAAATATAATTTAAATAATTTATTAAAATATTAATTACAAAATAAATTATGAGTGATACAAATATAATTTAAATAATTTATTTTTCATCAAAAAAAATATAAGCTTATAAAAAGAAGCAAAAACTAAAAAAAAATTATTATTTAGTAATAAATTTTACTTGCATTTTGAATATTTTTAGGTTTTGCAATTATATTTTAATTTATATCTATTATATTAAAAATAACATATTAATTTATTTTTTGATAATTGATATCATATCTATAAATAAAATTGTTTATATTTAGTTTATATTATATATTATAATGATTATTATTATTATATATTGTATTCACATTTTTAAAAAATTTTAAAATTATTATATTGTCAAAGGTTATAACCTTTGAAAATGTGAAAAAATATTAAAAATAATTTTTTTTTTGTGATTTCATTGTTTAAATAAAACCTATAAACCACTAAATGCATAAAAACATAAATCGCTAAAGTCATAAATGAAAAAAACTATAAATACATAGAATATTAAACTGGTATACATTAATAATAATTCATAAATCTCATTTTAATTTTTATTCAGTATAATTTTAAATTTTTATTTTAATTATTTATCAGTTTTTTTATAGAAATATTAATTACAAAAGAAATTATTAGTGAGACAGATCTTATTTAAATTAGACTGGAAAACACAAAATAATAATGAATAAATCTCAATATTATTTTTTTCATTATAATTTTAAATATTCATTTTAATTATTTATTTGTTTATTTTTATATAAATATTAATTAAAAAATAAATTATGAGTTAGGAAAATATAATTTATATAAATTAATTTTCAACAAAAAAATATGGATAAACTTTTTAAAAGAAAAAAAAAGTTCAAAACAACAAATTATTATATAGTAATATATTTTGATTTCTTCTGAATCGCTTTAGGTTTTTTTATTATATTTTAATTGATATCTATCTTATTAATAATAGATTATTAATTTATTTTTTGATCATTTTTAGAATATTTATATATAATATTGTTTATATTTATTTTATATGATATAAAAATAGAATGATTATTATAACTAAATATTGAAAACCACTAAATGCATACAGAGTAAAATCAGTAAACTCCTAAGGCCCGTAATGCCTAAATACATAAACCATTAAACTGCTATATACTACTTAATAATTAAGAAATCTAGTTTTTATTTCAATTTATTATTATTTTAAATATTCATTTTAATTATTTATAAGTTAATTTTATATAAATATATATTACAAAATAAATTATGATGCGAAAAATATAAATTAAATAATTTATTTTTAATCAAAAAAAAATATATACGATTATAAAAGAAATAAAATTTTAATAATTAAAAATTATTATCCAGTAATATATTTGACTATAATTTTGAATTAATTTGGGTTTTGTAAATATTTTTTAATTAATATCTATTTTATTAGGAATAGTTTATTAATTTAATTTTTGATCATTATTATAATATCTATCAATAAAATTGTTTATATTGAATTTATATGATATATAATTATTAAAATTTTTATAACTAAATATTATATTCACATTTCAAATAATTTTAAATATTATTATATTTTCAAAGGTTAAAACCTATGAAAATGACAAAAAATTACAAATTTTTTTTTTGTTATTTTATTGTTTAAATAAAACCTATAAACCACGAAATGCCTAAAAACATAAATCGCTAATCTCCTAAACAACAAAACTTCTAAATAGTTAAACTATTAAACTGGAATACATTAATAATAAATCATAAATCTCATTTTAATTTTTATTAAGTGTAATTTTAAATTTGTATTTTAATTATTTATCAGTTTATATTTATAGAAAAATTAATTACAATATAAATTATTAGTGAGAGAGATCTATTTTAAATAATTTATTTTTTAACAAAAAATATATATAGGCTTATAAAAAGAGGCAAAATTTTAAAAACAAAAATTTATTATTTGGTAATATATTTTATTTTGATTTTGAATCATTTTAGTTTTTGGAATTATATTTTAATTATATCATTTTTATTAATAATAGGTTATTAATTTTTTATTGATCATTATTATAATATCTATTAATAAAATTATTTATATTGAGTTTACATTATATATAATTTTTAAGAAAATTATACCGAAATATTATATTAACATTTAAAAAAAATTAAAATTATTATTTTTTCAAAGGTTACAACCTTCAAAAATTAAAAAAAAAATCAAAAAATTAAATTTTTTGTTTTTTCATTCTTTAAAAAAAACTATAAATCACTAAAGTCCTAAACACTTAAATCACTAAACCCCAAAACACCTAATTACTTAAACCATTAAACTAGTATATCCTGAATAATAAATAATAAATCTCAATTTTATTTGTATTCATTATAATTTTAAATATTGATTTTAATTATTTATTAGTTTATTTTTAAATAATTATAAATTAAAAATAAATTATTTGGAAGACATATAATTTAAATAATTTAATTTTAATAACAAGAAATATAAACTTATAAAAAGAAGCAAAACATCAAAAAAAATATTATTTAGTATTATATTTTAATTTGTTTTTAAATAAATTTACATTTTGTAAATATATTTTAAAAAAATTCTATCTTATTAATAATAGTTTATTAATTTATTTTATAATCATTAATATAATAACTATCAAAAATATTTTGAATTAACATGATATATTTTATTTGCAAATATATTTTTTGATCATTAATAATTCAATATAATTGTTTATATTGAACATGATATATAATTATAAAGATTATCATAACTAAATATAGTATTCACATATATAAAAAATTTAAAAATTATTTTATTTTCAAAGGTTATAACCTTCAAAAATGAGAAAAAATAACAAAAATAAATTTTTTGTTATATCATTGTTTAAATAAAACTTATAAACCATTAAATGTTTAGATACATAAATCTCTAAACTCCTAAACCCCGAAGCCCCTAAATACCTAAACCTTTAAACTCGTAAACCTTAAATATAATTTAAATAATTTATAGAAATATTAATTACAAAATAAATTTTGAGTGACAAATATAATTTAAATAATATATTTTTCAACAAAATAATATATAAGCATATAAAATGATGCAAAAACTAAAAAAAATTATTATTTAGTAATAAATTTTACATTGATTTCGAATCATTTTAGGTTTTTTAATTATATTTTAAATATATCTATCATATTAATAATAGTTTATTAATTTATTTTTTGATAATTGATATAATATTATCAATAAAATTGTTTATATTTAGTTTATATTATATATAGTGATAATTATTATTATTACTAAATATTGTATTCACATTTTTAAAAAATTTTAAAATTATTATATTTTCAAATGTTATGACATTTGAAAATTTGAAAAAATATAAAAAATAATTTTTTTGTTATTTCATTGTTTAAATAAAAGCTATAAACCATTAAATGCCTAAATACATAAATCAATAACTTCTCAATCTCAAAAACCCTAAATAGATAAATTTTTTAAACAGGTATATCCTAAATAATAAATAATAAATATCATTTTTATTTTTTAATTATAATTTTAAATATTCATTTTAATTATTTATTTGTTTATTTTTATATAAATATCAATTAAAAAATAAATTATAAGTTATACAAATATAAGTTATATAAATTATTTTTCAACAAAAAAAACATAGATAAACTTATTAAAAGAAGAAAAAAATTAAAAACAAAAAATTATTATATAGTAATATATTTTACTTTGTTTTTGAATCATTTTAGGTTTTGTAATTATATTTTAATAGATATCTAACTTATTAATAATAGATTATTAATTTATTTTTTGATCATTATTAGAATATGTATCAATAAAAATATGTATATTTAATATATATGATATATAAAAATAACTATAAACCACTAAATGCATACACGGTTAAATCAGTAAACTCCTAAACCTCATAATGCCTAAATACATAAACCATTAAACCGCTATATACTACTTAATAATTAATAAATCTAATTTTTATTTCTATTTATTATAATTTTAAATATTAAATTTTATTATTTATTAGTTTATTTTTATAGAAATATTTATTACAAATTAAATTATGAGAGCGACATATATATTTTAATTAATTTATTTTTAATCAAAAAAAATATATGCTTGTAAAAGAAGTAAAAATATAGAAATTAAAAATTATTATCCAGTAAAATATTTTACTTTAATTTTGAATCAATTTGGGTTTTGTAAATATTTTATAATTAATATCAATCTTTTTATTAATAGTTTATTAATTTAAATTTGATCATTATTATATAATCTATCAATAAAATTATTTATATTGAATTTATACGATATATATTTATTAATATTATTATAACTAAATATTGTATTCACATTTCATAAAATTTTAAATATTATTATATTTTCAAAGGTTGTAATCTATGAAAATGAGAAAAAATTACAATTTTTTTTTTATTTTATTGTTTAGATAAAAGCTATAAACCACTAAATGCCTAAAAACATAAATTGCTAAACTCCTAAATGAATAAAACTTTAAATACTTAAACTATTAAACATGTGTACATTAATAAAAAATCATAAATCTCAATTTAATTTTTATTAAGTATAATTTTAAATTATTATTTTAATTATTTATCAGTTTATTTTTATAGAAATATTAATTACAAAATAAATTATTAGTGAGACAGATCTAAATTAAATAATTTATTTTTTATCAAAAAGAATATATATCATTATAAAAAGCGGCAACATTTTAAAAACAAATATTTATTATTTAGTAATATATTTTATTTTTATTTTGAATCATTTTAGATTTTGCAATTAAATTTTAATTTATATCATTCTTATTAATAATTGTTTATTAATTTTTTATTGATCATTATTATAATATCCATTAATAAAATTATTTATATTGAGTTTACATTATAAATAAATATTAAGATTATTATTACTGAATATTATATTCACATTTAAAAAAAATTAAAAATTATTATAATTTCAAAGGTTATAACCTTCAAAAATAAAAAAAATCAAAAAATTTAATTTATTATGTTTTCATTCTTTAAATAAAAACTATAAATCACTAAAGGCCTAAATACTTAAATCACTAAACCCCAAAACACCTAAATACTTAAACCATTAAACTAGTATATCCTGAATACAAAATTATAATCTCTATTTTATTTGTATTCATTATAATTTTAAATATTTATTTTAATTATTTATTAGTTTATTTTTATAGAATTATAAATTAAAAATAAATTAAGAGGAAGACAAATATAATTTAAATAATTTACTTTTAATAACAAAAAATATAAACTTATACAAAGAAGCAAAACATCAAAGAAAGCATTATTTTATAATATATTTTACTTTGATTTTGAATAAATTTAGGTTTTGCAAATATATTTAAAATAATATTTATCTTATTAATAATAGTTTATTAATTTATTTTTTGATCATTAATATAATATATTTTAATATAAATGTTTATATTGAATTTACATGATATATAATTATTAAGATTATCATAACTAAATATAGTATTCACGTATAAAAAAAATTTAAAAAGTGTTATATTTTCAAAGTTTATAACCTTCAAAAATGTGAAAAAATCACAAAAATAAATTTTTTGTTATATCATTGTTTAAATAAAACTTATAAACCATTAAATGCCTAAATACATAAATATCTAAACTCCTAAACCCCGAAGACCCTAAATACTTAAACATTTAAACTCGTAAACCATAAATATAATTTAAATAATTTATAGAAATATTAATTACAAAATAACTTATGAGTGATACAAATATAATTTAAATAATATATTTTTCATCAAAAAAACATATAAGGTTATAAAATGATGCAAAAACTAAAAAAAAATTATTATTTAGTTATAAATTTTACTTTGATTTTGAATCATATTAGGTTTTTTAATTATATTTTAATTTATAACTATCATTTTAATAATAGTTTATTATTTTATTTTTTGATAATTGATATAATATCTATCAATAAAATTATTTATATTTAGTTTATATTATATGTAGTTATAATATGTATTATTAATAAATAAGGTATTCACATTTTTAAAAAATTTTAAAATTATTATATTTTCAAATGTTATAACCTTTGAAAATTTGAAAAAATATAAAAAATAAATTTTTTGTTGTTTAATTGTTTGAAAAAAACCTATAAAACATTTAATGCCTAAATACTTAAATCAATAATTTCTAAATCTCGAAAACCCTAAATAGATAAATTTTTTAAAGATGTATATCCTAGATAATAAATAATAAATCTCATTTTTATTTTTTTCATTATAATTTTAAATATTCATTTTAATTATTTATTTGTTTATTTTTATATAAATATTAATTACAAAATAAATTATAAGTTATACAAATATAATTTATATAAATTATTTTTCAACAAAAAAATATAGATAAACTTAATAAAAAAAGAAAAAAATTAAAAACAAAAAATATTATATTGTAATATATTTTGCTTTGTTCTGAATCATTTTAGGTTTTGTAATTACATTTTAATTGATATCTAATTTATTAATAATAGATTATTAATTTATTTTATAATCATTATTAGAATATTTATCAATAAAAATGTTTATATTGAATTTATATGATATATAAATTTAATAATTATTATAACTAAATATTGTATTCACTTTTGAAAAAAGTTTAAAATTTTTATATTTTCAAAGGTTATAACCTTTGAAAATATCAAAAAATAACAAAAACAAATTTTTTGTTTTTTTATTTTTTAAATAAAACATATAAACCACATAATGCATATAGAGTTAAATCACTAAACTCCTAAATACATAAACCATTAAACCTCTATATACTACTTAATAATTAATAAATCTAATTTTAATTTTTTTTATTATAATTTTAAATATTGATTTTAAAATATATTAATTTATTTTTATAAAATATTTATTACAAAATAAATTATGAGTGCGACAAATATAATTTAAATAATTTATTTTTAATCAAAAAAAATATATACACTTATAAAAGAAGTAAAAATTTAAAAATTAAAAATTATTATACAGTAATATATTATAGTTTAATCTTGACTCAATTTGGGTATTGTAAATATTTTTTAATTAATATCTATCTTATTATTAATAGTTTTTAATTTAATATTTGATAATTATTATATTATCTATCAATAAAATTGTTTTTATTGAATTTATAAGATAGATAATTATTAATATTAAAATAACTAAATATTGTATTCACATTTCAAAAAAATTTTAAATATTATTATATTTTCAAAGGTTATAACCTATGAATTTGAAAAAAAAAATTACAAATTTTTTTTTTGTTTTTTTATTGTTTAAATAAAACCTATAAATAACTAAATACCTAAAAACATAAATTGCTAAACTCCTAAATGACAAAATCTCTAAATACTTAAATGATTAAACATGTATACATTAATAAAAAATCATAAATCTCAATTTAATTATTATTAAGTATAATTTTAAATATTTATTTTAATTATTTATCAGTTTATTTTTTTAGAAATATTAATTACAAAATAAATTATTAGTGAGACATATTTAATTTAAATAATTTATTTTTCATCAAAAAAATATATATCCTTATAAAAAGAGGCAAAATTAAAAAAAAAGTTTATTATTTTGTCATATATTTTATTTTTATTTTGAATGATTTTAGATTTTGTAATTATATTTTAATTTATATCATTCTTATTAATAATAGTTTATTATTTTTTTATTGATACTTATTATAATATCTATTAATAAAATTATTTATATTGAGTTTACATTATATATAATTATTAAGCTTATTATAACTAAATATTATATTCACATTTAAAAAAAATTAAAAATTATTATATTTTCAAAGGTTATAACCTTCAAAAATTAAAAAAAATAAAAAAATTAAATTTTTTATTTTTTCATTCTTTAAATAAAAACTATAAATCACTAAAGGCCTAAACACTTAAATCACTAAACCCAAAAACACCTAAATACTTAAACCATTAAACTAGTTTATCCTAAATAATTAATGATAAATCTCATTTTTATTTGTATTCATTATAATTTTAATATTAATTTTAATTATTTATTAGTTTATTTTTATAGAATTATATATTAAAAATAAATTGTGGAAGACAAATATAATTTAAATAATTTACTTTTAATAAAAAAAATATAAACTTATAAAAAGAAGCAAAACATGAAATAAATTATTATTTAGTAATATATTTTATTTTGATTTTGAATAAATTTACATTTTCAAAATATATTTTAAATAAAATATTTCTTATTAATAATAGTTTATTAATTTATTTTTTGATCATTAATATAATATCTATAAATATAATTGTTTATATTGAATTTACATGATATCTAATTATTAAGATTATCATAACTAATTATAGTATTAACATATTAAAAAAATTTAAAAATTGTTATAATTTCAAAGGTTATAACCTTCAGAAATGATAAAAAATAACAAAAATTTTTTTTTGTCATATCATTGTTTAAATAAAAGTTATAAACCATTAAATACCTAAACACATAAATCTCTAAACTCCTAAACCCTGAAGCCCCTAAATACTTAAACTTTTAAACTCGTAAACCTTAAATATAATTTAAATAATATATTGAAATATTAATCACAAAATAAATTATGAGTGATACAAATATAATTTAAAAAATTTATTTTTCATCAAAGAAAAATATAAGCTTATAAAAAGAAGCAAAAACTAAAAAACAAAAATTATTATTTAGTAATAAATTTTACATTGTTTTTGAATCATTTTAGGTTTTTTAAATATATTTTAATTTATATCTATCTATTAATAATGGCATATTAATTTATTTTTTGATAATTGATATCATATCTATCAATAAAATTGTTTATATTTAGTTTATATTTTATATAATTATAATAATTATTATTACTAAGTATTATATTCACATTTTTAAAAAAATTTAAAAATAAATTTTTAAATAAAATGTGAAAATGTGAAAAAATATGAAAATTTTTTTTTTGTTATTTCATTGTTTAAATAAAACCTATAAACCACTAAATTCCTAAAGACATACATTGCTAAACTCCTAAACTGACAAAACTTCTAAATACTTAGACCTTTAAACTGGTAAACATTAATAATAATTCATAAATCTCATTTTAATTTGTATTCAGTTTAATTTTAAATTTTTATTTTAATTATTTATCACTTTATTTTTATAAAAATATTAATTACAAAATAAATTATTAGTGAGACAGATCTAATTTAAATTAAAATAGTATCCCTAAATAATAAATAATAAAATCTCATTTTTTTATTATAATTTTAAATATTAATTTTAATTATTTATTTGTTTATTTATATATAAATATTAATTACAAAATAAATTGAGCTAGACAAAAATAATTTATATAAATTATTTTTCATCAAAAAATTATAGATGAACTTTTTAAAAGAAAAAAAATTTTCAAAACAAAAAATTATTATATAGTAATATATTTTGCTTTGCTTCTGAATCATTTTAGGTTATGTAATTATCTTTTAATTGATATCTATCTTATTAATAATAAATTATTAATTTATTTTTTGATTATTATTAGAATATTTATCAATAAAATTGTTTATATTGAATTTACATGATATATAATTATAAAGATTATTATAACTAAATATTATATTTACATTAGAAAATAAATTTTTTGTTATTTTATTGTTTATATTTGAAAATGAGATAAAATCACAAAAATAAATTTTTTGTTATTTTATTGTTTATATAAAACCAATAAACTACTAAATGCCTAAATGCTTAAATCATTAAACTCCTAAATTCCAAAACCCCAAAACCCGAAAACCCTTAAATACTTAAACATTTAAACCATCTTTAAAGGTTTAAGTATTTATAAATAATATATAAATATCAATTAATAAATAATTGTTTATTAATTGATTTTTTGATCATTATTATATTTATATTTAGTTTATTAATATCTATCAATAAAATTGTTTATTTTTAATATACATGATATATAATTATTAAGTTTATTATAACTAAATATTGTATTCACATTTGAAAAAAATTTAACAATTATTATATTTATAAAGGTTATAACCCTCAAAATTGATAAAAAATTTAAAAATTTTTTTTTTGCTATTTCATTATTTAAATAAAAAATATAAACTACTAAATGCCTATACAGTTAAATCACTAAACTCTTAAACTCCTAAATACTTAAACCATTAAACTGGTATACCCTAAATAATTAATCATAAATCTAATTTTTATTTGTATTCATTATAAGTTTAATATTCTTTTTAATTATTTATTAGTTTATTTTTATAGAAATATTAATTGCAAAATAAAATTATGAATGAGACAAATATAATTTAAATAATTTATCTTCATCAAAAAAATTTATAAGCTTATAAAAAGAATCAAAAATTTAAAAATAAAAAATTATTATTTAGTAATATATTTTACTTTGATTTTGAATCATTTTAGGTAATGCAAATATATTTTAATTAATATCTATCTTATTAATAATAGTTTATTAATATATTTTATGATCAGTATTATAATATCGATAAATAAAATTATTTATATTGAATTTACATGATATTTAATTTTTATGATTATTATAATTAAATATTGTATTAACATTTGAAAAAAAATTAAAAATTATAATATTTTCAATGCTTATAACCTTGAAAATGAGAACAAATAATAAAAATAATTTTTTTTATTTAATTATTTGAATAAAACATATAAACCACAAAATACCTAAATACTTGAATTACTAATCTCCTAGACCCTGATACTGCTGCACCACACACACATAGCGAAGGACCATAGTACACACGTGCACATATTCTTGTCCATTTTGGAGTAGCATTTAGAGGGGCCAGCAAGTCTTGGAAGCAACCTGAAGTATGGGCCACAAGCTTGTAGAAGAGCCCACTAGCAAACCGGGAAGATAACATTCAGACAACTGACGTACCGAGCAAAGTGGTCGAGAGTAAACCCAGGAGTAGCTAGGAGTGGGCCCCACTATCCGTATCAGGTAGCATAGAGGGCCACCCAACCGTTGCCCAACATGAGTAGCGGGTAATCCATGATGAATTAGAGAGCCGGAAAAATCCGAAGCATCACCAAGCAGGGCCAGTAAGCAATGGAGTCCAGACTAGCCACACGGGAGCGAAAGATTCAAACTTGTAGTTTATGTTTGTAGTCTTATTTGTATTTTGGACTTTGTATGCACCATGTACTTGTAGAGATGGATAATGACATACTCACACACACAATCTTGTCTGTTCTCTATGTAGCATGCAATGAGGGCAACTGGACCCATGAGTATCTCTAAGTGGGGCCCACTGATGCATTTTGTAAATAAACATTAGGCGATGCAAACTCCCGGGAGCAGAATACCTATCTTTATAGCATTTTGTAATTTTACTTGTATTCTAGCTTGGTTGTACGCATAGATAATTAAACTATGAGATGTACCTCATCACACATGCTCATCGATGCATGCATATTTTTTGATATTTTGTCGGTGCAACATACAGCCACTTCTTGGAGCTCGAGGAGGATGCATTCTAACCCAAGAGATACTCATTAGAGGATCATTAGAGCAAAAAAATGCGGAATTCAGAGTTAAGAATGAATTGAAAAAGTGTAGTAGATATGGACTTGTAGATTTATGGGAATTCAATTTTACATGTATTCCATTGCATAGCAATGACATAGGCAAACGCTTGATGCTGCATGTCACACACATGCACAATCTTATATTTGCATAGTTTTAATATGGTGCATCATTCAGGTTCCTCCAAAAGTCTTGAACAAATCTGAATGGAAAGGACACAGTGCGCATAATGACTCAATGCCAACTTTGAAGTCTGGGAATGCCAGGTGATTTTAGTTGTATTCGTATGCTTGGAATTATTAGTCATTTTGTTTTTTTATGTATTTTATGCATAGAATCATTACAGTGCATAGAATTTGGTGGGCTGGCCTAAATGTGTCAGCCTTTTAGTCTCTTGTAAGTTGTGTGCCTAAATGATAAATAAAGTATGTATTTTCTGAAAAAAAAACAAAAAAATTATAAACCTTAAACTTTAAATCCTAAACATTAAACCAAAAACTATAACCCTAATCCATAAACCCTAAATCCTAAATCTCATGTTTTTCACTTTTATAATCAAATGACTAAGTGTTAAATTTAAATTGAAATTCACAACTTTTAGGAATTTCATAGATTTATCTTTTTGTATATGTAACACAAAGTCATGACTCAATGGGTGAGTTATGGATTCAATCTCTTTCTTGCTTTAGCTTATTGTAGCATTAGCAATGGTCATGATTGTATATTTTGTCTCTAGAACACAAAATCATATCGATTAAAATATGCCATAACTTGTGTCTCTCTGTTGAACATATTAATATGGCACTAGGAATGATTGTTACATTGGACATTTATCAAGAGCAAAAGTCATGACCCTAGAAATAGTTAAAGCTCGAGTACTACTCTTTATAACATTCTTTAGCTAAAAGTCTTGGGATTGGAAATATCACTATGGATTTTTCCTTTGATTTGTGACCTCAAGTGTCAAAATGCAAGACTAATATTTTGAGCAATGATTAAAACCTTTTATACATTTGAATATGATTCATTTACACCTTTTTGCGTATTGTGAGCTTGTATACATAACTCATTTAATATAAAAAGAAAGAAATGATACTTTTCATTTCAATGAGGATATAAAAAAGGCTTAGAAAGTGATGCAAAAATTCAAGACCAAATCATACTACTGCTCGGTCCAATCACTCGAAGTCATGCTAAGGCCTTTCAAAAACAAGTCCAAATAATTATTGAAGCCTTAAACAAGGAAAATCAAGTTGGTGAATTTGAAAGAAAGACAAATACTCTACTTGGATCATCAACTTGACCCAGCATTGAAAACTTCACCAGAAACCGGATACAAATCCAAAATTTATGATATTTTAACTGGGACAACTATATTAAGGCAGGTTTTCAATGCAACAAACCGTGTCTCATTTGGACCTCAAATGAAGGAGATACAATATTTTCCAAAAGGTGGTGCTGGTAGCAATGACTAATTAACTTTGAAAATTCACCAAAATTCGAATACCTGTCGGAATGCTTTGAAATTTGAACTGGACAAACTACATCAAGTTATCTATTCAACGCAAGTAACCGTGTTCATATTTGTGCCTTGGATCACGGAGATACATTATTTTCAAAAAATGTTGTGCTTAAAAAAAATATTTTTTAGCTAGTTTGTTCCCTATATAAACCCCTTGTAATTCATTTTGAAAGGACATCCCTTTGATGAAATATACAAACACTCTTTGAGTTTTCTCTATATTGTTTTGTGCTTGTGAGTGAATAACTCTCTTGTGTGGAACACTCCAAAATTGGGTTTTTCGCGTTTGGTTCTCGGAAGGTTCGTTGCCTCTCAATCATTAGGTAAGTGATTGATTTGCATTACTTGTGAAGTCTTTGTAAGTTTAGTATTAGTGGGTCTATTGGTGTTCGTTGCCATTTGGTTCCTAATCGACTTCTTTGTATTTCTCAAAGATTTACCATTATCCTTCATTTCGTTCTCTTGAATCTTTAACCAATAAGAAATTATTCTTCTTAAAGGTTTAGATTTATTTCTTTTATTTCATTTCATTCCGCTTGGATTTTAAGTCCATCTAGTTTATTGTCGAGTTCGTATCAAATTGGTATCGGAGGGATAGAAATCTCCAACTTCCTAGTTGTGGGACTTTCCTGGAAAAGAAAAAAAAAGTGCAAAAGAAAAGAAGAAGAAAAAAAAATTACCAAAAAAAAAAGAAAATAAAAGCCCATTATTTATTGTAAAAGAGATTATTATTATTATTTTTTATATTTTGATTATTCATTGAGTCTTAGCTTTCTTGATCGAGTCAAGAAATCCACATTGCTTCGTGTGATTTCATGTCCTTCATTGGTTTCCTTATAAAAATCATTTCTTATTGATTGTTGGCAATTGATTTCGAGAACACTTCCGAATTACTTGAACTTCCACATTAGTGAGTGGTGAGATCATTAAAGAGAGGAGTGAAAACACGAGGGTGAGTGACATTTTGTTGAGTTGAGAGTAAACACGAGTGGGTGAGGAAAATATTTCACAATGTCAAGAACTAGTGATGCTCGTGATGACGGAGTAAACATCCAAGAACTATTTGAACGACTTAGTCGTCAATTAACCGACGTGCAAGGGAGCATTCGGGGTCTTAACGACCGAGTTACCCGGATTGAAGGAGCACATGTTACCAACTATGGTCTACAAGATGGAGAAAAGGAATCTTTGCGGGGTAACCAAAATAATCTTATTGGTGAAGATGAGGTGGAGTCAATTGTTGGTGAATATGAACCATACATTCCACGACAACCAAGGAGAAATTCCATGAATCATGACCCCATGAGGAACACCAAGGTCTCTATTCCTTCATTCAAAGGAGACACGGATCCGTAGGCCTACTTTGAGTGGAAACAAAGGATCGAGAATATATTTGATTGCTACAACTACATCGATGAGCATATGGTACGATTGGCGGTGTTGGAATTTTCTGGATATGCTCTTATTTGGTGGGAACAATTGTGTTCTACTCGACGAAAAATGGGGGAAGGCCCTTTGAGATCGTGGGAACAAATGAAGGTGGCTATGAGAGCGAAATTTGTACCTCGAAGCTACCAACGGGATGCCTTGAGAAAATTACAACAACTTACTCAATGATCCAAAAGTGTGAAGGATTATGCCAAGGAGTTGGAAACGGCATTGATTCGAGCCGAGGTTGAGGAGAGTGATAATGCCAAATGTTTCCGTTTCTTAAATGGGTTAAATCAGTGATATTGCCGATATTGTTGATCTACACAATTATGGTGACTTGGAGGATTTGATCCACCGGGCTAGCCAAGTGGAGAAACAACTAAAGAGGAGGGGTAAGCTTCCACAGACTTATCCAACAAAGATTTGGCCAAAAAGGGATAATCGGTTCATAACGAACCATCAAGGCAATCGAGATCGAGAAAACAAGGGAAAATCTCTTGTCAAGGCTGAACCACCTAAGCCTAAAGGGAATGATGGGAAGGAGATCCGACATCGAGATATCACTTGTTTCCGGTGCCAAGGAAAGGGACATATTTCCACTCAATGTCCAAATAAGCGAGTAATGATCATCTCGGATTCAGGAGACATAGAGTCTGCCGATGATGAAAAGCCAAATGAAGAAGATAGTGATGATGATGCTGGTAGCATTCATTCTGCCGGAAGTGGACTAAATTGTGTGGCATTGCGGGCTCATAGCACATTGCCAAAACAGGAGGAACCTGAGGAGCAAAGGGAGAACATATTTCATAGTCGATGCTACATCAGAGATAAAAAATAGAGCCTCATTATTGATAATGGAAGTTGTACAAATGTGGCAAGTGACTATTTGGTCAAAAAGCTGGGACATCAAACGACACTCCATCCAAAGCCATATAAACTTCAATGGCTCAATAATAGTGGTGAAGTGAAAGTCAATCGGCAAGTGATCCTTAACATTCGAATAAAGGATTATCAAGATGAGGTATGTTGTGATATCGTCCCAATGCAAGCATATCACATTTTGCTTGGGCGACCTTGGAAATATGATAGGCGAGTTTTCTATGATGGGTTTCACAATCACTTTTTACTTGATCATGGTGGAAAAAAAGTGGTCCTTAAACCACTATCTCCGAAAGAGGTTCATGAAGACCAGGCATATATTCAAAAACAATACTCCTAAGAGTTGAGAGAAAAAAAGGAGAGGGATAAAGAAAAAAAGAAATTATTGGTAGAGGTAAAAGAGGCAAAAAAATAAGTGTTGAAACCCCATTACTTTTGTTACGTTTCAAGGGAGCATATATTTCTTCATCTAATGAACTAACCTCTTCTTTTCCCAACGTTTTTGATGATCTCTTGAAGGAATTTGAAGATATCTTTCCGGAGGAGTTACCGAATGGGCTACCATCTATGAGAGGAATTGAGCATCAAATCGACTTTGTTCCAGGAGCTTCCATTTCCAACCGACTAGCTTACCAAACAAATCCTGAAGAATCTAAAGAAATTCAAAGGCAGGTCAAAGAGTTACTTAAAAAGGGTTGGGTTCGAGAAAGTATGAGCCGATGTGCAATTCCAGTACTTTTGGTTCCAAAGAAAGATGGAAGGTGGTGAATGTGCATAGATTGCCAAGCCGTTAATGCCATAACAGTAAAATACTGACATCCTATTCCAAGGTTAGACGATATGCTAGATGAATTACATGGTTCATGCATCTTCTCAAAAATTGATTTAATGAGTGGTTACCATCAAATTCGAATGAAACCAGGTGATGAGTGGAAAACTGCATTTAAAACAAAGTTTGGATTATATGAGTGGTTAGTTATGCCTTTTGGTTTAACTAATGCACCAAGTACATTAATGCGACTAATGAATCATGTTCTTAGACCTTTCATTGGAAAGTTTGTTGTAGTTTACTTTGATGACATTCTTATTTATAGCAAAAATATGGATGAGCATATTGAGCATTTGCGTGAGGTATTAAATGTTTTACGATTGGAGCATTTGTTTGCTAACCCTCAAAAGTGTACATTTGGTGTAGACCATTGTATATTTTTGGGGTTTGTTATTAGTAATGAAGGAGTGAAGGTGGATGATTCAAAAATCAAGGCCATCCAAGAATGGCCAACACCATCAAATGTCTCAGATATTCGAAGCTTTCATGGCCTAGCGAGCTTCTACCACCGATTTGTGATGGATTTTAGCACTTTGGCAGCCCCATTAACATCTATTATCAAAAAGGATGTCCCTTTTAAATGGGGAAGTGCTCAAGAAAATTCTTTCAATACCTTAAAGTATCACCTCACACATGCACCCATTTTGATGCTACCTGATTTTAATAAACCTTTTGAAATTGAATGTGATGCTTCAGGTATAGGTATTGGAGCGGTTCTTATGCAAGAGAAGAAGCCGGTGGCATACTTCAGTGAGAAGCTTCATGGTGCCATGATAAATTATTCTACTTATGATAAAGAGCTTTATTCCTTGGTGAGAGCATTTGAGACTTGGCAACACTACTTGAGAGCAAATGAGTTTGTTGTCCACACCGACCATGAGACCTTGAAACACTTGAACGGACAAAGTCAATTGAGTAAGAGGCACATTCGGTGGGTATCTTTCATCGACACTTTTCCCTACACTATCAAGTACAAGAAAGGAAAAGAGAATGTGGTAGCTGATGCCCTTTCTAGAAGGTACGCTTTGATTTCTTTTGCCACTTCTCAATTTCTTGGATTCTCACATATCAAAGCATTATATGAAAATGATAAAGATTTTGGGGAAATTTATGCTTTATGTGAAAAGGGGGGACATGGAAAATTTTATAAGCATGATGGATATTTGTTCTATTGTGATTGACTTTGTATACCTTGTGGATCTATTCGTGATCTTTTAATTATTGAAGCTCATGAGGGTGGTTTAATGGAACACTTTGGTGTCACCAAGACTTGTAATTTATTGCAGGAACGTTTCTATTGGCCCAGAATGGCTAAGAATGTGGCAAAGTACATAGGAAAGTGCATCACTTGTCGACAAGCAAAATCTAAGTCTCGCCCTCATGGATTATACACACCACTTCCTATCCCAGATACACCTTGGGTTGATATCTCTATGGATTTTGTTTTTGGCCTTCCACGAACCAAACGAGGCAAAGATGCAATTTTTGTGGTAGTTGACCGTTTTTCCAAAATGGCTCATTTTATTGCATGCACTAAGAAAAATGATGCAAAACATATTTCAAATCTCTTTTTCAAAGAAGTGGTTCGTTTGCATGGAATTCCCAAAACCATTATTTCGGACCAAGATGCAAAATTTTTAAGTTATCTTTGGAAAGGCTTTTGAGGAAAAATTGGGACAAAACTCTTATTCTCTACTTCTAGTCATCCTCAAACATATGGACAAACTGAAGTAGTTAATAGAACATTAGGAGAATTACTAAGAAGTGTTATTGGGAAAAATTTAGCCAATTGGGAAGAATGTTTACCTCATATTGAATTTGCATTAATCGATCTATGCATTCTTCTACTAACATGAGTCCATTTGAAATTGTTTATGGGTTTAATCCTTTAACCCCTCTTGATTTATTGCCATTGCCTAGAAATGAGCAAAAGAACACAGGGATCGAGCTCAGTTTGTGAAGAAAATTCATGTCAAGGTAAAGGAAAACTTAGAAAAAGTGAATGATCGAACCACTCGGAAGGTGAACCAACGACGCAAGCAAGTGATCTTCCAACCTGGGGATTGGATTAGGCTCCATATGCGCAAAGAAATGTTTCCAGAGAAACGAAAATCCAAATTGTTATCGAGGGGAGATGGGCCATTTCAAGTCTTGAAAAAAATTGGAGACAATGCCTATAAACTTGAATTACCAGGTGAGTATAATGTTCATGAAACTTTTAATGTAGCTGATTAAAGTTTGTATGATGAGGAGATGAAACAGAGCCAAGGTTGAAGGATCAACCTTTTCAAGAGGAGGGGACTGATGCAAAAATTCAAGACCAAATCATACTACCGCTTGGTCCAATCATTCGAAGTCATACTAAGGCCTTTCAAAAACAAGTCCAAATTATTATTGAAGCCTTAAACAAGGAAAATCAAGTTGGTGAATTTGAAAGAGAGACAAATAATCTACTTAGATAATCAACTTGACCCAGCAATGCAAACATCACCAGAAATCGGATACAAATCCAAAAATTATGATATTTTAACTGGGACAACTACATTAAGGCAGGTTTCCAATGCAACAAACCGTGTCTCATTTGGACCTCAGATGAAGGAGATAAAATATTTTCCAAAAGGTGGTGCTGGGCAATGACTAATTAACTTTGAAAATTCACCAAAATTCGAATACCTGTCGGAATGCTTTGAAATTTGAACTGGACAAACTACATCAAGTTATGTGTTCAACGCAAGGAACCATGTTCAATTTGAGCCTTGGATCACGGAGATACATTATTTTCAAAAAATGTTGCGCTGGCAAAAAAAAAATATTTTTTAGCTAGTTTGTTCCCTATATAAACCCATTGTAATTCATTTTGTAAGGACACCCCTTTGATGAAATATACAAACACTCTTTGAGTTTTCTCCATATTGTTTTGTGCTTGTGAGTGAATAACTCTCTTGTGTGGAACACTCCAAAATCGGGTTTTTCGGGTTTAGTTCTCAGAAGGTTCGTTGCCTCTCAATCATTAGGTAAGTGATTGATTTGCATTACTTGTGAAGTCTTTGTAAGTTTAGTATTAGTGGGTCTATTGGTGTTCGTTGCCATTAGGTTCCTAATCGACTTCTTTGTATTTCTCAAAGATTTACCATTATCCTTCATTTCATTCTCTTGAATCTTTAACCAATAAGAAATTATTCTTCTTAAAGGTTTAGATTTATTTCTTTTATTTCATTTCATTCCGCTTGGATTTTAAGTCCATCTAGTTTATTGTCGAGTTCGTATCAAATTGGTATCGGAGGGATAGAAATCTCCAAATTCCTAGTTGTGGGACTTTCCTGGAAAAGAAAAAAAAAGTGCAAAAGAAAAGAAGAAGAAAAAAAAAAGAAAAAAAAAATTACCAAAAAAAAAAAGAAAAGCCCATTATTTATTGTAAAAGAGATTATTATTATTATTATTATTTTAATATTTTGATTATTCATTGAGTCTTAAATTTCTTGATCGAGTCAAGAAATCCACATTGCTTCGTGTGATTTCATGTCCTTCATTGGTCTCCTTATAAAATGATGCAAAAACTAAAAAAAATTATTATTTAGTAATAAATTTTAGTTTGATTTTGAATCATTTTAGGTTTTTAAATTATATTTTAATTTATATCTATCATATTAATAATAGTTTATTAATTTATTTTTTTAATATTGATATAATATTATCAATAAAATTGTATATATTTAGTTTATATTATATATAATTATTATGATTATTATTACTAAATGTTGTAATCACATTTTTTAAAAATTTTAAAATTATTATATTTTCAAAGCTTATAACCTTTGAAAATGTGAAAAAATATCAAAAATAATTTTTTTATTATTTCATTGTTTAAATAAAACCTATAAACAACTAAATGCCTAAAAACATAAATTGCTAAACTCTTAAACGACAAAACTTCTAAATACTTAAACTATTAAATTAGTATACATTAATAATAAATTATAAATCTCATTTTAATTTTTATTAAGTATAATTTGAAATTTTTAATTTAATTATTTATCAATTTATTTTATATAAATATTAATTACAAAATAAATTATTAGTGAGACATATCTATTTTAAAAATTTATTTTTTATCTAAAAATATATATGCTTAAAAAAGAGGCAAGATTTTAAAAACAAAAATTAATTATTTTGTAATATATTTAATTTTGATTTTGAATCATTTTAGTTTTTGCAATTATATTTTAATTATATCATTCTTATTAATAATAGTTTATTAATTTTTTATTGATCATAATTATAATATCTATTAATAAAATTATTTATATAGAGTTTACATTATATATAATTATTAAAAATATTATAACTAAATATTATATTAACATTTAAAAAAAATTAAAAATTATTATATTTTCAAAGGTTATTACCTTCAAAATTAAAAAAAATCAAAAAATTTATTTTTTGATTTTTTAATTCTTTAAATAAAAACAATAAATCACTAATGTCCTAAACACATAAATCACTAAACCCCAAAACACCTAAATACTTAAACCAATAAACTAGTATATCCATAATAATAAATATTAAATCTCAATTTCATTTGTATTCATTATAATTTTAAATATTCATTTTAATTATTTATTAGTTTATTTTTATAGAATTATAAATTAAAAATAAATTATGTGGAATACAAATAAAATTTAAATAATTTACTTTTAATAACAAAAAATATAAACTTATAAAAAGAAGCAAAACATCAAAAAAATTATTATTTATTATTAAATTTTACTTTGATTTTACATAAATTTGTGTTTTGCAAATATATTTTAAAATATATCAATCTTATTAATAATAGTTTATTAATTTATTTTTTGATCATTAATATAATATCTATCAATATAATTGTTTATATTGAATTAACATGATATATAATTATTAAGATTATCATAACTAAATATAGTATTCACATATAAAAAAATTTAAAAATTGTTATATTTTCAAAGGTTATGACCTTCTAAAATTAGAAAAAATAACAAAAATAAATTATTTGATTTATCATTGTTTAAATAAAACTTATAAACCATTAAATGCCTAAATACATAAATCTTTAAACTCCTAAACCCCGAAGCCCCTAAATACCTAAACCTTTAAGCTCGTAAACCTTAAATATAATTTAAATAATTTATAGAAATAGTAATTACAAAATAAATTGAGTGACAAATATAATTTAAATAATATATTTTTCAACAAAAAAAATATAAGCTTATAAAATGATGCAAAAACTAAAAAAAATTATTATTTAGTAATAAATTTTACTTTGATTTTTAATCATTTTAGGTTTTTAAATTATAATAAAATTGTTTATATTTAGTTTATATTATATATAGTTATAATAATTATTATTCCTAAATATTGTATTCACATTTTTAAAAAATTTTTAAAATTATTATATTTTCAAATGTTATGACATTTGAAAATTTGAAAAAATATCAAAAATTATTTTGTTTATTTCAATATTAAAATAAAATCTATAAACCATTAAATGCCTAAATACTTAAATCAATAACTTCTAAATCTCCAAAACCCTAAATAGATAAATATTTTAAACAGGCATATCCTAAATAATAAATAATAAATATCATTTTTATTTTATTCATTATAATTTTAAATATTCATTTTAATTTTTATTTGTTTATTTTTATATAAATATTAATTACAAAATAAATTATAAGTTATACAAATATAATTTATATAAATTATTTTTCAACAAAAAAGTATAGATAAATTTATTAAAAGAAGAAAAAATTTAAAAACAAAAAAAAATTATATAGTAACATATTTTGCTATGTTTCTGAATCATTTTAGGTTTTGTTATTATTTTTTAATTGATATTCTAACTTATTAATAATAGATTATTAAATTATTTTTTGATCATTATTAGAATATTTATCAATAAAATTGTTTATATTGAAGTTATATGATATATAAATTTAATAATTATTATAACTAAATATTGTATTCACTTTTGAAATAAGTTTTAAAATTTTTATATTTTCGAAGATTATAACCTTTGAACATGTGAAAAAATAAAAAAAATATTTTTTTTTGTTATTTCATTGTTTAAATAAAACCTATAAATCACTAAATGCATAAACACTTAAATCACTAAACTACAAAATCCTGATACCCCTATATAGAAAATCTTTTAAACCAGTGTACCCTAAATAATAATTAATAAATTTCATTTTTATTTATTTTCATTATAATTTTAAAAATTCATTTTGATTGTTAAGTTTTATATATATATATATATATTAATTATAAAATAAATTATGAGATAAAAATATAATTTATAAAATTATTTTTCATCAAAAATAGATAAGCTTATAAAAATAATAAAAATTTAAAAACAAATAATTATTATTAAGTATATTTTGCTTTGCTTTTGAATCATTTTAGGTTTTGATATTATATTTTAACTAATATCAATCTTATTCATAATAGATTTTTAATTTATTTTTTGATAATTTTTAGAATATTTATGAATAAAATTGTTTATATTGAATTTATATGATATATAATAATAATAATTATTATTATAAATAAATATTGTTTTCACTTTTGAAAAAGATTTAAAAATTATTATATTTTCAAAGGTTTTAATCTTAAAAAATGAGAAAGAATACAAAATATAAATTTTTTATTATTTCTTTTTTAAATAAAACCTATAGACCACTAAATGTTTACTTCTTTAAATCAGTAGCTTATATAACCCGAAACCCCTAAATACACAAACCTTATTTTTAATCATAAAAAATATAAGCTTATAAAAAGATGGAAAATTTAAAAATTAAAATTATTATTTAGTAATATATTTTATTTGATTTTGAATCATTTTGGGTTATGTAAATATATTTTAATTAATATTTATATTATTAATAATAGTTTATTAATTTAATTTTTGATCATTATTATAATAGGTATTATTAAAATTATTTATATTGAATTTATATGATATATAATTAATAAGATTAATATAATTATACATGGTATTCACATTTCAAAAGATTTTAAAAATTATTTTATTTTTAAGAGTTTATAAGCCCTTGAAAATCTAAAAAAATGAAAAAAAAAATAATTTTTATTAAATAAATAAAACTTATATACTACTAAATGCCTAAAAAATAAATTGCTAAATTCCTCAAACGACAAAACCCCTAAATAATTCGATCCATTAAACTGATATACCAATATAATTTTTGGGCAATTATGCTTCCCACGGTAATGAGATTGAGATACAAGAAACACAGAAACAACAGAAAACAAGCAATATAGTTATCCCAATTCACAAACCATCCATGATAGAATCAAAAAACAAGAAATAAACACCAAAATACGTGGTTCACTAGTTGCCTCAGTACGACTAGCTAAATCCACCATGAAAAATGCTTATGCGTTACAGATTAAAGCAACAGAAATGTCTTACAGTATGTAGCAAATAGAATAGTCGTGATAAATAGCACAGAGAAAAGAGAGAGAGATGATGAACAGTTCCATGAGTCCAAAAACAGCCACCAGAAAATAAAATTACAAAACATTTTATATTAAAATTTCTCTCGGTTCATTTAACCGGAGTGGGTCGGATCATGAGACAGGTCAGGCTCTACTCCAATTTCAGCCCGCTTTCCGGTCAGCGAGACCTCCGTTATTGTGCTACTACTACATCCCCGGCATCTAATATTTTGTTTCCTACACTTACATGAAAATATTAAAAAAATATTTGGTTATACAAATAGATTATCAAAAAATAAAATACATATACAGCATAATAAATCTTAAATCTCATTTTAATTTTTATTCATTATAATTTTAAATATTTATTAGTTTATTTTTTATATAAATATTAATTAAAAAATAAATAATTAGTCAGACAAATATAATATTAATAATTTACTTTTAATAAAAAAATTATAATCTTATAAAAAGAAGTAAAAATTTACAAACAAAAAATTATTATTTAGTAATAAATTTACTTTGATTTTAAATTAATTTAGGTTTTGTAAATATATTTTAATTTATATCTATCATATTTATAATAGTTTATTAATTTATTTTTGATAATTGATATCATATCTATCAATAAAATTATTTAGAATTAGTTTATATTATATATAATTAAATAATTAATATTACTAAATATTTTATTCACATTTTAAAAAATTTTAAAATTATTATATTTCAAATGTTATAACCTTTTCAAATGTGAAAAAATAACAAAAATAATTTTTTAGTTATTTCATTGATTAAATAAATCCTATAAACTACTAAATGCCTAATTACTTAAATCAATAACTCCTAAATCTCGAAAACCCTAATAGATAATCATTTTAAACTGGTATACCCTAAATAAAATAATAATCTCAATATTATTTTTTTCATTATAATTTAAAATATTCATTTTAATTATATATTCATTTATTTTTATATAATTATTAATTACAGAATAAATTGAGTTAGACAATATGAATTTATATAATTATTTTCATCAAAAAAATATAGATAAACTTTTAAAGGAAAAAAAATTCAAAATAAAAAATTATTATATAGTAATAAATATTTTGCTTTGTTTCTGAATCAGTTTAGGTGTTTTTGTAAATTTATATTTAATTGATATCTTCTTATTAATAAAGATTATTATTATTCTTTGATCAGTATTAGAAATATTTTAATCAATAAAAATAAATTATATTGAATTTATATGAATATATAAATATAATATTATATAACTAAATATAGGTAATTCACTTTTTTTAAAAAAATTTTAAAAATTATTTTATTTTCAAGTATATAACCTTTGAAAGTATCAAAAATAATAAAAAAAAATTAATTTTTTAAGATTTTTTTAAATAACTCCTATAAACCACACTAAATGCATGCATAGTTAAATCAGTAAACTCCAAAAACCCCATAATGCCAAAATACATAAACCATTAAACTGATATATACTACTTAATAATTAATAAATCTAATTTTTAATTCTATTTTTTATAATTTTAACTATTCATTTTAATTATTTATTAGTTTATTTTTATAGAAATATTTACTACAAAATAAATTATGAGTGCGACAAATATAATTTAAAAAATATTATGCTTATAAAAGAAGTAAAAATTTAAAAATTAAAAATTGTTATTCAGAAATATATTTTACTATAATTTTGAATCAATTTGGTTTTGTAATTATTTTTTAATTAATATCTATATTAATATCAATAGTTTATAAATTTAATTTTGATCATTATTATAATATATATCAATAAAATTGTTTATTGAATTTATATGAATATAATTATTAATATTATTATAACTAAGTATTGTATTCACATTTCAAAAAGTTTTAAATATTATTATACTTTCAACGGTTATAACTTATGAAAATGAGAAAAAATTATAGCAAATTTTTTGATATTTTATTTTTTAAATAAAATGTATAAACCACTAAACTTAAAAACATAAATCACTAAAATCCTAAATGAAATAACCTCTAAATACTTAAACTATTAAACTGGTATACAGTAATAATAAATAATAAATCTCATTTTAAATACTATTCAGTATAATTTTAAATTTTTATTTTAATTATTTTTTAGTTAATTTTTATAGAAATATTAATTACAAATAGATTATTAGTGAGACATATCTAATTTAAATTAAAAGAGTATCACTAAATAATAAATAATAAATCTCATTTTTTTTCATTAAAATTTTAAATATCCATTTTAATTATTTATTTTTTTATTTATATATAAATATTAATTACAAAATAATTTGAACTAGACAAAAATAATTGAAATAAATTATTTTTCATCAAAAAATTATAAATAAACTTTTTAAAAAAAAACAATTTTTCAAAACAAAAAATTATTATATAGTAATATATTTTGCTTTGCTTCTAAATCATTTTAGGTTTTGTAATTATATTTTAATTGATATATATCTTATTAATCATAGATTATTAATTTAATTTTTGATCATTATTAGAATATTTATCAATAAAAATGTTTATATATAATTTTATATGATATATAAATATAATGATTATTATGACTAAATATTAAATTCACTTTTGAAAAAAATTTTAAAATTATTATATTTTCTAAGTTTATAAACTTTGAAAATGTGGAAAAATAAAAAATATTTTTTTTATTATTCATTGTTTAAATAAAAATTATACATCACTAAATGCCTAAACACTTAATCACTAAACTACAAAATCCAGATACCCCTATATATATCCTTTAAACCGGTATACCCTAAATAATAATTAATAAATCTCATTTTTATTTGTTTTAATTATGATTTAAAAAATTTATTTTGATTCTTTAGTTATATACACACACAACACACACACACACACACACACACACACACACACACACACACACACACACATATATATATATATATATATATTAAATATAAAATAAAATTGAGTTTAAAAATATAATTTATAAAAATTTTTTCACATCAAAAATAATAAGCTATAAAAAGAATAAAAATTTAAAACACACAATTATTATTAAGAAATATATTTTTGCTTTGCTTTTGAATAATTTTAGGTTTTGAAATTAATATTTTAAGTAATATCAATGATATTCTTAATAGATTTTTAATTTACTTTTTGATAATTATTTAAATCTATTATAAAATGGTTTATTGAATTTATGATGATATAATTATTATGATTATTATAATAAATATTTATTCCTTTTTGAAAAAAATTTAAAATTATTATATTTTCAAAGGTTATCCCCTTTGAAAATATCAAAAAATAATAAAAATAATTTTTTTATTTTATTTTATAATAAAAACTATCAACCACTAAATGCATACGGAGTTAAATCAATAATATTCTAAACCTCATAATGCCTAAATACATAATCCATTAAACTTCTATATACTACTTAATAATTAATAAATCTAATTTTTTATCTATTTATTATAATTTTAAATATTGATTTTAATTATTTATTAGTTTATTTTTATATAAATATTTATTACAATTAAGTATGAGTGCGAAAAATATAATTTAATTAATTTATTTTAATAAAAAAAATATACAAATATAAATAAGTAAAAATTTAATTTAAAATTATTATCCATTAATATATTTTACTTTAATATTGAATCAATTTGAGTTTTGTAAATATTCTTTACTTAATCTCTATCTTTTTTATTATATTTTATTAATTTAATTTTGTTAATTTTTATATTACTTTCAATAAATTATTTCTTTAAATTTATAGATATATATTATTAATATTATTATAACTAAATATTGTATCACATTTCAAAAAATTGTAAATATAATTATATTTTCTAAGGTATAACCTATGAAATGACAACAAATTATATAAATTTTTTTGTTATTTTGTTTTTTTATATAAAAACCTATAAACCACACTAAAAGCCTAAAAACATAAATCGCTAAAGTCCTAAGAAAAAACCTCTAAATACTTAAACCATTAATTGGTATACATTAAAATAATCTTAAAACTCATTTTAATTTTTATTATGGATAATTTTAAATTTATATTTTAATTATTATTAGTTTAATTTTTATAGAATATTAATTATAAAAATTATTAGTTAGACTGATCTAATTTAATTAAACAGGTATCCCTAATAATAAATAATAATCTTATTTTTTCATTATATTTTTAATTATTCATTTTAATATTTATTTGTTTTTATTTATATATAAATATTAATTACAAAATTTTTGAATTAAACAAATTAATTTATATATATTTTTTTAATCAAAAAATTATAGATAAACTTTTTAAAAGAAAAAAAAGCTCTAAACAAAAAATTATTATATAGTATATATTTTTCTTTGCTTTTGAATCATTTTAGGTTTTATATTATATTTTAATGATATCTATATTTTTTTTAATTGATATCTATCTTATTAATTATAGATTATTAATTTATTTTT